>JBBGZY010000683.1:4010000-4355045 GCA_037952925.1 Lithobates clamitans | reverse complement strand
TTTCCCTCTCACTCCCCTCTCTCTCTCTTTCCCTCTCACTCCTCCCTCTCTCTCTCTTTCCCTCTCACTCCCCTCTCTCTCTCTTTCCCTCTCACTCCCCTATCTCCCTCTCACTCCCCTCTCTCCCTCTCACTCCCCTCTCTCTCTCTTTCCCTCTCACTCCCCTTTCTCCCTCTCACTCCCCTCTCTCCCTCTCACTCCCCTCTCTCCCTCTCACTCCCCTCTTTCCCTCTCACTCCCCTCTTTCCCTCTCACTCCCCTCTTCCCTCTCACTTCCCTCTTTCCCTCTCACTTCCCTCTCACTTCCCTCTCACTTCCCTCTTTCCCTCTTTTCTCTTTCTTTCTTTCTTTCTCTTTCTTTTTCTTTCTTTCTTTCTTTCTTTCTTTCTTTCTTTCTTTCTTTCTTTCTTTCTCTTTCTCTTTCTTTCTTCTTTCTTTCTTTCTTTCTTTTTTCTTTCTCTTTGTTTCTTATAATATAAGACACTGAAACCAAAAAGCACTTAAGTCTCACTGTGCTGGCGTCCTTGGTTCAATAGCGGCTTTCTAATGGTCGTACAGGTCCATTTTCAAATGCACCGTGTCCATTACACTGGGATCAAGCCACTCTCTGGATGTGATTGCTTAATGGTCATTTTAAATATTAGAAGAGGCAGACTTGGCGGTCTGGCAAAATCATTGCTGTATTTTGTCAGTTGTCCTAATCATAATATCGCGTCTGGAGTTATAAGGCTATCATTATAAGCTGCTGTCTGGAAATGCACATCAAATTTTAAAACTGAGATAGTCCTAAAAATATCAATATATAGACTTCCAAGATGCTCAGATGAAATAACAAAGATTTTAAATGTGGATTTCTTTGCATTGTGGAATTGTGAATAACGATTTGTAAGGTGAAACGTTAAAAATAAGCAATTCTTTTTATGCTGCAGTAAAATGTGTCTCTCCTTTAAGTCAATAATTGAGTTGTATTATTCCAATATAAATTGTAAATAATCAGATAGTATGGTATTTCAAAAGCCAATGTGATATTATATAAAGAGCATTATGTTATGCTTTGAATGTCATTTACAAAGAGCTATTTTAGGGAGAGATAAGAATCTTGTGGCATTCCACATGTTGTGGGGCTAAAAGTCCTGATATAGCTTGAGGGCCTTTGACAGCTGGAGGGAAATGTTGCTTAAGCTATGTAGTGGACTTAACTAAATGGTAGAAAAACTGTTCTTCAAAATCAAAACTCCCACAGCTTTACTCACAAACAAAACATAATACCAGTGCCGAACCAAAATTAAAAGGAATACAAATGTTGTGTTGTGTTAAAAATGTAATGTGTTCTAGTTATATATTCATCTCAATACAAAAGATCATAATATTATTAAAAATAAATGTGAAATGTGTATCAACATCATAAATTCAAATCCAAATTAAAAAAAAAGAAAATTCAGAGGGTGACACCACTATTCCAAAGTGACACAAAAATAACCATTAATAAATCAATGTATAGAACAAAAAGTACCCCTCGGTACTATGGGACTTTAAGGGCAAACTTTGGTAAACATTTTGTATTAAAACATGAAAAAGATTTTTATTCAAAGTATTAAAAACATATTGGTGCAAACATCACCATTGAAATACATGATACATGATACAGATTATAATACCAAGCTCATAAAGAGCTAGTGAAAGGCATAGAGGTTGCTTCTCATGCATCCCGACGTGTTTCGGGGATCTCAAAATATCCCTTAAGGGGCATAGAGAAGGGGGCGTGTCTGACTTCCGGTATGTGAGGAAGCTTCTCTCCAGAGCTCCGACCGCGTTACCATCCTGACGAATCCTGACGACCTGTAGGTTGTATCATTCTACCCCAAAATAACCGGAAAGGATAACGGATAGCCTCAGGCACCCAGAGATGGTGAAATACGGGCCGAGTATGGAACCGACGCCCGCAGAGAAGCTGGCGAAATATGCACATGAGGACTCCCAAGATGGCGCCCGGCGGGGGAAAGCGCGGCCTAGTACAGCAGCTCAGCCGGATCGTGAGTGGACCGAGGGGGAGAGTGACTGGCTGGATCCGACAGACCCGCTGGCTCGTCCCCTGCCCTCTCCAGGATCGGAATCGGAGGAGAGTGGCTCCGGCACTCCGGGTGGTGAACCGACGCTGTTACAAATTATGGACACCATTAAGAGCTGCCATGCAGCTTTATCCACACAAATTGAAACTATCAGAGTGGACTTTGCACTGCTCAAAGATGATGTGCAGAAGGTACGGCAAAGAGTCACTCAAACAGAACACAGGATCAGTGCAGTGGAGGATGATCTTAACCCCCTACTGATGCAAGTCAGAGATCTGTCGGCGGACAACAAATCCCAGGAAGCCAAACTGGGAGACATCGAGGACAGGCTGAGAAGGAACAACCTTCGGTTCCTGGGATTCCCGGAAGGCACAGAAGGGAAAAACCCGGAGGAATTCCTGCTGTCTTGGCTAAAACAGGTATTTGGGGCAGAGAATTTCTCCCACTTGTTCGCTATAGAACGTGCACACAGGATCCCATTGAGAGCCCCAGTCCCTGGGAGGTATCCTAGACCTATGTTGGCGCGCTTTATGTACTTCAGGGACAAGGAAACCATCTTGAGAAAGGCCCGCAATCTACCTGAGCTAATGCATAACAATAACAAAATCTCCATTTTCCCAGATTTTTCTGCAGCCACACAGAAACAAAGGGCAGCATTTCAAAGTGTGAAACAGCGCCTGAGAGAACGCAGCCTACCATACAGCATGATTTACCCAGCTAAACTCCGGGTGGTTCACAAGGGACAGACACAATTCTTTATGTCACCTAAGGAGGCGAATAGATGGCTGGAATCCCTGGGACAGGGGTAAAGATGTGATGATCTAGTCGGCTAGAACTATCAGCAAAAGACACATGGGAGATATCTTGGGAAGAAGCGATAAACAGAATCCTGATATGCTACAATCTGTACGATATTACCAACGATCATTATACCGGATGGATGCCGGCTTACAAGATTCTGTGAACATTCAACCAGACAGGAACATTAATATGTTTTCTACAAATAACGCGGTTTAGGGGACAAGCTCTGTGAACCTACGCATACCTATTCCTAAAGCTTCCTGACCGGCTGGTACAGGAAGAATACCCCCCCTTTAGGAGACAATTTTCTTGGAGTTAATGTTAGGGGTAAAAGTCTGTGGGAAGTTAGGGGCTACAGGCAGGGTGGGGGGACAGGGAGTTCGGATCAATTATGTTGATCGCAAAGGTGTTTTTTTTTTATTGTGGTTTTTTTTTTTCTCATCGTTCTGGTTCTGGTGTTTTTTTATAAAACTTCAGGGCACCTTGCGGAAACACTGCTGCTTAGGCAATGTGAAGCATGGTTTTGAATCGGGGGCACTGTTCGCAAGAATGGACTTCGCTCTTTTTGTTCACCTTTTTTTATTTTTGGTTCTGCCGTTTGTTTATGTTGCTGCAGGGTATCTTACATATTTAATGTCGCTTGGGCAATGGAAAGAAAGGTATCAGGAGGGGGAAACAAAAAATCTATATCTGTTCTTAGGTTTATGGTATCACTTACTGGCACTCATAGACAAGAAATATATACCTACATATTACTCTATGAAGAAAAATGTAAAGGATAAATGTGTTAAACACCCCCTTGGGGGTGGACCTGATGGGTTACTACTGCTCCACAAACCAAATTTTGATGTTATTATGCCTTGTTCTTATGATGACGCAGTCCCTTAATATCCTCTCGTGGAATGTGAGGGGTCTCAACTCTAAAATTAAGAGAGCTCTAGTATTTAAATACATCCTAAAGCGAAGGCCACATATTATATTCCTCCAAGAATCACATTTAGTGGGGTCCAAGACGCTAGCCCTTCATAGGGCTTATGTGGGAAGAGCATTTCACTCTACCTACTCCAGTTACGCCAGAGGGGTTTCTGTGCTACTGGCCAAGTCCCTTCTTTACACAGTCAAAACGGTTAAATCGGATCCTATGGGTAGATATGTGGCGCTCGCTATAATTATTAATAACCAACCTTATACCTTAGTGGCTGTATATATACCACCCCCATTTACAATTAAGGTATGGGAGGGAATGATGGCTGAGGTAATACAAATGGCGGAAGGTCCAATAATTTTGGCTGGAGATTTAAATGCTGTGTTATCCACGGAAAAGGATAGATTCAAGATGGCTCCGGTAGGAGGCTCACCATTAGAGGCCTGTGTAAGACCATATGACTTAGTAGAAGCATGGAGGTGGAAACACCCTGATGATAAAGAGTACTCATGTTTCTCCCCCACCTTTAATACACTTTCAAGGATAGATTTGTGCTTTGTGTCCAGGGACCTATTACCAAGGGTGCTGGATGTTCAATATCTGCCGAGGGCCATCTCGGATCACTCACCCATGCTTCTGTCCATAGATATGGAGAAGCCAAGGGGCTATGTGGTGTGGAGGTTAGCCCCCTTGTGGCTTGATGAGGAGTGCTTCGAGAGGTCCACTGCGACATCTATTAATAATTTCTGGTTAGAAAACAGGAATGAGGTTCCGATTGGGGTCACGTGGGATGCATTCAAAGCCACACTCCGGGGATCCATATCAGGTGTAGTCAAACAACTGCAGTCAGATAAAGGATGGAAGGTCAGAGAGGCGGAACAGAAGGCCACTGAATCTGAAGTAGAATACATTAAAAATCCCAACTCAGACGCCTATAGGATATGGAGGGAGAACATGAGAAGCCTAGATTTGCTGATGATAGAAAAAACTCAGAAAAAACTACTTTACCAAAGTCAAAGGATCTTTGAATTTGGTGATAAAAACAGCAGACTAATGGCATACTTGGCGCACTCTCAACAAGCTCCAACCTCTATCCCAAGAATATGTGACACAGATGGTAAAATCTGTACATCGCATGATGATGTCGCAGATGCATTTTTGTCATTCTACAAAAATCTTTACGAGTCGAGGGTAGACTATGGATTGGAGGAGGTTCGGACATATCTAGCCCCAATACCCCTGACAGAGCTCACAAGGGAGGTAGTAGAAGAACTGGATGATCAACTTACAATAGATGAAGTATTGTTAGCTATAAAGTCCCTGAAACCTAACAAGACCCCTGGACTGGATGGTTTTCCAGTCGAGTGGTACGGAGCATATGCAGAAACTTTGGCCCCTAAGCTGGTTGAGATGTACGAAGATGCGTTTGATAGTGGTATTTTACCAGATTCATTGAGAGAAGCACTGATAGTGCTGATTCCCAAGCCGCACAAGGACCATAATTTATGCGAATCATATCGGCCTATATCCCTTATTAATGTCGATGCAAAAATTCTAGCTAAAATTCTAGCGAAACGTTTGAATAAAGTGATAGCATCTATTATTCATCCTGATCAGACAGGATTCATTCCTGAGAGGTCGACTGCCATAAACTTGAGACGCCTTTATACCATACTGCAATCAAAAGGCCCTACTCCCGACACTCGGGTGGTGGTGTCACTAGACACCCATAAGGCGTTTGATTCGATAGAATGGCCGTACCTCATAGCAGTCCTTGAGCGGTTGGGTTTCGGCCCAAGATTTGTGAAATGGGTCAGGCTCCTATATGCGGAGCCTAGGGCTAGATTGAGGGTTAACAACTCTATCACGGGAACCTTTAACATAGCTAGGGGCACACGGCAGGGGTGCCCTTTGTCGCCCCTGCTGTTTGCCCTGGCAATAGAACCATTGGCGGCACTGCTGAGGGCAGATAAACAGATCAAAGGCTGCAAAATCAACGAATGGGAAGAAAAAACATCATTATATGCAGATGATATGCTTTTATATTTAGAGGAGGTTGAGGGGTCACTACCCATAGCACTAGATAGAATATCCGACTTTGGAAGATACTCCGGGTTCAAAGTGAACTGGAGTAAATCCGTAATATTTCCCTTTGACTCTGCATATGTCCCGAAGCTCCCCCAGGGGATATCACTGGCTGTGGTCTCCAGGTTTCGTTACCTGGGAGTCGAGATACAGTTACCGATAAAATCGTACGTGTCGATTAACTTGGTGCCGGTATGGAAGCGTCTGAAGGAAAGTGCACAGACCTGGGCTAAATTACCCCTAAGCCTCTTGGGGCGAATCAACATATTTAAAATGATTTACCTGCCCAGGTTTCTGTACCTACTTTGGCATGCACCGGTATATATTCCTAAGAAATGGTTTATAGAAATAAATAAAACATTAGTCACTTTTCTGTGGGGACCTAAACCTGCCAGAATTTCTATGGAAACACTTCACTTACCCATAAGGTCAGGCGGACTGGCTTTACCGAACCTCAGATATTATTACCTAGCTGCCCAATTAACACATGTGCATTGGTGGCACTTCCCACGGTTGAACATAGCATCGGTGGCCACTCAGGCAGCCCAGGTTCACTCGTACGAAGCACTAATCAATGTCCTATTTAGAAATGGGCCATATCCAAACAAGGGATCTAATATTTTGAAACTCTCATACAAAATATTTCATATATGTAATAAGTTAATAGGAGGATCTAGCTTAGCAGAATCTCCTAATGCGCCGCTGTGGCATAACCCGCAGCTCTCAGAAATAGCCAAGATTCCGGATGGAGCGTGTTGGGCTGTTTACGGGATAAAATATGCACATCAACTGTTTAGGTCTGGAATCTTTAGATCCTTTATAGATTTGAAGACTGAATATGACATACCTAATACCTTTTTTTTCAGATATCTACAGTTGAGACATGCCGTTAGGGCGCAATATGGTGGAGTTGAGGTAAATCTCTCTCCATCAGCACTGGAAAAACTCATTGCTGAAGCTGATCATACAAAATTGATCTCCAGATACTACTCAGCCCTGCTGCCATCTTCTTCTTTCGGGTTGGACAGGGTGGCTATACAGTGGAAAGCAGATATTCCATCCCTTACAGAGGAAACATGGCAGGAGGTACTGGACACTACGGTGTCATCAATGATCGCGGCTAAAGACAAAATGCTTCAATTCAATTACCTACATAGGATGTATTACACCCCAAAAAGACTGCACAGAATGGGAGGGAGGGATTCCCCGGAATGCCCCCGTTGCAAAGCGGAGGAGGGAGATTTCTTCCATATGGTGTGGCAATGCCCCCAGATCACGGTTTACTGGGGGAAGATCCTCGCATATATGGAGGAAAAGCTTGAACTCCCTAATATATATTCTCCGGCCAGGTGTCTTCTTGGAGACCTGGAGATGGAGGATCTTTCTGCATCACAGAAAACCCTTCTGCGCATATTATTTTGTTATGCCAAGAAGGCTCTGGCCCTCAAATGGAGGGAGCAGAACCCTCCCTCTCTAGAGGACTGGTTGAAATTAGTTAGCAGTGCCCTTCCAATGTATAAACTCACTTACCAGGCTAGAGGAAGTAATAAAAAGTTCAACAAAATTTGGGGGAAATGGATCACAAATATATCAGGAGAAACTGATGTATAAAAGTTTCTTGGTTAAAAAAAATGTGTATGTGAAGGTAGGATAGTAGTGTGGCATGAACCAAACCTATGCTAAAGATTTAATAATAAAACACACAGAACTGTTGGAAATGTAAGGGACCAACCAAAGAAATAGTACAATGATACATATGAGCAATGTTTTTTTATTTATTTTTTTTTTTTATTTTTTTTTGGTTTCTTTTATTTAATAAAAATGCATTATTATTTGTGAGGCTAACAAATATTGGATATAGACGAATGTTTCCAGTTTACTGCATATTGTAATATAAGCAATTGTACTGTAAAAGTAAAATGTGACATAAAGATGTAAAAACCTGCGAACTTCAATAAAATTTACCCTTTAAAAAAAAAAAAAGGGGCATAGAGAAGACCATAAATTTGAAGATGCTTTTAAACAGAACAGAACACACAGATTAAGGACATAAACAGGGCATAAAATATGCCTACATGTGCATTGCGACAACCGTGAAATCACATACATACCAATGCTGTATCATATCAACAATAAAGAATTCCTTGAAGGAAATACAGGATGAAGCTGAATAGAATGGAAGGTTTCCTGTTGGTGTGTCGACCAACCCCTGAGGCCCGAGATGTCTCACACAAGGATCCCGAACAAGGGTAGCAGCCACCTCAAAGAGCAAAAGATGAAGGCTTTACAAATGTACCAGTAGAGTAACAAGAGAGGATCTTGAAGGTGGGTATGCATATGAGTAAAGTGGTTCAACCTAAGGAGAAGGAATACATAAGGGTAGACCATGAAAACAGTCTGGGTTCAGAAATACACCATAGTAAGGGATGGCAGGCTATGGCATTGAAGAATACAAAGTGATCTCAGTAATGCCATATATAAAAGCTTTTTGTAGGACAAGTATTTGTCAGAACCAACCAAATATGTTCAGGATTAGCAAGGAAGTAGCAAACAATCATAATAAAGCTATCACTTATCAGATAAGATCAGAACTGTGTGGACTGCAACAGAGGAAACCCAAAACGTGTATAAGAGAAATATAATGTTTTATTAAGGAAAGTGAATAATATAAATACAACCACACAGTGCAATAACCAACCAACAGACAGAGGCTCACAAATAACAACAGACAGATATGTACAATAAATACCAGGATCATAAACAATAGCCAGGCCAGGGTCATGCACAGAGGATCAGTAGATAAACAAAGGGCAGTTCGAGAATCAGAGATGTAAGCCAGGCCAGGGTCATCAACGGGGGATCAGCAGATGGGGTAAGGAACACAGGACAGGGAGAGGATGGACAGATCAGACTGCAGGGCAGGGATGCAAGGCAACAGGTGGGACAGGATAGGGATCAGGACAGGGAGACGGGATCAGGTAGTCAGGTAACAGGCTTCAGGAACAGGTACAGAGCTTCTCAGGTTCAGGATCAGGGCATAAGGAAAGATACCAAGGCGATGAGAGCAATCATGTGAATGCCTGTGATTGACTTTAAGTGACACCTGAACGCAGGAGGTGTTGTCTGCTCCACACTGCCAGGATCCATCTGCAGGTGGACACCAGTACTGCGGCCCAATGACGACATAACACCAGCAGGGGAAAGCTCCCCTGACAGTTCCAAACTGCCAGGAGACACCTGCTGGTGGACCTCAGTACTGCACACCAAATGATAAATATTACCAGCAGATGGAACCTTTCCTGACAAAAGCTATCATTTTATGCAGGTATTTTTCACCCACCCATATATTTTAAAGGTTAACAGGGAAAACAAGCATCGTAATAAAGCTGTCATAAATAGTCCATCTTGTGGGCATGTATATTGCATGTGAAACATGCCTACAGAGGAACATCTAGATGTCATTTAAGAAGCCTGCTCGCTCTGTGTAAATGGGTGGGCAGCGGAGCGGCTTTCCTATCCCGGCTCTCTCTCCCTGGTGAGTGCAGCCTGCTTTCTCGAAGTGGTCATGAATGAGATGGGCTACACTACACAGGTAAGGCTGAGCTGCAGGAGTGTCAAGAGGTCACCTGTCACAGGGGGGTCAATGTATGTGTCAGGGGGGTCAATGTAGATGTCAGGGGGGTCAGTGTATGTGTCAGGGGGATCAATGTATGTGCCAGGAGGGTCAGTGTAGGTATCAGGGGGGTCAGTGTAGGTGTCAGTGGGGTCAATGTAGGTGTCAGGGGGGTCAGTGTATGTGTCATGGGGGTCAATGTATGTGTCATGGGGGTCAGTGTAGGTGTCAGGGGGGACAGTGTAGGTGTCAGTGTCAGGGGGGTCAATGTAGGTGTCAGGGGGGTCAGTGTATGTGTCAGGGGGATCAATGTAGGTGTCAGGGGGGTCAATGTAGGTGTCAGGGGGGCTCCCTCCGTTGATGTCTGCTGAGCCGGCGGATGATAGGTCCGTCTCTGCTCACTAAGCAGGGAGGGACCTGTCAGAGTCCCACTGATTTATATGGGGAGAACGGACAAAAACAGACATCATGTCCGTTTTCATCAGATCCCATCTGATTCACCAGATGGATGGCAAACGTATCACCATATGTCTGTTTTGAGCGTATCTGATTGGATCGGATGGCAGACGGGTGTCAGAGGACACATCTCCGCTGGCATCCACATGCCCATAGGTGTCAATGGGTGGCCCACTCGGATCCTCCTGAAAAATGGACAGGGGGCTCTGAGTGGGCTTATCGTGTGAAAGGAGCCTTACTGTAGTGATTCCCAGCTTGATTCTGTGTAACTATAGACTCTTAAAGTTACTATGCTATGCAGCAGCACATATTACCCTGATTGAGTCACAGAGACATTGCTGTGAAGACTCTATGTTGTGCAGCTTTCATAATGTTTTCGTATTATTCTGCGGTGTATGAATTCTCTGTTATTCTGACCCTGTTGCTTTATTGATTCTAACTTTGCACCTGTTTAGTAAACTGCAGTTTACAGTTACTCTCTGACTGATCATTCAGCCATCATTTACACATCCTGCTACAGCAGTGGGTTGAATGAAAGAAAAAAAAGATTTGATCCCCCATCAAGGTGGATCGGGGAATGCTCCGACTGTGCCTTTGTATTCTGACAACGGAAAGCTTCCCCGCTGTCAGAATACACCGATCAGCGCTGCAGGTTACAGACGATTTCCAACAGGCGGTTGTAAAGAAGTCAATCAGTGGATCGACTTCGGTACAACCACCCTGCCGATACATGTATAGAAAATTTGCCAGTCTCTGCTTAACCAGCCAAATTTTAGTCCTTGTATGGCCAGCTTTATTTTTGCTTATTTGTAATCATGTTTTAATGGTCAGACTGTTTAAAACACATACAGTACACATACATTCCTTTACACCACGGCATGTTCTGTACTTCTTCACTAACCTTTACAAATGTATTATTGCCTAGAAACAACAAAGAGCAAATTGCTAAAGTATAATTTTTATATTTTGTAGCATTAAATGATATTTCAAATCACAGGACTTGGTGTAGCCCTGGGCATTGTGAACAAATACATCCTATGTTATTAACCACAAGCTTTAAGCTCATTACCCTCCAGCTGATACTCCATCTCTGTTATTTTTAATGAGTTAAATACACATTTAGAAATTACCAAGGATTTAGACAAAAACAATCAATGAGATCAATTCTTATGCTGCACAATCTCCTTTTGGAATAGTGCTGCCCTAGGCACCCATCTTGGCCAGTAGATATGGGAAAATTACTGAAAATTGTCTTTTCACCAAACCTGCTCTTGTATTCCCTGTTTGCAAAATTGGGGTCAAGCAAATCCACCTTTTTATTACCAACACAGTACACCAGGCTGGGCACCAGGCCCAGCTTAACTGCAAAATGGGCCCCAATCATGGGATTCTGTCTATAATTCCTAGGAAACATTGTCACAGTCTGGTATGGCGATTAGTATGAATAAAAGAAATGATCAGTTATAATATGGATATTTCAAAGAATCTCACACATGATACTGTATGAACTGCTATGACATTGTCTGTGTCTAAAAGCTGGGGAATGAATATGTAGGAGAGCTTTGCTCCCTCATATTTGACTTAATATAGTATTTTTTATTGCATTTAATCTCATTTGCATTGAGATTGGTACTCGGATATAAAGTAATGACAATACACTTTTGGCTGCCCCATTTCCTTTAGCCTAGGATAGGATTTTTTTTAGCATTTGCTTATTGACAAGAAAACTACTATTCATAAACAGGCCCAGGACAAGTAGTCAATACCCAGTAGTCAATCAAGATTTCAGTTGGTTTGTGTGCAGCTTTCTAAGGGGACGCCATGCTATACGGACATCTGTGGATTCAAATAAGAAACCAGCAAACTTTAATTTTTTGGAGCATGATATCCTTTTTGGAAAGTCATATCGTCTAGACTTTTAAGGTTCTCCTTGTTTTACAAATTATAAATATTTAATATGTTCTGTATGTAAATGCAATGTAATACAATATATAATTTAATGGATGGGACTGGTGGTTGCTACACTCTTTTATATATGTATCTAACCAATCCTTTTTATGTCAATAAGCTCTTATGCAAAAAAAACACATACTGGTACAGGAGCTCAGACACAAAGAGATTAATACTCCTGTATGTCTATTTAAAGAAAACCATTGATAAAATTCAGTATTAAGTATAGATCTTTACACAATAAATCACTTGCTTGCACCTGGTGTACAAACGTACATCTATTTGTATTAATTATTATCAATGGGATTTATTTGCTGCAGGCGCATGCTTCCTTTCCTCCTGCTGCGCCCATCCATGTGGTCTCTTCCAAGCCTTAAATCACAGTGCCCTGCCGTTCCTGTGGTCAGAACGACTAAGGAAAATTGCTAAACTTTTTCTTAACTGCTCTGGTTCAAACCCTCCTCCCCACTGACTGAAGGTAAATTTACTCTATGGGAAATATGTAATGCTCATGGAAGTTTTGTATGAACTATGCCACTATTACTGAAATACTTAATTTATGTATCTTTAAATTTAATTCCCTGAAGAAGATTGTGATTCTTATCACCAAAATGCATTGGAGCTTTTGTTGGCAGAATCAATACAAATTCTTAATAATAGATTTTGATACATAAATTCAGAGTATTTCAAATAAACAATTGATGTAAAGATAGGCTGATTACAAACCATCTTGTTGGTTTCCCTAGTATAATACTCTATCATTAAATTCAATTATATACAGTTATATTTTTATATGATACTCATGTACAAATGTTAGTATGATTGTACAAATGCTATATTTTAACATCAATAAAAGCTTATTGTTTAAAAAAAAAAAAGAGTTAATACCTGCCTCAATCAGGGTTATCATTGTTCTTGTGTCTTATTGGGGTGTAATATTACCAGAGCTCTAATTTTAAGACTTATGTTGGTTTTAATCTTTGCAACAACAAAATTATGAATTTCATTATTGTGCATCTTTTGTCTTTGCCTAGGGTTCAGCATCGAAACTCCTGTCAGGTTTTTATTGCCATTGCAACTCAACTGCAGATTTTTTTTTTCTCTGTGACTCCAGTACAAGAACTGAGAGGAATAGAGAACATCAGTACAGAAAGGCATAGTAAGCAATGAAAAGCTCCCAAATGTTCCAACCTTTCATCCTAAAAAAAAAGTTTTCTTGCAAGCTCTGTCCTATTAGAGACAATCACATACAGTAAATGAAGGGAAATCTCACTTAAGGAGTACAAAATAAGTAGTAATATTTTTCCCCATCAGTCAAAAAAGTAAAATGATTTTGCTTTAATGTTTGATATTTTTCATTCTTCTTTGTATGTGCTCTAACGCCAGTATTCTAACAGATATCCTCAAATGTAAACCCTTGAAAAAGTGATATCTTCCACACTATGACTCCTGATTTTATGTTTTATGAACAGGCTGGATAACACAATGCATGAATTCACCCAAATACACTGCAATGCATAAAAATGGACTTGTATTTAGGTTCACAACATTGCAAAGATGTGAACCACTTGGGAATTGTAGTACACTGTGTTGAAAAGAAAGGAGTTTGCCTGTTTAAACCTTTGTCACTGTGCATTGACAGCCCATGTGTGAATGGGCTACCTTACCATAACACGCTTTAAAGCCTATTTCTGAAGAAAGTAAAATTCCTTTCTTGCACTGAAGCTGTTGCCTACACCAGTGTTTCTCAACTCTAGTCCTCAAGTACCCCCAACAGGTCATGTTTTCAGGATTTCCCTCAGATGAAACGGCTGTGGTAATTACTAAGGCAGTGAAACTGATCAAATCACCTGTGCAAAATAATGGAAAGTCTGAAAACATGACCTTTTGGGGATACTTGAGGACTGGAGTTGAGAAACATTGGCCTACACACTGCAAGGGTCAATTGCTCATTTAAGTTTTGGGGACCAGGAAAAGGACTTTTCCTTACATGATCCTGGGCACCTAATTCCTTCCACGCTCTAGCGGTGGTCTGTTCCTTGGCAGTCTAACGTCCAATGCAGGGCTATGGGCTCTGTATTGTACTTGTTTATGTCAGAGGCAATTCGACTACTGAAGTGCATGGGAGTTAAGGCTGTGGAAATTGGTCCAGCAAACTGGAGGGAGATTTCTGTAGCAGATAGAAGTACAGTATTTATCGGCGTATAACACACACTTTTTCCCCCTGAAAATAGTGGGCAAATCATGCGTGCGTGTTATTCGCCGATAGTGTACCTCGGAGGGGAAGGAGGGGGACGAGCACTGCCGGAATTTACCGAGCCATCATCTCCTGTTTACTTGGCTCTGACTCGGCTAACGTCCGTGCAAATGTCAGTTAAAGCGATGCAGTGCCGAATCGCAAAAAGTGCTCTTGTCAGGAAGGGGATAAAATCTTCCGGGGCTGAAGCGGTTAAATAAACCACCTTGAAGCAAAATAATGGTCAGTGCCCATCAATGCAGCCTGATTAGTGCCCATCTGCAGCCTCAATGCAGCCTGATTACTGCCCATCTGCAACCTCAATGCAGCCTGATCTGCGCCCATCTGCAGCCCATCTCCCATCAATGCAGCCTGATGTGCGCCAATCTGCAGCCTGATCTGCGCCCATCTGCAGCCCATCTCCCATCAATACAGTCTGATTAATGTCCATCTGCAGCCTCACCGCCTCTCATCAATGCAGTGCAATCACCGAGCTTCCATCTCCTGTTTACTCGGCTCTCAGTCGGCAGTCACATACACAGTCCCAACTCCGCCATCGGCATTGGACCAGCTCCTGTGATAGACAGAACACTTGTCCAATTCCGGTGGCGGAGGCGGCACTGTGTGTGTGTGAGGGGTATTGTCCCTTCTCTCTTCCTAGCTCAGGAAAGGAACAGTGCTTGATGTCCAGTGATAGTCCTGATTTATTTATCCAAAACTGAGACTCTGGCTACCATTCAGCAAGCTACACAACCAGGAGATTGGTTAATCTCAATGGACTTGAAGGTTTCTTATTTCCATGTTCCTGTGCAGAGGTTTTCTGCATATACCTTCGGTTCCAAGCCGGCCAAGAACATCTGCAGTTCACCTGCCTCCACTTTTTGGCTGACGATCTCTCTCCGAATATTCTCGAAAGTCCTTCGAGCTTTAGTGGCCCTCATCCGAACAAAGGGATACACCTGTACCACTACCTAGGCGATCTCTTGGTGCTGTCTCTAATCAAAGAAGCAGCTGCTGGTCCACATGGAGCAAGTTACCTACATATTGATAGAATTCGGGCGGTTCCTAAACCAAGAGAAATGCCAGCCAGAACCAGTCCAGCGCTTGGTATACTTAGGGGCACAGTTCATCAACGATGGAGAACACCATCTCTCTTCCTGTAGAGAAGATTCCAGTCATCCACGGGAGAATCTCTCTGGCTCTGGGCTCCGCATGCCGGAAGGCCTCAGTGCCTTAAAATTATAGGCACGGTGGTTTCTACGATCCCCATGATTGAATGGGCCCTATGGAGGGTACGCCCTTTCCAGTCAGGGCCTCTTCAACAATGGAATTCAGGGGACGTTAATCAGTCGACTCATATAACATCATTGATAAGGTGGCTTCAACGCAAAATTTTATCAATTACCACTCCATCGCTCCGGTCTCCTGAGTCATGGTCACAGCCGATGCCAGCAGGGCTGGTGGGCGGGCCCTCTGCAGGGCGGAACCTGCACAAGTCAAGTGGGATGCCCGTCTTTTCAATTTGGGCACGAATATCCTGGACCTTCTGGCAAGCCGGGTATGCCCTTCAGTCCTTCTCCTGGATGGGGAGTCAGTATTATTGGAAATGGGTCCTTCTACAGGAAGGGACAAGGAGATACTAGGAGCTCCATCCTGCCCCCAGAAGTCTAGTCCATCATGTCTTGGGCTCAGAAATATCTGGCCAACGTTTCAGCAGTCTTCATTCCTGGTGTCCAGTACGTCCAGGCGGACTTCCTGTCGCTCACTCAGACAACAATGAATGGTCTCTTCATGTACAGACATCCGAGAATGATCGATTTAGATTTAACTTTTTTTTTTCCTTCATGAGCTCAAGGAAGAAGTGCTTGAATAAAGTTTATAGCTGAATATGGGCCAAGTCGGTCGAGTTCTCATCTTCTATGGACAGTTCAGGTAGAAATCCAAAAGCTCAGGATATCCTCAGCTTCTTTCATTCCAGTCTAGGTCTATCTCTATTTATCGGCTCTCCTAGAGTCTGAGCTTCAGCCTCGTTGGCTTTCTCTGGTACATCAAGGACTGTTCACTCTTTAATCTAGCAGTTCTTCCATGGGGCATCAAGACTCGGACCACAAAGGAGACCAAGTTTTCCCAAATGGGATCTTCCCCTTGTTCTCAACTCACTGACTCAAATCAGTATCATGGGGTCCTCCCTGCTTTCCGTTGAAGTCTTTTCTGCTAAAGTCACCTTCCTAGTAGCCATTACCTTGGCTAAAAGGGTCCCAGAAGATTGGGTAACTAGGTCACGAAGAACCTTTTCTGACATTCTTCCGGACCGGGTGGTCCTTATTCCTAGGCTCGGCTCAAATACAAAAGTTACTTCAGGGTTCCTTAAGTTTCCAGAAATCATGCTGCCTACATTCAGGACCCCGGGGTCCATTAAAATTTCATCCTCTAAACATAGGCAAAATTTCTGAAAGTATACACGCAAGTTACTTCCCCCTTCACACGCTCTAAACTACCTGTCTGTCCCGCACTGTAGCAGTAATAGAGCGTCCACGGCCTGGATTGTCCAGTTCATCCAACAGGCTTATAGAGCTAAAAGCCTGGCTCCTCTGAAGGCAGTAGCGGAATGCTCTACCACAGGTATAGCGGCTTCATGGGCAGCCGCCCGGAACGTGGCTCCAGACGTCCTCTGCAGGCGGCCTCATGCGCCGCTATTAAAACTTCAACGTCACATTATTATACTGAGCCTGCTCCACTATCTTCTGTGAACTTTGGTTTATAAATCCTGTCGGTTGACAGGTCAAATTAAATTTATTTCTGTTCAGCATACCCACCCGTGTGGATTGGCTAGTTATTTCCCACACATAGGCTGCCATGGAGTCTGTCAGGAAAAAGGAAAATGTATTATCAAATACTTACCGTAATTTTCCTTTCCTGATAGACTGCAAGGCAGATGGAGTTCCCACCCATTGGTCAAGAGTAGGCTAGTTACGGAACACAGTCTATACAGGTGAGCTTAATCTTATAGGGTAGGGGGTCCTATAGCATTGGAGAGGAGGCGGGGTTAACCCACACGTAGGCTGCCATGGAATCCATCAGGAAAGGAAAATTACGGTAAGTTTGATAATAAATTTTCCTTTTTTTTCCCAAAAAATTGCATCTGAAAAACTGCTAAGCAAATACTGCGTAAAAAAATTGCCATTTTATTCCCTAGGGTCTCTGCTAAAAAAAATTGTATAATGTTTGGGGGTTATAAGTAATTTCCTAGCAAAAAAACTGATTTAAACATGTAAACAAAAAGTGCCAGAAAATGCTTGGTCTTCAGGTTGTTAATATGACCTTTAAAGTAGCCTTAAGAATGCTGCCCCCCCCAACATCTATGTTGACTAACCTGTGTAAGAAAGATGTATATGCTTAACTATTTTCAGTTCACTCTGGTCTGATCACATGATTAGCCTTTGTGTCAGTCAGCTGCGGCTGCATGGGTGAGGAGCGAGTGATGACAAAGGGCGGGACAATGGAGCCTATGGGTGATGTCACCGTTCCCAGGCATTCCAACTGTTGTTGAACACTCTCTCCTCTCCCCTGCAGCCACTGTTGACTGACAGAGGGGATCATGTGGCTGGACCAGAGCAGGCTTATAATAGGCAAGTGTAAACATTTTTCTTACACAGGTTAGTTAGTATGAGTGTTAGGTGGGGGACTAGTTAGGTTTAGCCTGGAATTCTACTTTAAGAAGGAAGTAAGCTTTAAATCTGCTTTTTTTTTTAGACATCAGCAACTAACTTTGTGTTTATTACTTTGATTGAACTGGGTAAATAAACAACTCATATAAAAAAACTTTTCATTTTCATATAATGATATCCTAAAACAAAATATCTGATTTGTGTTTTTCCATCTAAACCCAGAATTTCAGGAAGAATATTTGAATTACACAACACTTGACCAAGTTTGTTTCATAATTACATACCATGTAACACATGAGATAGGAAATAAGGTTCTGACATGACATTGTGATGTTTTTCAAGTCTAATACACTGAAAATACTTTGTCTATTGTCCTTTAATCAGAGCAGAGAGGTATTCTTTTCACTATCTCTACAATGGAAAGTAATTAAAAAAACATTGCAAGTGCTTTGTAAATCAAAACTTACTGTAAAGAAATAGAGAGCACATGTCCATTGTCCATAAATGTTGGGGTAGGTTACATGAAAAGCACTCAGCTTCACATTATGTCATTGCTGTAAATGAGCATAGGCAAAAGGCATGTCTAGCATTGTACAGAATGCAGCAGAGTTGCATACAGTGCAAATCATTTTCTAAATGCTATACAGAGCAGAATATGTAAAAATGCACTGGGCAGTGTAAAGGGCTGAAGGTTTGCAACTAAAATATGCCCTTACAATAGCTTCAAACTGCATGTAATTTCAGATAAACCATTGGTGGAACTCAACATTTGTAAAAGAAGCTTGGACTATTGAGCAACTAGTTTAATGGCTGAAACCAAGATTATTAGAAATGAAATCACTGAAAAGAAAAGTGTTTAAGCTTTAGCATAGAAGTAATTACAAATCACAAAGTATTTTTGTTTTCAACCAAACCGTTCCTAAAAAAAAAAAAGCATATATTTTTACATTTAGGATATCCAAGGCAATATTCTGATAAATGCTATCAGTGCCAAAGGCTACACTAGAGAACTGCTGCAGCTTAGATGCAACAAATAACTAAAAATAAGTGCAGGAAGGAAGGGTTTGGTTTTGTGGAAACGGGGGAGACTTCAGTTCACTATAAACTCTAAGGTAGGGAAAGATGTAATTTTAAACTGCATGTTAACCTAAGGCCACATTCACACCTTATGCCCTGTACACACGATCGGACATTGATCGGACATTCCGACAACAAAATCCATCGGATTTTTTCTGACGGATTTTGGGCCAAACTTGTCTTGCATACACATGGTCACACAAAGTTGTCGGAAAATCCGATCGTTCTGAATGTGGTGACGTAAAACACGTACGTCGGGACTATAAACGGGGCAGTGGCCAATAGCTTTCATCTCTTAATTTATTCTGAGCATGCGTGGCATTTTGTGCGTCGGATTTGTGTACACACGATCGCAATTTAAACGATCGGATTTTGTTGTCGGAAAATTTTATATCCTGCTCTCAAACTTTGTGTGTCGAAAATTCAGACGGAAAAAGTCCAATGGAGCCCACACGCGATCGGAATTTCCAACAACACAATCCGATCGCACTTTCCATCGGAAAATCCAACCGTGTGTACAGGGCATAAGAGTACCAAAAATGCAGGCAGACACACATTTGCACACATTTACAGAAATGCATGACAAATATGGAAACACCCACATTGCGCTTGCAGTGCCGATAATTCTTAATTGGCAGTCCAAATGCGGGTAGTAGTCCCACGTTTTGTCTCGTTTGTCGATCTACAAAATAAAAAAAGTGGAAAAGTGCGCAACATAAGACACCCTTGGCTCTGTGTCAAAAAAGGTACATAAGCTTCTTTGGTGTGTTTGTTGCGTCAAGTGAATGGGCTGCCCTATGTTGTTGTGTGACTGATAGACAAAAAGTAGCAAAAGATCACGATCACTCAGCTGGCAATGCAGCCTAAATTATAAAAGTTTTACAAAAGTACTATTGTTATTCCCTGCCATGAAAAATATATCTAGCTTTTATTTAAATCAGATGTCCAAGCCCAAGTAAATATAAAGTGTTCTTGACAGTCCCCTTTATAAAGAGGCTCTGGCTTTTTGCTCCTGACCACACTTAGCAGGGAAGCAGATTTGTGTTAACATGGTCAGTCTGTCTCCTTACTTCCTACATGAGACCTGCAGGAAGCCAAACTAATAAACAGAGTGCCTGAAAAAGAGCTCCTGGGATCTGTGACATCATCAGAAGCTGCTGATCTTGAAATAGAAAGTTAGTATCATTTTCATGTAACTGCCACTAAAAGAATAAAAAAATAATAATTGTCATTCATTCTTTTTTATTGTATTAGGTTCATTGTTTGAATCTCAGCTCACTTTTATTATTTTATTCCGCTTCAGCCCCGGAAGATTTGGCTGCTCAATGACCAGGTCATTTTTTGCGATACGGCACTGCGTCGCTTTAACTGACAATTGCTGTGACACTGTACCCAAACAAAATTGACGTCCTTTTTTTTCCCCACAAATAGAGCTTTCTTTTGGTGGTATTTGATCGCCTCTGCGATTTTTATTTTTTGCGCTATAAACAAAAGAAGAGCGTCGATTTTGAAAAAAACACAATGGGGGTGATATACTAAGACGAATGCGCTGCGCCGGTTCACACCTTAATTATTGCGCTGAAAAAATCATTGATTGAACGTGCGAACCGGCACACGCAGCTGTGCAACACGATAATAAATATGTAAACTGCAACTGATGCTAGCATAACTGCGGTTTTCTCATTGATAATAGCACACACCCAATACATTTGGTTAATTTAATCTCATTGGATGTGTCTTGTTAGGCAATTAGTAGGTGTTCTCAGTGAATTAACCCTTTTGATGCTAATCTCCTATTACTTCTAATATATCTTTGAAATGTGTTTTTTTTTCTATTTTTACCCAAATCTTTCAATACATTACAAAGAACAGAGAAATGTTTCTAAACCCAATAAATTAAGATTTTCCGATCTTGATCTTTAAAGGTGACCATACACTGCAATCAGTTAGATCTTAAAAAAATTAGATTTAGTGCAATAGCTTGTTTGATATCCTATAATTTGAATTAATAGTTCAAGTGCGTCTTCCTATTACCTATTTTACCTAAATATCGAGTTGTACAGAGATTGGCCAATCAGATTGCATAGTGCATGACCATCTTAAGTGCTGAGTTTGGAATGTAGATGTGCCATGACCCACTTGTATTTTCCTATTGATATTTCTTGGGCATTATACAAAGCACATGAGAAACCACCTTTTTTCAAGACATGCAAGAGTGATCAGGAAAGTTCAAACTACGGCTCTCCAGCTGTTGCAGAACTACACATCCCATGGGGCATTGTAAAACTCTGACATTCACAGACATGACTAGGCATGATGGGAATTGTAGTTCCTGAACAACTGGAGGGTTGTAGTTTGAAGACCCCTGTGCTAGACCATTATTATGCCTCTCAGCTGGTGGACACAAGAACCTACATCTATAGCTATATATTTGGGCACCACAGTGGTGTAGTGGTTAGCACTTTCACCTAGAAGCAAAAAGGGTCGCTGGTTTGAATCCCGCCTGCGACACCATCTGCCTGGAGTTTTCTCCATGTTAAAAAAGAAAAAAAAATTCTTAATTTGCAAATAAGAATCATCCCTTCCTCAGAGAACAGGGGCATGGTGGTGGGAAGAAATTAGCAGCAGTACAAGCAACTTCCTGTAGGGGCATGATGTCATTCCTGTGTGCTGGCCACCATTTCCGGGAACCAGAAATGCGCCACTGGCCCATACCTATGTGCAGACAGCACTCATGCATCTCGCATAGACAGCGGTCATGCATCTAGATGCATTTAGCTGGGGGAATCCATATTTTGATGTAAATTAATAGTAAAGCAGATGCAGATTTCCAGGACTGGACTAACAAATGTTTCTAGTGAAAGGCAACTGGTGTTTTATATTAAAGAAGGTCTAAATGGGCCATTGGCATGCAACACAGTTGAACTTAGGAATGTGTCTTTGGAAAGTTAAACTAAATGAAATCCTTTCTTATTTTTGCTTAGGGATAGAGTGCAGAGGTATTAGAAGTCTTGTCAGTTTTTGGGGATGTCTGTACCCCTGATAGGGTGAAGACACCTCACAAATTTTGCCACTTTCTCCTTCAAATTTATTCACTTCCTGTCACATAGCCAAACAGGAAGTGAGTGTAAAACTCTACCAATGTCTTTCCTTGGGGACACACAGGTCAATCCAAATGGTTTCCCCATTTGGTAAATTGCACTCTACCATTTTGCTCTGTACACCCCAAATTCTTAGGTATCTTGGACTTTGGGGTTTATTTACTAAAGGCAAATCCACTTTGCACTACAAGTGCACTTGGAAGTGCAGTTGCTGGAGATCTGAGGGGGACATGCAAGGAAAATAAAAAAATCAGCTTCTACATGATTGAATGATAAAATCACCAGTACTTCCCCTCAGATTTACAGTGGGTACACTTGTATTGCAGCGTGGATTTGCCTTTAATAAACCCTAAAATACCTAATAATGTGGGGTGTACACAACAAAGTGCTAGAGTTCAATTTGCCTAATGGGGACACTAGGTAGATTGACCTGTGTTTCCCCAAAGACAGACATTGGTAGGGTTTTACCCTTACTTCCTGTTTGGCTATGTGACAGGAAGTGAAGCCAATTTTCAGAAAAGGGACACAAAGCCCAACCTAAAAAAGACAAGCAGGGGTTCTAACACCCACTTGGTTTTCTTCAAATGCCCACAGTTAGAATAGGATTGCCTGGAGCTCGATTTTACCTCAGTGCTCTAAATCAGTGGTTTTCAACCCTATCCTCAAGTACCCCCAACAGGCCATGGTTGCAGGTTTTCCTTCATCTTGCCCAGGTGCTTTAAATCACAGTCAATGGTTTTGTATTTTAGGCAGCTATTTTAGCTAAGATAAATTCCCCAAACATGTCCTATCAGGGGTACTTGAGGACTGAGGCTGAGAACCACTGCGCTAAAATTGAAAATTGAATACTTACCGCTCTGTAATTTTCCTTTCCTGGTGCCTATCCATGGCAGCATATGCACAATCCACGCATTTGCTATCATGAAGGCACCAGGAAAGTAGCTTGTAGACAAATCACACTTTTTTTTTGTTTTGCCATGCCAATCAGCCTAGTTAAGCTGCAGCTGGGAAATCTGTTGCATGAAAATTAACAAAACACATAAAACATAAAAATGGTCTATAAATTTTATTGGTTAACAAAACAGGACTGGGAAAAGAGCAAGGAAAGCAAAAAAAACACATAATTTGAGACACTAACAGAATATGGTTTTGAGGTCTGACTATTTTGCAAAAGAAATTAACAGTGCGCCCACAAATGGACATCTATTAAAGTGGAGTTCCACCCCCCCCCCCCAAAAAAAAAAATTAGTAATATGTTAAAAAAAAATAAAAATAAAAACATTTGGAAAATTTTTTTTTTTTACTCACCTCTAAATGCCTGTTGCTAGGGGGTCCCACGTAGTCTGCCTCCTTCGGTGCCTGGGCTCCTGACGTCACTTCCCTCAGCGCAGGAAGGGAGATCGCCTCTCCACCCTCCCTCTTGTCAATCATCTGGGACACGTGACCGGTCCCAGATGATTGCGGGGCCAGTGACGGCGCGCGGCTCCACAGTTAAAATGTCAGCGCCGCCGAGCAGAGGTTGGAAGAGCAGGGCTTTGATCCCCCGCATCGCTGGACCCTGGGACAGGTAAGTGTCCAATTAAAAGTCAGCAGCTGCAGTATTTGTAGCTGCTGACTTAATTTTTTTTTTAAATGGGAACCCCGCTTTAAGGATTTAAACATTAATTTGTCACAACATCTTGAGGAAGAATTAAAAACAACCTACAAACAACACACACTGACATCAAAAAAATTCTGGGTAAAATATCCCCCCCACCAAAAAACAAATACAATAAAACAAATTTAAATAAAAAATTGCTCTAAAAAACATCTGTTTTGCAAACACTAAAGAAACAAAATACAAATAGAAAATACATGTGTTCCAGTCTCTGTAAGGACACCCAAATGTACTCTCTTGCCGGCCCCACACACAATCTTGCCTCTTTGCTGGACAAGGTAAAGAATGCTGTCTGCAAGCTTGATATAACATAGGTTTGCGTGCTAATGAGGTAATTGAAAATACATGCACACTCCATGAAACACACAAAATGCAAGTTCACCCAATATAGAGTCAGAATTTCAAAGTGGGTACAACTGTTAAGGATGTCCTTAAATTACTAAACCAAAAAACATACTCTCTGAGCATGCCCAGAAACCTCCAAGTGCTGTTCACACATAAAAAGAATTAAAAAAAGGAAAGTCCTTGAGCATGCCCAGACCAACCCAAATGCATTTCACACACCAAAATTCACATGAAAAAATCAAAGTCCCTGAGCATGCCCAGACCAACCCAAATGCAGCTAGCACAAAATAAGCCACCCCCCTGTCCAAAATTAATCACATCATCCAGCATGCTACAAAATTACAGATGGAACAAACACCCCCTGTTCCAGGGGAGCAAACAAAGAGCCTAACATGGGCAAAAGTTATACAACAAATACCATTGCAGTTACAAATCTACATTGCAGCTGAAAGATAAAAAAAAAAAAATAGCCTGCCCCCCCCCCCCCAATACATACAAGGTCATATGGGTCTGTTAAGGCTTAAAAAAAGAACCCCCACGTGAAAAATCCCACCCCAACATAAAAAAAATGATGCCCCTCCCAAACACTAACAAACCCCTAGCAAAACACACAGCAAGCCAGCCCATGAAAAGGGGGTGTATGCTTGGGGGAAGGAGGGGCTCAGGCACCCCAAAAGTCAACCACCTTGTTCCCATATTCAGGGGGACAAGGGCCTCTTCCACACAACCCTAAACTGGAGTTGTGGGGGGCTGCAGACAGGGGGCTTTACAGAATGTGGAAAGCCCCTTTAAACTAGTGGGTACAAGGTTCTTTGTGGTTGGTATTGGGCTGAGCCAAACATGCCCCAAAGGCAGCCACTTATGTTGAGTGCATGTGGCCTTGTATGGTTCAGGAGGGGGTTGGGTGATCGCTCTTCTCGCCCCTTTGCTAGCTGGCCCTGTTGTATGCTCTGAAAAGATGTGGTTTGTATTGGTGAAGGCAGCTCACAGCCTTTGAAGAATGAAATGGAGTGTGGAGTTCCCCTTTAAAAGCAAAAGTTAGCCCATAGAATTCCAAGCGATTAGAGGGAGAGACAAGAGTATTGGAGAATGGAGTGTGGAGTTCCCTTTAAAAGCAAAAGCTATCCCAATGAAATCATATGCATTAGAGAGGGAAGGTTAAATGCCCTTTTAGGAGGAGATAGAGAAGCAAGTCTTTTTACATGATTTTAACCAGGTGCATGTCACATGTTGGCAACGTAACATGCTAACATGACCTGTGTGCAAATATCCTTAGAAAAATACATAGAGGTGAACCAGCGTAAAAAAAAAAAAAAAAAATGTCAAGTTTAGAGGTGCGCCCATTCAACCCACGCAATTGCATTTATGTTGCTTAACATTTACTAAGATTTTGGCCGCGCAGTGAACAAACGCAATGGAACGAACGCAAGAGCCGCTTGCGCATGCGCAGTGCTTTCATTGATCTAATGCAGTTCTAAACGTACTTGCAGGCACAGCAGGCCTGCTCGGAAAAAGTTACTTTCTTATTCTATTTTGGGCATATTTGCTACTTGGGCAGTTGTTACTAAACTTCCTCACATCACCCAATAACATTGGCACCTCCATCCTCTGTTAATATTGAATTGAAGATGCCGTGCGCCATATTCATAGTGGCGCACGGATTGCATTCTCCCGTGCGCCGAGATCGCTATAGTAAATTGGGGATTCGCGCTCTGTTCCTGGTGCACTGTTTTGTAAATATGAAAATGTGCTTTGCGCCTCCGCGTGCGCCTCTACTGATGGCGCATGGCTATCGTAAATCAGCCCCAATATCTTTTACTTTTTGCTATAAGCCGATATGTATTCTTCTACATATTTTTGGTAATAAAAATCACAATAAGCGTATATTGGTTGGTTTGCACAAAAGTTATAGTGTCTACAAAATAGGGGATAGATTTATGGCATTTTTATAATTATTTTTTTTTTTTACTAGTAATGGCGGCGATCTGTGTTTTTAATCGGGACTGCAACATTATGGCAGACAAATTGGACACTTTTAAAACATTTTTGGGGCCATTGACAATTATACAGAGATCGGTGCTATAAAAATGCACTGATTACTGTATAAATGTCACTGGCAGGGAAGGGGTTAACACTAGGGGGCAATCAAGGAGTTAACTGTGTTCCCTAGGTGTGTTCTAACTGAAGGGGGATTGGACTGTCTAGGAGGAGAGAGAGATCGGTGTTCATACCATACATAGTATGAACACACGATCTGCCTAAACTCCCCTAAAAGAACCGGGATCTGTGTGTTTACACATACAGATCCTGGTTCTCGATTTGTCAGGAGTGATCGTGGGAGCCGGCAGTCATCGCGCCCGCTGGGCACTCACATTGGCTCTGGGCACACGCTGCGGGCACACGTGACCCTAGTGGCCAAAAGGCAAAGCTGTACCATTTTGACGCAGTAAAACTGTGGCGGATGGTCGGCAATCAGTTAAAACTAGAAGGTTAAACATACATATGCATATATATGCATATACATGGGAAGGGTGACTAGGATTATTATATAGTGGGTATAATAAAAACCTGGTTCTGTGAAAATCTCGACTGGGTAATGAATATTCAAGGTGACAGTGTGATTAGAAAGGATAGAAATACAAAAAAAATTAAATGTGTCTATTTAAAACATTGTTTTAGAGCAGGGGTAGGCAACCCTTTGAGCATAGTGTGCTGAAAAATGTTTTCAAAGAAATTGAGCATGCCGATTTTCTAACAAAAAAATGTTAACTTCACACTCTCAATCACGAAAAGGATTTTTTATAAAGTAAATGCTGTAAACTACTTGAGTAATAATGACTAATTAACATCCTGCACTCTCATGCCTTAGATCAGCCCTTATTCCTGTACCTCCAGTCCTCAGATCAGCCTCAATTCCTGCACCTTCATACCTCAGATCACTGTACCTTCTGCAAATCTGTCCCCCCACTGCACCACCCTGCTCTTCTGTCCCACCACTGTAAACCCCTGCTCATCTTCCCCAACAATGTACCCCCTTTCTAATTTGCCCCACCTCTGTACCCTCTGCTCTTCTATCCCACCACTGTAACCCCCTACTCATCTGCCCCAACAATGTCCCCCCTTTCTCATCTGCCCCACTACTGTAATTCCTTGCACATCTGCTCCACCGCTGTACCCCCATGCTCTTCTGCCCCACCACTGTAACCCCCTGCTCATCTGTCCCACCAATGTACCTCCTTTCTCCTCTTCCCTGCCACTGTACCCCCTTGCACATCTGCCCCACCTCTGTAACCCCCCGCTCATCTGTCCCACCTCTGTAACCCCCTGCTCATCTGTCCCACCTCTGTAACCCCCTGCTCATCTGTCCAACTAATACACCTCCCTTTCACATCTGCCCCTACACTGAACCCTCCCTGCTTATTTTTTCCACCACTGTAACCCCCTTCTCATCTGGCACAACACTAAACCTCCCCCGCTCATCTGTCCCACCACTGTAACCCCCTGCACATCTGCCATATGACTGTACTGTACTGTGCTCTTCTGTCTCACCGCTGTACCCCCTTCTCATCTCTCCCACCACTGTACCTCCTGCACTTCTGCCCAACCACTGTACCCCCCTGAACATCTGCCCCACCACTGTACCCTATTCTTCTGCCCCACCACTGTACCTCCTGCACATCTGTCTCACCTCTGTACCCCCCTGCTCTTCTGCTCCACCTCTGTACCCCCCTGCTCTTCTGTCCCAACACTGAAACCCCCTGCTCATCTGTCCTACCAATGTACCTCCTTTCTCCTCTGCTCTGCCACTGTATACCCTGCACAACTGCCCCACCCCTGTACTCCCCTGCTTTACTGACCCACCAGTGTAACCCCCTTCTCATCTGGTCCATCCCTGAACCCCCTGCTCCTCTGTCCTACCACTCTAACCCCCTTGCTCTTCTGCCCCACCGCTGAACCCCTTCTCATCTCTTCCACCACTGTACCCCCTGCACATCTGCCCCACCATTGTATCCACCTGCTGTTCTGTTCCACCGCTAAACTCCCCCTGCTCATCTGCTCCACCGCTGTACCCTCCTCACCTGCTCCACTGCTATACCCTCTTCTCATCTATGATATGCGCAATATGCAGAGTGGTGCAAGGAAGCAGAGATGAGACACATCTGTCTGTCCTGGCACACTCATCCATGCTGATCCACCTCTCGCATCCAGTCCACGTGCTTGTATGTGATGTATTGGATGTATGTGATAATGTATGGGATGTATGTGATGTATGTGATGTCACATACAAGCATCTGGAATGGATGCGCAATGATAAGCTCAGGTCAGGGGCATTTTCTGAAAGCAGTGGGCCTGTATGTATGATCGGCCCCCGCAGCTGAGAAAAAGTGCGGTGCCGAGCGCCGCAGCAAAATTGGGTGTGATTTTCATTGTGCTGAATACTGGCTGTGGCTTAAAGGGACACAGGGTGCAGGGATTCAGTAGTAAGTGATGCAAAGTTCAGGGGTAAGGTGTAAGTGATGCAGAGTTCAGAGGTTGGGAGTAGGGGATTTAGAGGTTGGTAGTGGTAGATGATTCAGAACTGAGGGGTCAGTAGTACCGTATATACTCGAGTATAAGTCGTTCCGAGTATAAGTCGAGGCCCTAATTTACCACAAAAAAAAATGGGAAAAACGTATTGACCCGAGTATAAGACGAGGGTGAGAAATGCACAGCTACTGTAAGTGGAAAAGAGGGTCAACAGTGCCAATTTGCAGCCTCACTGTGGCCATTTGCAGCCATAGGTCCCCTGAACTTCAAACTCGGTAGTTAAGGGTTCCTAGATGCCCCCTAGCTGCAGCCAAAATTTGGGGTCTCTGAACCCAAAGGGTCCCGAAATGACATTGCTGCAGATGGACACAGTTGACCGAATTAGGGGCCCCATATCTCAGGGCCACTTAGTGCTAAGAACCCCAAATTTGGTGTGCAAACCCAGTGGAACTAGCACCAAAAAATTTCCAAAGCTGGGGTTTCTAGCACCAAGTGGCCCCGAGATACAGGGCCCCAAAAATCAGTTCAGAAAATGTCAAGCACTTTTTTGCAGCAGAGAATGACATTTTCCGAACCGATTTTGGGGCCCCGTATCTCGGGGCCACTTAGTGCTAGGAACTTCAGTGGAACTACCAGTTCCACTGGGTTTGCACACCAAATTTGGGGTTCCTAGCACTAAGTGGCCCTGAGATACAGGGCCCCAAAGTCGGTTCGGAAAAAGAAATTTTTGGCTGCAGAAAAGTGCTTGACTCGAGTATAAGTCGAGGGGGGCACTTTCAGCACAAAAAAATGTGCTGAAAAATTCGACTTATACTCGAGTATATATGGTAAGTGACACATAAATATATATAATTTTTTATTTTATTTTTTTCAACAAAGTTCCCAGAAGCTCAACAGTAATTCCACAAACTGTCACCTAATTATGGTTTTCTCAATCACAGTGAAATCCCCTCTTTCTGAGATTGGTAGTGGCAACCAAGCGAGTCATCTTCCTCCAGATGGTGGCTGGGGCTAGCAGGACTGTGATTGGCTTTGACAGTGGCCAATCATAGTCCTCCTCCTCCTGGAAACAGGGACCACCCTCCTAGTAGAACTGCACCCAATCTCTTCCCCATCACAACAGCTGACGATCACAGCTACAGCAAAGTTACATAACCAATGTTTCCCATCTCTTACAACGTGTGGGGGTGCAGTGCCTCCCCCTCAGTGCAGGTGCGGCGCAGGGAATTCTGAAATTGGAATGCATTAGTGTGTCACTGACACTTCCCTGCACTGCTCTGCTGTTGGGGAGGGAGTCGAGTGCCGGTGTTCTGTCAAAAAATGCCTCCCGTCGAAAAATGCATCCTACGCACTGTGCATGCGCAGTACGTCACGTCACTCCAGCTGAAATTCCGATCAGCTGGCGTGATATATCGACTGGGCTTGCATAGTTCATCTGATTCATTTTCCGCTGGGAGGCAAGCCACGGGGAGTGCGCGGAGGGAGAGAATCTAAATGTAAGATTCTGACTCGCTCTCTGTGACATGACGTATCGACTGGACATGCGCAGTTCGTTGGATGCATTTTTCGACGAGAGGCAAGCCACAGGGAGCGCGCAAAGAGAGAATTTAAATTTAAGATTGTTTTCTTCTAAAATGTGTAAAAACAGTGTTAAACCACACATCGAATAAAACAGTGGCGCTTAATTCAACCTAAGTGCTACACTCTTACCGTGACTTATTCAGCACAAAGTCAAGTGTAAGTAACATCTAAACATAAATTATATAAAAACACACATATACCTTCATATATGTATAAAGTAAACTATATATATATACACATATACCTTCATATATGTGTAAAGTGAACACCAGGTGTTAAGTGAAAATCATATAACGAGTTGAATAAATAAAATTCCACATACAAAAAATTATACCAATGTGAATCAGTAATTCGCAGGAATCTGATCCAAGGCACAAAACATTAAAAAAAAAGTGTTCATTAAATATTTGTGATACAGTCCTTCAAAAAAAGTGATGATGTCTTCCTTCCAACTTCCACCACACCCAGGTGTTGAGTGGACCCACTCCCAATGAAAAACTCACTCACCAGCTTCAATTACCCCCACTTGCGTGTAAGGCTATAGTGCTTAATATTTTCAAACAGGAAGGATTATGGTGATAAGCCAGCCATCCAAATATATATGTACAATCCGTTCCACATGTATATAAAAGAAAAGCTCCAATAGTGTAATTCTTACAACCAGTTTATTGAACAACACACAAGCCAAAATCTTCAATGGTTAAACTCACACTTTTAAAATCAAAAAAAGCAAAGTGAAACTTCCACAGCACACTGCATTCCACTGCACAGCACAGCACAGCACAGCAACTTGTATAACACTCTCTAGGGGTTGCAGTGACGGCGGACCCGAGGTATGCAGGCGTCTGCTCGCTTATCTCACCCACTCCTCATTCGCCCCACCACTTAGACAGGTCCCCTCTCCTGATAGGCTCGACCACGACGCTCGTCTCTCTTCGCGTCACTGGTTCCTGGTGTCCACCATCACTCGGCCACGCCCCGACATGTTTCGTCACGCCTGTGACTTATTCATGGGATAGGCCGCCCGGGATGTCGGTCAACTCTTATATAGCCTCCTCTCATCTAAAGAACGGAGATCGCTTACTGTGCATGCGCAAAGTTCGTACTTCGCGCCTGCGCATTACTCGTGTCCCCATGAGCGCAATATACCCTTGTTGCTAGGATTCATTGGTCAATAGACACGTAAAGTACATTTCAGGTGACTTTAAAATATCGGACTAAATATAACTTCATACAATTTATATGCATCGGCTATCTTGCAGCTAACAATAGCGTCCTCTATTGCTCGTTCTCCATATGTTCTCTGGACTCTGAATGCTGAAGCCTATAAACTTCTAACTTTGGGAGTGTTTCTTCACTATGATTAAAAATTAATAATAATCATAAAAAATTATAAAAAAATATCAAACATCTCAGTGTTTATTGTATTAATATATATTAAAATCAGTTTTAAAACCATCTCCAAAAAACTTATATGAGTGGTTGGAATGTATTTATCCTAACAACTAAAATAATTAGTTCCATATGAAGGTGGTCCCTGATCCATGTGTCCAAACCAGTCCCTTTCTGCCTAGACACATGCACAGAGTACACCCTGCCCCCCAACTTATGTGTGGCAAATTATATATCCTGGGGTACATAGTCTACTATGGCCAAACTAGAGCAACCACTGGTAGGTGTCAGCTATAGCCTTATCACTACCCTGTTTCCCCAAAAATAAGACCTAGCATGATTGTCGGTGATGGCTGCAATATAAGACCTACCCCCCAAATAAGCCCTAGTTAAAGTCCTTGTAGGTCTTATTTTCAGGGTAGGGCTTATTTTCGGGGAAACAGGCTAGGGCTTATTTGGGGGGTAGGGCTTATATTGCAGCCATCACTGCCAAACCATTTTTTTTTCCCCCAATGTTTAACCCTTTCACTGCCAAAACAAATTTTATTAATGATTGTTATTATTTAACCCTTTAACTGTCAAAAAAAGTAAAAACAATTCTCAATCAGCGGGTGCTGGCCAGTGATTGATTGCTGGCACCTGCTGATCAGCTCTGTCATTCAGGGAAGGGAGCTAAGTGTTGTAAACAACACAGAACTCTGAATACTGACAGGCAAACTTGCTGTTTTATTATTCCCCAAAACAGGGAAAAAAACAGCGAGGTCGCTTAGTAAAAGCACCACATAACACACGCAGTAAACATTGTTAGGCACACATTTAACCCTTTGATCACTCCTAGATGTTAACCCCTTCCTAGCTAGTGTATTAGTACAGTGACAGTGTATAGTATTAGCACTGATCACTGTATTAGTGTCACTATTGACAGTGTCAGAATACCCCCATGCCAGCGTCAGCTAGTATCAGATTGCCTACCATACTATCACAGTCCCACTATAATTTGCTGATGACCGCCATTACTAGTATAAAAAAAATTCCAATATACAGTTATTGTTAATTTATTTGGGATTTTTTTTTTTTTTTTACCAGAGATATGCAGCAGAATACATTTTGGCCTTCATTCATGAACAAATTAGATTTTTAATTTTACGTTTATATCACAAAAAATAAAAAACCTAGCAGTGATCAAATACCACCAAAAGAAAGCTCTATTTTGTGTGAAAAAAAGCTAAAAATGCATTCAGTGTTGCATGACCGCACAATTGCCAGTTAAAGTAGTGCAGTGCTGAATAGCAAAAAATGCCCTGGTGAGTGCTCAGATAGTCATTTTGAGGGTCATTTTAACCCTTTGACTGTTTACACATGTGCTAATTGCTGATTTCTGTTCTCCCCAGTCTCACCTCTGACATACACCTGGATGGCAAACACCCAACAAGCATAGAGCAGCCCATTGATTTCAGTGCTCTGCCCTATAACAACAAGCATGACAAAGTAGCCCATTGCGCGTTCCGGTTTGTTTAATTTACCACATATTTTGCCACATTTGTTGTATTTGTATCTCACATTTTGGGGTGATATTTACAATAAATGGCACTACACGCACGAGGCACATATTTTTGCATTTTCCAGGATAGCGTGGAAACGTGCATTTCTTTGTGCATTACCGGAACACGCAGATGTGAACGGAGACTAACTGATATGGAGGAAATTTGTCACAGCTGCATGCCGTGTTCTGTCATATTTCCATTTTTTTCCTTTGTTCTCTGTTACAATTTTTCCCTTTTCCCCAAGTATGGGGCATGAGTGATTGTATGTACAGAGCAGGAGATGTTCAGTAGATCAATAGAGAGTATAACTGGAAGCAGGGCCAAGACAGGGGGGTCACATGACCTGGGCACTATGCTCAGGGGCAGGGCACAGGTGACTCTCCTAGCACCTCCCCCACAACACTACATCATATTCCACCACCCAGGGACGATGCTGCATTATTTTGCACCCTAGGCAAGACTAGCTACTTGCACCCCCCCTCCCCCCAAAAAAAAGAGACTTCTGAGCATGTTCAAATACATTCAAAATTCATATATTTAAATTTTTATATATTTATTTATAAATCATCTTTGTATAAGTATATGAATATTGAATGTATTTGAACTGAGAATGTTTGGTGCTGTAGTGCCACAATATTCAGAGCCTGCCTCCAGGATCCACTTATAAGGCTCCAATAGTCCCATTTTCTTGGGCTCCCCAATATGCAATTTCGCTCTTCACCTGCTCTGGGACAAAAAATAAATAGCAGCTAGACTAGAGTTTACTGCAGTAGATCAGGTAGCGATTGCGATTGGTTGCCCCTCTATGGAGGGGTCCCTGGGCTGCAGGTTGAAGTGCCTCTATAGAGGGGCCCCTGGACTGGAGGTGGCAATCTCTCTATGAAGGAGCCCCTGGACTGAAGGTAGCGGTCTCTCTATGGAGGCTCTTCATAGAGAGACTGCTACCTCCAGCCCAGAGGCCCCTGCATAAGGTGACTTACACCTCCAGTTCACTGCCCTCTATAGAGAGACTACTATCTCCAGTCTAGGGGCCCCTCCATAGAAAAACTGCTACTTCCAATCTAGAGGCCCTTCCTATTGTAGGGTAACATTAGAATGGAAAGCCCCTGGGATAGTAAATCAGAAATCAGTTCAGAGTGTACTGACAGTAGTGCAGGAACATTGTGCTCCCTCCAGCAGTTTATGGGTTAAGGTGCCCATTCGGTGTGTGTCCTGTATGTGGTCTCACCTGAATTGATTCAGTTGAGCCGGGACTGGCTCTCCCCTCCTCCACCTCTTTCACATCAGGCAGGCGCTAGTCAGACTTATCAGTGTGGCCACAGGGCGGCATGCATCGCTTGCTGTGTGGTGAAGGGATCAAACTGTCATTTGAGGTAAAACACAAGTATTATTCTACACAATTATTTTATTGTGCATTAAAAAAAGAAAACAAATAAAATTAGACATGCTATCTGCCAATAGAACTTAACCAAAAAGTGCATTCTATGCATCCAAAAATATAGAAAATATACCAAATCAAATCATTTTTCAACCAAAAAAATAATGTCAAAGCAATAACTCCAAGGCCAATAATAAATAACACGTTATCTCCTCTGATTCCGCAACATGGCTGGTTGAGGAATGGCCATTCAGAAAGGAACTGAAAAGCGCAAAATGAAAAGCACGAAAATGAAAAGTGCGAATCATCACTCACCAAACTTCTACTAACACGAAATTAGGAGAAGGAGCGCAAAGGATGGAGCTAAAGAGCTGAAAAACCACGTAGTACATCAATGCATTCGTAATTGTTGGCCAATAATTGTGTGCTGTGTGTATGCGAGACAAGTTAGGGCCAACGCCCTTCGGACAAAATTCCACGGTTTTGTTGGCCAACAATCTGATCGTGTGTACGAGGCTTTAGTATCTTATAAGAGTGAGAGCGATCACTGAAGAGGGAGATCACTGGAGCATCTTGGCACTTTAGGTACTTTTGAGGATATCCATACTTTGAAGAAAGACTTTTTTTGCACCGTGAAAAGAAACGTTATTTGCACTATTGTGTGAAGCACACAAAGCACATTTTATAAGCTTAAAAGCTAGACCTTTATAAGAGGTTTTCTTACACTTTAAAATATTTATGTTGTTTATGTGACTATACCCATTCACATCATCTAACACCAGCCCTGTCTATTATATCTCCACTGGACCACTCTTACTATTTCATCTACCTCAGTGTCATAAACCGGTGCGACCAGAAATGTGTGGACTGCAATAGGGAAGACCAAAAGGCATGTAAAGTAATAATAGTAAGATTTATTAAAAGAATAAGTCATAAACAATAAAGCAAACCAGCAAACAACCATGGTGACACACAATAATAACTCTCTAAACCAAACGTGAATACATGAGTAAGATATAATCATAAACGTAATCAAGCCATGGTCATACATGAGCTGAGATAGACCATGGAGCAGGACGGGACAGGGAGAGGACAACAGGAGGAAGGGAAAAGTCTGCAAGACAGGGGTCCAGGGATGAATGCAGGGTTCAGGAACACAGGACACAAGGTAAAGGTACAGGATTCAGGAATACAGGTCACAAGGTACAGGATTCAGGAATACAGGTTAGGGCTCAAGGAAAATACCAAGGCAAATGTGTGAGCATCTGCCGGGTATATATACACACCTCCTGCAATCAGTCTCAGGTAACACCTGATTGCAGGACATGATGTCGGCTCCAGACTGCCAGGAGACACCCGCTGGTGGACACCAGTACTGCGGCCCAAAGATCTGACAGCACCACCAGCAGGTGAAACTTTTCCTGACAGTACCCCCCCCTCGAGGGAGCGACCTCTGGACGCTCCAACTAGTCGCAGCTGTAAAAAGTCCATGGCATCAAGCTGGGCAGTGGCACATCAAGCTGCACAGCGGACAGAGCCACATCATGCTGGGCAGCGGGCAGAGGCACATCACGCTGGGCAGCGGGCAGAGGCACATCACACTGGGCAGCGGGCATAGGCACATCAAGCTGGGCAGCGGGCAGAGGCACATCAAGCTGGGCATTGGGTCATCCAACTTGAGAGTAGGCACTGGAACATCAGGCCAAACAGCAGGCACTGGAACATCAGGCCGAGTGTCAGGAACTGGATTATCAGGCTGGACATCGGGCATCAGATCATCAGACTGGACAGCAGGCATTGGAACATCAGGCCGGGCAGCGGGCACTGGAACATCAGGCCGGGCAACGGGCACTGGAACAGCAGGCCCGGCATCAGATCATCAGACTGGACAGCAGGCACTGGAACATCAGACTGGGCAGCAGGCACTCGAACATCGGGCCGGACATCAGTAACTGGATCATCGAGCTGGGCATCAGGCATCGGGTCATCAAACTGGACAGCAGACACTGGAATATCATGCCGGGCAGCGGGCACTGGAGCGACAGGCTTAAGAGTGGGCATTGGAACAAAAGCCTGGGCAGTGGCAGCAGCGAGCTGGGCATCAGGAATCAATTCAGCAAGCACTGTATCAGCAGGCTGGGCAACAGGCACCAGCTCAACAGGCTGGATAATGGGCACCGGCCCAGTAGGCTGGGTAACGGGCACCGGCTCAGCAAGCTGGGTGACGAGCACCCGCCCAGCAGGCTGGGTGCCAAGCACTGGCTCAACAGGCTGGGTGATGTGCACCGGCTCAACAGGCTGGGCAAGGGGTACCAGCTCAGCAGGCTGGGCAACGGGCACCGGCGCAGATGGCTGGGAATTGGGCAGCGCTACAGCAGGCTGGAAAACGGGCACCAGAACTTCAGGCTGGGCTGTGGGCACTGGATCATCAGGCCGGACAATGGGCACTGGAACATCAGACTGGGCATCAGGAACTGGATCATCGAGCTGGACATCAGGCATCGGCTCATCAGACTGGACAGCAGACACTGGAACATCAGGCCAGGCAGCGGGCACTGGAGCGACAGGCTGAATAGTGGGCACTGGAACAAAAGGTTGAGCAGTGGCAGCAGCGACCTGGGCGTCAGGAATCAATTCAGCAAGCACTGTATCAGCAGGCTGGGCAACTGGCATCGGCTCAACAGGCTGGGTAACGGGCACCGGCCCAGGAGGCTGGGTAATGGGCACCGGCTCAGCAAGCTGGGTGACAAGCACCAGCCCAGCAGGCCGGGTGACGAGCACAGGCTCAACAGGCCGGGTGACAGGCAGCGGCTCAACAGGCCGGGTGACCGGCACCAGCTCAACAGGCTGGGCCATGGGCACGGCTCAACAGGCTGGGCTACGGGCACTGGCTCCACAGGATGGGTGACGGGTACTGACCCAGCAGGCTGGGAAACGGGCAGCGGCACATGAGGCTGGGAAATGGGCACCGGCACATCAGGCTGGGAAATGGGCACCGGCGCATCAGGTTGGGCCGTGAGCAACAGAATTTCAGGCTCGGCCATGGGCACTGGAACTTCAGGCTGGGCCGTGGGCACTGGATCATCAGGCCGGACAATGGGCACTGGAACATCAGGCTGGGCATCAGGAATTGGATCATCGAGCTGGACATCAGGCATCGGCTCATCAGACTGGACAGCAGACACTGGAACATCAGGCCAGGCAGTGGGCACTGGAGCGACAGGCTGAATAGCGGGCACTGGAACAAAAGGTTGAGCAGTGGCAGCAGCGACCTGGGCGTCAGGAATCAATTCAGCAAGCACTGTATCAGCAGGCTGGGCAACGGGCATCGGCTCAACAGGCTGGGTAACGGGCACCGGCCCAGGAGGCTGGGTAATGGGCACCGGCTCAGCAAGCTGGGTGACAAGCACCAGCCCAGCAGGCCGGGTGACAAGCACAGGCTCAACAGGCCGGGTGACAGGCAGCGGCTCAACAGGCCGGGTGACCGGCACCAGCTCAACAGGCTGAGCCATGGGCACGGCTCAACAGGCTGGGCTACGGGCACTGGCTCCACAGGATGGGTGACGGGTACTGACCCAGCAGGCTGGGAAACGGGCAGCGGCACATGAGGCTGGGAAATGGGCACCGGCACATCAGGCTGGGAAATGGGCACCGGCGCATCAGGTTGGGCCGTGAGCAACAGAATTTCAGGCTCGGCCATGGGCACTGGAACTTCAGGCTGGGCCGTGGGCACTGGATCATCAGGCCGGACAATGGGCACTGGAACATCAGGCTGGGCATCAGGAATTGGATCATCGAGCTGGACATCAGGCATCGGCTCATCAGACTGGACAGCAGACACTGGAACATCAGGCCAGGCAGTGGGCACTGGAGCGACAGGCTGAATAGCGGGCACTGGAACAAAAGGTTGAGCAGTGGCAGCAGTGACCTGGGCGTCAGGAATCAATTCAGCAAGCACCGTATCAGCAGGCTGGGCAACGGGCTTCGGCTCAACAGGCTGGGTAACGGGCACCAGCCCAGGAGGCTGGGTAATGGGCACCGGCTCAGCAAGCTGGGTGACAAGCACCAGCCCAGCAGGCCGGGTGACGAGCACAGGCTCAACAGGCCGGGTGACAGGCACCGGCTCAACAGGCCGGGTGACCGGCACCAGCTCAACAGGCTGGGCCATGGGCATGGCTCAACAGGCTGGGCTACGGGCACTGGCTCCACAGGATGGGTGACGGGTACTGACCCAGCAGGCTGGGAAACGGGCAGCGGCACATGAGGCTGGGAAATGGGCACCGGCACATCAGGCTGGGAAATGGGCACCGGCACATCAGGTTGGGCCGTGAGCAACAGAATTTCAGGCTGGGCCATGGGCACTGGAACTTCAGGCTGGGCCGTGGGCACTGGATCATCAGGCCGGACAATGGGCACTGGAACATCAGGCTGGGCATCAGGAACTGGATCATCGAGCTGGACATCAGGCATCGGCTCATCAGACTGGACAGCAGACACTGGAACATCAGGCCAGGCAGCAGGCACTGGAGTGACAGGCTGAATAGCGGGCACTGGAACAAAAGGTTGAGCAGTGGCAGCAGCGACCTGGGCATCAGGAATCAATTCAGCAAGCACCGTATCAGCAGGCTGGGCAACGGGCATCGGCTCAACAGGCTGGGTAACGGGCACCGGCCCAGGAGGCTGGGCAATGGGCACCGGCTCAGCAAGCTGGGTGACAAGCACCAGCCCAGCAGGCCGGGTGAAGAGCACCAGCTCAACAGGCTGGGTGACGAGCACCAGCTCAACAGGCTGGGTGATGGGCACCGGCTCAACAGGCTGGGCCATGGGCATGGCTCAACAGGCTGGGCCACGGGCACTGGCTTCTGTGGGCTGGGTGATGGGTACCGACCCAGCAGGCTGGGAAATGGGCAGCGGCACATCAGGCTGGGAAACAGGCACTGGTACATCAGGCTGAGAAACGGGCACCAGAACTTCAGGCTGGGCCATGGGCACTGGAACTTCAGGCTGGGCCGTGGGCACTGGATCATCAGGCCAGACAACGGCACTGGAACATTGAGCCGGGCATCAGGAACTGGATCATCGAGCTGGGCATCAGGCATCGGGTCATCAGGCTGGACAGCAGACACTGGAACATCAGGCCAGGAAGCGGGCACTGGAGCGAAAGGCTGAATAGCAGGCACCGGAACAAAGGGCTGGGCAGTGGCAGCAGTGACCTGGGCATCAGGAATCAATTCAGCAAGCACTGTGTCAGCAGGCTGGGCAACGGGCACCTGCTCAACAGGCTGGATAATGGGCACCGGCCCAGGAGGCTGAGTAACGGGCACTGGCTCAGCAAGCTGGGTGACGATCACCGGCCCAGCAGGCTGGGTGATGAGCACCGGCTCAACAGGCTGGGTGATGGGCACTGGCTCAGCAGGCTGGGCAATGGGTACTGGCTCAGCAGGCAGGGCAACAGGCATCGGCGCAGATGGCTGGGAAATGGGCAGCGGTACAGCAGGCTGGAAAACGGGCACCGGCACATCAGGCTGGGAAATGGGCACCAGAACTTCAGGCTGGGCCGTGGGCACTGGATCATCAGGCCGGACAATGGGCACTGGAACATCAGGCTGGGCATTAGGAACTGGATCATCGAGCTGGGCATCAGGCATGGGGTCATCAGACTGGACAGCAGACACTGGAACAACAGGCCAGGCAGCGGGCACTGGAGCGACAGGCTGAACAGCGGGCACTGGAACAAAAGGTTGAGCAGCAGCGACCTGGGCGTCAGGAACCAATTCAGCAAGCACCGTATCAGCAGGCTGGGCAACGGGTATCGGCTCAACAGGCTGGGTAACGGGCACCGGACCAGGAGGCTGGGTAATGGGCACCAGCTCAGCAAGCTGGGTGACAAGCCCCGGCCCAGCAGGCCGGGTGAAGAGCACCAGCTCAACAGGCTGGGTGATGGGCACCAGATCAACAGGCTGGGTGATGAGCACTGGCTCAACAGGCTGGGCCATGGGCATGGCTCAACAGGCTGGGCCACGGGCACTGGCTCCGCGGGCTGGGTGACTGGTAAAGACCCAGCAGGCTGGGAAACGAGCAGCGGCACATCAGGCTGGGAAACGGGCACCAGAACTTCAGGCTGGGCCATGAGCACCAGAACTTCAGGCTGGGCCATGGGCACTGGATCATCAGGCTGAACAACGGGCACTGAAACATCAGGCCGGGCATCATCGGGAACTAGATCATCGAGCTGGATATCAGGCATTGGGTCATCAGACTGGACAGCAGACACTGCAACATCAGGCTGGGCAGCGGGCACTGGAGCGACAGGCTTAACAGCGGGCATTGGAACAAAAGCCTGGGCAGTGGCAGCAGCGAGCTGGGCATCAGGAACCCATTCAGGAGGCACCATGTCAGCAGGCTGGGCAACGGGCACCGGCTCAGCAAGCTGGGTGACAGGCACTGGCCCAGCAGGCTGGGTGACGAGCACCGGTTCAACGAGCTGGGTGACAGGCACTGGCTCAACAGGCTGGGTAACGGGTGCTGGCACTGGATCATCATGCCAGACAATGGGCACTGGAACATCAGGCTGGGCATCAGGAACTGGATCATCGAGCTGGGAATCAGGCATCGGGTCATCAGACTGGACAGCAGACACTGGAACATCAGGCCAGGCAGCGGGCACTGGAGCGACAGGCTGAACAGTGAGCACTGGAACAAAGGGTTGGGCAGTGGCAGCAGCGACCTGGGCATCAGGAATCAATTCAGCAAGCTCTGTGTCAGCAGGCTGGGCAACTGGCACCGGCTCAACAGGCTGGATAATGGGCACCGGCCCAGGAGGCTGGGTAACGAGCACCGGCTCAGCAAGCTGGGTGATGAGCACCGGCCCAGCAGGCTGGGTGACGAGCACCGGCTCAACAGGCTGGGTAATGGGCACTGGCTCAGCAGGCTGGGTGACGGGCACCAGCTCAACAGGCTGGGTAATCGGTACCAGCTTAAGAGGCTGGGCCACGGGCACAGCTCAACAGGCTGGGCCACGGGCACTGGCTCAGCAAGCTGGGTGACGGGTACTGACCCAGCAGGCTGGGAAATGGGCAGCGGCACATAAGGCTGGAAAAAGGGGCACTGGGGCATCAGGTTGGGCCGTGAGCACCAGAACTTCAGGCTGGGCCATGGGCACTGGAACTTCAGGCTGGGCCGTGGGCACTGGATCATCAGGCCAGACAACGGGCACTGGAACATCAGGCCGGGCATCAGAAACTGGATCATTGAGCTGGGCATCGGGCATTGGGTCATCAGACTGGACATCAGACACTGGAACATCAGGCCGGGCAGCGGGCACTGGGGCAACAGGCTGAACAGCGGGCACTGGAACAAAGGGCTTGTCAGTGGCAGCAGCGACCTGGGCATCAAGAATCAATTCAGCAAGAACTGTATCAGCAGGCTGGGCAACAGGCATGGGCTCAACAGGCTGGGTAACGGGCACTGGCTCAGCAAGTTGGGTGACAAGTACCGGCCCAGCAGGCCAGGTGATGAACACCGGCTCAACAGGCCGGATGACGGTCACCAGCTTAACAGGCTGGGTGATGGGCACCGGCTCAACAGGCTGGGCCATGGGCACGGCTTAACAGGCTGGGCCACGGGCATTGGCTCCGTGGGCTGGGTGATGGGTACTGACCCAGCAGGCTGGGAAACAGGCAGCGGCACATCAGCCTGGGAAACGGACACTGGCACATCAGGCTGGGCCGTGAGCACCAGAACTTCAGGCTGGGCCATGGGGACTGGAACTTCAGGCTGGGCCGTGGGCACTGGATCATAAGGCCAGACAATGGGCACTGAAACATCAGGCTGGGCATCAGGAACTGGATCATCTAGCTGGGCATCAGGCATTGGGTCATCAGACTGGACAGCAGACACTGGCACATCAGGCCGGGCAGTGGGCACTGGAGCGACAGGTGGAACTGTGGGCACTGGCTCAACAGGCTGGGTAATGGGCACTGGCCCAGGAGGCTGTGTAACAGGCACCGGCTCAGCAAGCTGGGTGATGAGCATGGGCCCAGCAGGCTGGGTGAGGAGCATCGCCTCAATGGGCTGGGTGACGGGCACCGACCTTAACAGGCTGGGTAACGGGCACCAGCTCAGCAGGCTGGGCGACGGGCACTGGCTCAGCTGGCTGGGAAAAGGGCAGCGGTACAGCAGGCTGGGAAATGGGCACCGGCACAGCAGGCTGGGCTGTGGGCACCGGCACAGCAGGCTGGGCTGTGGGCACCGGAACTTCAGGCTGGACCATGGGCACCGGAACATCAGGCTGGAACATGGGCACTGAAACATCAGGCGGGGCTGTGGGCACTGGATCATCAGGCTGGACCATGGGCACTGGAACATCAGGCAGAACAGCAAATACTGGAGCATCAGGCCAGACAACGGGCACTGAAACATCAGGCTGGGCATCAGGAACTGGATCATCTAGCTGGGCATCAGGCATTGGGTCATCAGACTGGACAGCAGACACTGGAACATCAGGCTGGGCAGTGGGCACTGGAGCGACAGGTGGAACAGTGGGCACAAGCTCAACAGGCTGGGTAACGGGCACCAGCTCAGCAGGCTGGACGATGGGCACCGGCTCAGCTGGCTGGGAAACGGGCAGCGGTACAGCAGGCTGGGAAATGGGCACCGGCACAGCAGGCTGGGCTGTGGACACCGTAACTTCAGGCTGGACCATGGGCACCGGAACATCAGGCTGGAACATGGGCACTGGAACATCAGGTGGGGCTGTGGGCATTGGATCATCAGGCTGGACCATGGGCACTGGAACATCAGGCAGAACAGCAAATACTGGAGCATCAGGCCAGACAGCAGGCAGAAGGTTGGCAGGGTTAGGTGGGTCATCAGGTTCAGGACCATCAGAGGCTTGCCTGAACCCATTGGCAATCATGGAGGCAGGTGTAGAGGCAGGCTGGAGCAGATCGGCTGGCGTGGAGGCAGGCTGGAGCAGATTGGCTGGCGTGGAGGCAGGCTGGAGAAGATCGGCTGGCGAGGAGGCAGGCTGGAGCAGATCAGCTGGTGTGAAGGCAGGCTGGAACAGATTGGCTGACGTGGAAGCAGGCTGGAGCAGATCGGCTGGCGTGGAAGCAGGCTGGAGCAGATCGGCTGGTGTGGAAGCAGGCTGCAGCAGATTAACTGGTGTGGAGGCAGGCTGGAACAGATGGGCTGGTGTGGAGGCAGGCTGGAGAAGATAGGCTGGTGTGGAAGCAGGCTGGAGCAGATCAGCTGCTGTGGAGCCAGGATTGGATAATGGCATGAGTGTATGGGTTGGAAAAAAACTTTTGTTTCTTTTTGGGTTTAGCCACTAAAGCCTTGTAGGTGACTGCAGGGCTGCAAATAAGGAGTTCAGCTGATAGAAGAGAAGAGTTTGAGCATGGTAAGAAAGAGGAAGCACTTACTAAGGGGGATCTTTGTGGAATTGCTGCAGGCAGTAGAGAGGAGGCAGAAGGGTTAAAGGCAGGATAGGTGCAGCAAGTGGAAACAGGATACTGATATTTAGTTGGTATTGGGGTAAATTGGGCTGTGACTGTGGTTGCCGTGGGTGATAGAGAAAGACCACTGAGCAGGCAGATCTCTGGCAGCAGGAATGGGCTGTTGCAATCTGACTGAGGCTGAGTGTGAGGCAGGCTGGAGCAGATCGGCTGGCGTGGAGGCAGGCTGGAGCAGATCGGCTAGCGTGGAGGCAGGCTGGAGCAGATCGGCTGGCGTGGAGGCAGGCTGGAGCAGATCGGCTGGCGTGGAAGCAGGCTGGAACAGATCAACTAGGCTGGAACAGATCAGCTGGCGTGGAAGCAGGCTGGAGCAGATCGGCTGGCGTGGAGGCAGGCTGGAGCAGATCGGCTGGCGTGGAGGTAGGCTGGAGCAGACCGGCTGGCGTGGAGGCAGGCTGGAGCAGATCCGCTGGCGTGGAGGCAGGCTGGAGCAGATTGGCTGGCGTGGAAGCAAGCTGGAACAGATCAACTAGGCTGGAACAGATCGGCTGGCGTGGAAGCAGGCTGGAGCAGATCGGCTGGCATGGAAGCAGGCTGGAGCAGATCGGCTGGCGTGGAAGCAGGCTGCAGCAGATTGGCTGGCGTGGAGGCAGGCTGGAGCAGATGGGCTGGTGTGGAGGCAGGCTGGAGAAGATAGGTTGGTGTGGAAGCAGGCTGGAACAGATCGGCTGGTGTGGAGACAGGATTGGATAATGGCATGATTGTATGGGTTGGAAAAAACTTTTGTTTCTTTTTGGGTTTAGCCACTAAAGCCTTGTAGGTGACTGCTGTAAATAGGGGGTGCAGCTGATGGAAGAGAAGAGTTTGAGCATGGTAAGAAAGAGGAAGCACTTATCTTTGTGGAATTGGTGCAGGCAGTAGAGAGGAGGCAGAGGGGTTAAAGGCAGGATAGGTGCAGCAAGTGGGAACAGGATACTGATATTTAGTTGGTAGCAGAGTATATTGGGCTGTGACTGTGGTTGTCGTGGGTGATGGAGAAAGACCACTGAGCAGGCAGGTCTCTGGCAGCAGGAATGGGCTATTGCAATCTGACTGAGGCTGAGTGTAATAGATCTGACCATGCCTGTAGTAAAGGTTGAACAAAATTAGGCTTACATACTGCCTGTGTAACCAGGGACTGCACTGCATTAATACACTCTGATAACACCTGCTGAGAACATGAGGAATAATGCTCAAAGAAAGAAACTGGGTCATCCTCTAATAACCACACCAGAGACTCAATCTGATCAAAACTGAAGGGGGGAGAAAAATCATCATTGCCTCTTGGAGTACTGGACAAGGCTAGCTCTGCACACACCTGAATCAGAGGCTGAACATCCCAAAACAGCATATGGCCCTGATCAACTAGGGAATGAGCCAGTTGGATACATTCTAGTAGCTGGTCACTGGTCCACTGTTTCAATATCTGGCAGCAGAATTCACTATTAGGGATGTGCTGAACACCCCGCGGTTCGGTTTGCATTCAGAACATGCGAACGGACCGAAAGTTTGCGTGAACATTCGAACACCGTTAAAGTCTTTGGGACTCGAATGTGAGAAATCAAAAGTTCGAATTTTAAAGGCTAATATGCAAGTTATTGTCCTAAAAAGGGTTTGGGGACCCGGGTCCTGCTCCAAGGGACATGTATCAATGGAAAAGAAAGTTTAAAAACGACCGTTTTTTCGGGAGCAGTGATTTTAATGATGCTTAAAGTGAAAAAAAAAGTGAAATATTCCTTTAAATATCATACCTGGGGGGTGTCTATAGTATGCCTGTAAAATGGCGCTTGTTTCCCGTGTTTAGAACAGTCCCTGCACAAAATGACATTTCTAAAGGAATAAAAGTAATTTAAAACTGCTTGCGGCTATAATGTAATGTTGGGTCCCAGCAATATGGATAAAAATCATTGAGTAAAACGGCATGGGTAACCCCCCAGCCCATTACCAGGCCCTTTGTGTCTTCTATGGATATTAAGGGGAACCCCGCACTCAAATTAAAAAAAGAAAAGGCGTGGGGCCCCCAGGCCCTATATACTCTGAACAGCAGTATACAGGCAGTGAAAACAAGACAGGCACTGTAGGTTTGTTTTTATGTAGAATCTGTTTGTAATTTGAAACAGGTACATTTTGTAAGTGTAGCACCAGCCAAAAAATCTATTTTAAAGCTTTTTGGAAAATATAGGGAAGGGTTATCAGCCCTGTAACATTTGTTTTGCTGTCTGTGCCCCTGTTCAGAAGATTTCCCCTCACTTTCTGTCCCAATGACAATTGGATTTTGAAAATTTTGGGTTTTTAAGGGAAACAAGGATTGGTGATAAAGCATCAGTGGAGGAGACACCTTTTTCCCATATTAACTCTTACACGGGAAAATTTCCCTTCCTAGGGGTAGATTTCCTCTCACTTACTGTTGTCTCCCTCCATTTGTAAGTCAGATTTTCTAATATAGGGGACCGCCTGTATATACATTACGGCCTGCCCTATACACTCTGCGGAAAATTGGGCCTTAGGTGTTGGTGGTACCAGAACACTGTAAGCCCTCGCAGTTACTCTTGCTGGGCACTGGAACAGGCCCTGCTGTGAAATATTATATCAAGAATTGTAATTACATGCCCCTGTTAAACAGGGGCAGAAAAATTGGGCCTTAGGCAGTGGTGGTGGTGGCACAACACTGTAAAGCCTCACAGATACTTTTGTTGAGTGCAGGAACAGGCGCTGCTGTGAAATATTAGATCAAAAATTGTAATTACACACCCCTGTTAAACAGGGCAGAAAAATTGGGCCTTAGGCAGTGGTGGTGGTGCCACAACACTGCAACCCCTTACAGATACTCTTGTTGAGCGCAGGAACGGGCCCTGCTGTAAAATATTATATCAAGAATTGTAATTACATGCCCCTGTTGAACAGTGGCAGAAAAAGTGTGCCTTTTGTGGTGGTGGTGCCACAACACTGTAAGCCCTCACAGTTACTCTTGGTGGGCGCAGGAATGGGCCCTGCTGTGAAATAGCAGATCAAAAATTGTAATTACACGCCCCTGTTAAACAGGGGCAGAAAAATTGGGTCTTAGGCAGTGGTGGTGGTGCCACAACACTGCAACCCCTCACAGATACTCTTGTTGAGTGCAGGAATTAGCCCTTCTGTTAAATATTTGATCAAAAATTGTAATTACACGCCCCTGTTTAACAGGAGCAAAAAAATTGGGCCTTAGGCAGTGGTGGTGGTGCCACAACACTGCAACCCCTCACAGATATTCTTGTTGAGCGCAGGAACGAGCCCTGCTGCAAAATATTACAGCAAAAATTGTAATTACACGCCCCCTTTCTGCCCCCTTAAACAGGGGCAGAAAAATTGCCCTTAGCCACTGGTGGTGGTGCCCAGAACCAAAAATGTTCTTAGAAGCTGAATAACATGAATATTGAGGAGGAATAGGATAGTCACTCAGCAAGCATAACAGGATAGTCACTCAGCATCAGCATAGTCAGTCTTCAAGGGATCTCACATTTATAAAAAAAAATGATTCAGTTACATCAGCACCAGGTGCTTGGTAGCTGGCGATCCAAGACTGATTCATTTTTATGAAGGTGAGCAGATCAACCGAGTCGGTGGACAGGCGCACTCTGTGATCGGTTACAAAGCCTCCAGCGGCACTGAATGTGCATTCCGAAAGACCGCTGGATGCAGGACAGGCCAGTAGCTCAATTGCATACTGTGCAAGCTCTGGCCAGTGATCCATCCTCAACACCCAGTAACCCAGTGGATTTTCGGTTGGAAAGGTCTCCAAGTCTGATCTTGCCCCTAGGTATTACTGCACCATGTACAACAGACGCTGGCGATGGTTGCTGGAACCGATCAGACCTTGGGGCTGCGGACTAAAAAATTGGTCACCTTCTGCACCGCTCCTTCTGTGACTGACTGAAGCCTCAGCAACACATTGTCCAGGAGGATCAGCAAATTGTAACCTTCCAGGCTCTGGAAATGCATTGCACAAACCTTTCTGCAAAGCCTACGGAAGATGTTCATCCTCTGCTCCCTCTGCGTCGGCTGGATAAGTTCCACCACCTTACCCTTGTAATGTGGATCAAGAAGGGTTGCCAGCCAGTACTGATCCCTCTCCTTAATACCACAAATCCGAGGGTCCTTTTGCAGGCTTTGCAGAATCAGGGAGGCCATGCAGCGTAGGTTTGCTGAGGCATTTGGTCCGGAGTCCTCTGGGTCACTAAGGACGACCGGATCTGCAGCCACCTCCTGCCAGCCACGTACAAGTCCATGGGTTTCTGGGGCCTGAAAATGATCTCTTGAAGACTGCTGCTGATGCTGAGTGCCAGGCTCCACCTCCATGCTGACACAATCCTCCTTCTCTTCCTGTGTAATAGGCGGGCCTGCAGGAATACTGTCTGGATAAAGGGGGCCTTGAGAGGTAAGGTAGTCCCCCTCTTCCTCCAGCTATTTTGCCTCAAGTGCCCTGTTCATTATTCCATGCAGCGTGTGCTCCAACAGATAGACAAGAGTGACAGTATCACTGATGCATGCACTGTCACTGCTCACGATCCTGATGGCCTCCTCAAATGGTGACAGGACAGTGCATGCATCCTTGATCATGAGCCACTGGCGTGGTGAAAAAAAGCCAAGCTCCCTGACCCTGTCCTGGTGCCATACTCGCACAGGTAGTCATTGATGGCCCTCTGCTGCGTGTGCAGCCGCTGAAGCATTGCCAATGTTGAGTTCCACCTGGTGGACATGTCACAGATTAGGCAGTTCTTGGGCAGGTTGCATTCCTTTTGGAGGTCAGCCAGCTGAGCACTGGCATTATATGACTGGCGGAAATGCCCACAGACTCTCCTGGCCTGCCTCAGGAGATCCTGTAAGCCCGGTTACCTGCACAAGAACTGCTACACCACCAAATTAAGGACGTGAGCCAAACAGGGAACATGGGTGAAGTGTCTCTGTCAGAGGGCGGAGAGGAGGTTGGTGCCATTGTTGCAAACCACCATGCCTGGCTGAGGCCGGCACGGCGTCAACCACCTCTGAGCCTGCCCCTGCAGAGCTGACAGAATCTCTGCCCCAGTGTGGCTCCTGTCCCCTAAGCAGACCAACTCAAGCACCGCATGGCATCTTTTTGCCTGAGTGCTTGCATAGCCCCTAGAACGCCTACGGAGCACCGCTGGTTCCGAGGACAAATCTGCACAGGAAGAGGACATAGAGGAAGAAGAAGAGGAGGTGGAGGAGAGAGGTATGGCAGAATCACCACTACCAGCATTTTGGAGGCATGGTGGTTGAACAAGCTCTAACAATACTGCACCCTGTCCTGCATCTTTCCCAGCTACCAGCAGGGTTACCCAGTGCGCCGTAAAAGAAAGGTAACGTCCCTGTCCATGCCTGCTGGACCATGAGTCAGCGGTAATATGCACCTTATCGCTGACCGCCCTTTCCAAAGAGGCCAAGACATTGCCTTCCACATGTCGTTAGAGAGCCGGAATGGCCTTCCAAGAAAAAAATTGGCGTTTGGGAATCTGTCACTGAGGTACCGCACATTCCACAAATTCTCGAAAGGGGGCAGAGTCTACCAACTGAAAAGGCAGCAGTTGGAGTGCTAGCAATTTAGCCAAACTAGCATTCAGCCGCTGAGCAGTGGATGGCTGGGACCGTATTTCTTTCGCCAGTTAAGCAACTGGGGCAGGGAAATATTCCTGCTACAATCGGATGTTGGTGTACCGCTAGCAGATTGCCTGAAAGTGCTTGGGACACCTAATTCTACACCTTCATTCCTCTCAGTGCAGGTCTCTGAGAGGACTGAAGTTATAGTGGGTTTGGAGATCCCAGCTGATGAGGAGCAAGGAGAGGTTCACCTTGTTCTTTGGTGTGGGTCTTTTAAGTACTGTTGCCAACGAACTGCATGGGAGCTCGACATATGTCTGGTCAAGCATGTGGAACCCAAGCGGCTGCTGTTTTGGCCACGCTTGATACGCTTCAGACATATGTTGCAAACAGCAACGGTGTGATCTGCTGCAATGTCTAAAAAAAGGCCCACACCAAAGAGCTTTTGGAAAAATGTGCAGAGTCAGCAGTGCCCTGCACATGCGGAGCTCTGCGGTGTGATGCAGTCAGTTGCCTGCCCTTAAGTTGGCCCCTGGAGGGCATCCTGCCTCATTCAAGATGTGCCTCCTCCTCCCCCTCCCCCCTCTCTTCTATCTGGCACCCACGTAGAGTCAGTGGCCTCATCATTCCCTCCTTCCTTGCCACTGGAGCAAACCTGGCGGTATGCTGCAGCTGAGGGAACATGACTGCCAGTTTCTTGTCCTTCTTGGGCACCCCCTCTCTCTGGGCTCACATTACTGCCGTCATCCTCAACCAGGGTACCATCATCAGAGCCTTCAAAACGCTGCGCATCCTCCTGCAGCATGTACAAGACACTGTGTCGAACAGTTCAGGGGACTCCTCAGGGCACGATGGTGGGGCTAGGGAAGGAGTGACTGATGACATTGAGCCGATGGAAGAGGCCGCTTTGGCAGCTGCATTGGCAGAAAAAGTACCCTGAGCCTGGGTGACAGAGGATGAGGACGGCTTGGTCATCAACTCTACCAACTCTTCTGCATGTTGTGGCTCAACACGGCCAGCTGCCAAAAAAAGGACAAGCGTGCCCCACAGCCACATGCTGAGGATGCACCGTGTCCACGACCAGCACTGTTGGCTGTAGACACAGAGCTTGCTTGCTCTCTTTTAGTGGCCTGTGGGTGTCTGCCCCTTCTTGGTGGCCTTCCAGACATACTGTACAATTAGATTAGCAAAACAACACCTGAAGTTTACTAAAAACAGTACACCAGTAATGGCCTACAGTCAGTTATAGGCTTGGCTAGACTATATATACAAGCCTGTATATATATATTAAATGAACTGCAGCTCACTGAGTCACCTGCCTGAAAGTGTCTTTGAACACGTACTCCAGGAATGGCCTACTGTCAGGTATAGGCTTTGCTGGACTACAATGCAGTGGATATATATTTTATGAACTGCACCTCACTGAGTCACCTGCCTGAAAGTGTCTTTAAACACATACTCCAGGAATGGCCTACAGTCAGGTATAGGCTTGGCTAGACTATATATATATACAAACCTGTATATATATGAAATATACTGCAGCTAACTGAATCAACTGACTGCCTGAAGTATATTAGAAGCAGAACAGTCTGCAGTGAGATCTAGCTAAACTGGACACAGTGGATATATATACAGTGGGGCAAAAAAGTATTTTGTCAGCCACCAATTGTGCAAGTTCTCCCACTTAAAAAGATGAAAGAGGCCTGTAATTGTCATCATAGGTATACCTCAACTATGAGAGACAAAATGTGGAAACAAATCCAGAGAATCACATTGTCTGATTTTTGAAAGAATTTATTTGCAAATTATGATTGAAAATAAGTATTTGGTCAATATCGAAAGTTCATCTCAAAACTTTGTTATATCCTTTGTTGGCAATGACAGAGGTCCAACGTTTTCTGTAAGTCTTCACAAGGTTGTCACACACTGTTGCTGGTATGTTGGCCCATTCCTCCATGCAGATCTCCTCTAGAGCAGTGATGTTTTGGGGCTGTCGCTGGGCAACACGGACTTTCAACTCCCTCCAAAGGTTTTCTGTGGGGTTGAGATCTGGAGACTGGCTAGGCCACTCCAGGACCTTGAAATGCTTTTTTATGAAGCCACTCCTTCGTTGCCCGGGCGGTGTGTTTGGGATCATTGTCATGCTGAAAGACCCAGTCACGTTTCATCTTCAATGCCCTTGCTGATGGGAGGAGGTTTGTACTCAAAATCTCAGGATATATATATGAAATACACTGCAGCTAACTGAATCAACTGCCTGCCTGAAGTAGATTAGAAACAGTAGAGCAGGAACGGTCTGCAGTGAGATCTAGCTAAACTGGATCAACTGCCTGCCTGTAGTAGATTAGAAATAGTACAGCAGGAACAGTCTGCAGTGAGATCTAGCTAACTGAATAAACTGCCTGCTCAAAGTAAATGAAATGACACACTCTCTCTCTCTATCTCTCTATAACGCCAGCAACTCACTACACAGGGCTGACGTGCAGGAGTGATGAGTGAATTTAACTAAATTTGGTTTGACATGAATTTGGGTAATTTAAGGGGAAATTTGCTAACTCAAATGCACTGAAGTCAATGACAGACCATTTTTTATGTTCACCTCTTGCCCTTTGGAAGGCTAATAGACCCCCAAATGGTATGGTAAGTCTTACAGCCCCCAAATTATTGGGTTTAAATTGTTATATCTTTCCAGTGCCACCAATAGATGATATTTCTTAACATGCGTCTTAACTTATGTAACAGTAAAATTTGCCCCCAAAAAATTGTGCTATCAAGAAAAAGCTCCAAAAAAAGTTTTCATGTTCTAGCTTTTTTGGGGGTCATTTATTTTTGTGGTTTTCTTTAGCATATTATGCATGGTCATCCTCACCGATCATGATCATGCATGATGTGTTAAAAAAATAACATAACAATAAATATCCCCAGAAAGATTATAAAAGCATGTTTTGTGCTTGTCTTTTCATTTTTTCCAATTTTTTGGTGTATATTGTTGTTTTTTTTTTTTAGATAACATAAAAAAAGGGTCAGCCTACACTATTTTTTATGTTGATTTATTCCTCTTTTTGATGTATTTTAGTGTTACATAAATCCAGCTAGTTGAAAAGCTCAAGTAGCATTAGTTCACCCAGTATGTTTAAATACACCTTATAATGTCTCTAAACAATTGAAAATGCCAGTTCCCTACAACAAGAGTAGTATATTCACCTAATCAGTGACCCATGTCTCCTGCCTTCCCTCCATTACAGCGCTTACTGCAGCCTCCATTACAGCGTGTCAGTGTATTTATCATTCTGATGCCTGTATTCCCAACTGTCTGCTTTGGTTCCTTTTCTCCAACCCCTATGTCACCTCAGGACTCAGCAGTGAGATAGGAGCAAGGTACATAGGCATCTTGTACTCATGGATGTGTCAACTGCAGAAAAAACTGATAGAAACTGCAGTGCTGGAAGGAGGAGGAGGAAGGAGAGGTAGGATATTCAAGGTGAGTATATTTTTTTGCAGGGATCTGACATTTTTATTTGTTTTTTTAGAGATCAGGCATATTCTATATAAACTGTGCCTGAAGTTTTGGAAATATTAGTACTATATTGGCTTCTTAAGTCTCATTTTATTCCATTTTTTTTTTCAATCGTTTTTTATTGGTTGCAAAAATTACTATACTTCATGCATTTTAGACTGCATGTTTACCAGCCCCTCCCTGAATAAACACAGTGAGCGATCAGTCCCAGTGGCTCCCAAGTTCATTCATGATCTTGAGGGCATGGTCTTCCTTTGGCAATGATTGTATGAATTTATTTTCATATTATCATTGCTCTTTTCATTTCAGACTGATACTTTTCATGGTCTCTGCCTTTGCAGAGATGTTTTAAAGTGTATCTATGGTCAAAATGTAAAATCATACATTCATTTCCACATTGAATTTCAATTTTTTTTTGGCCTATTGCTATTAATCTGAACCATTAATCTGAACTAAGAAGAAAGGAGCTGCACTCCACATTGCAAAAATCGACAGTGAAGATACAATTAAGCCCAGATGGGTGAAATGCTTTAGAGGGTGGACCTAGGGTGGAATAAAGTAGTATGTGCTGTCCAACAATAAAACTGTCAATATTTGTGACATCATTACAGTGTGGCCCCTTTCTTCATAGCAGCGTAAACCAATTTGAGGTTTAAAAATGTATTTTTTGATGAATCTCACATTTACTTTATTGAATTCGGTGACACGTATTCATTATGCCTTGTGAATATGGATTGTATGTCACAGTGTCACGCACTGTTGTCTGAACTATATGTCTGTATGTTCTGAAGAAAGGAAGTAAGTTACAGGAGACACAATCAGTACAGGAAACACACCATATAAGACATCATCACCGTTTGCAAGCTGAAAAGAACCATGGGATATGTAGTTCTTTAAAATAGAAAACAAACCAAAATGAGCAGAAGAGAGGCTGCAAAACATGCAGGGAATCCAGGATATTGTGGAAAGAGATGGCCAGCAGACAGGCAGCACTCGCATGAAAGTTTTTAGATTGTATTGGCAGAAATAACTATCATTTGTGTTACAATGCAGGTGTTAAAAACTAAAATTTCATAATGTTACCACTTGGTCTCTACACATTTGGCATGTCGTTCAGTGGTGTATTTACGTTTTGTGCTGCCCTAGGCCTGATTAAACCCGCGCAACCCCTAATTTAAATATGACCCACCCCTTCCTGTCAAGGCCACACCCTTTCCTTTTTAAGACCCGCCCTGTCATCTTCATGGGAGGAGGACAGAAGCACGCCACGGTAAGAGGACAGAGAGGGATGCGGCATCTTTTAATTTGGGGGGAGAGGGGGGTAAGGGGATATGTGCTGGGTGCTTTAGGAGGGTAGAGGACATGTGCTAGTGGTAAGGGGAGGATAAGATCCCCCCAGTAGCACATATCCTCTCCCCTCCCAAAGCACCGAGCACATATCCTCCACTTCTCCTCCCATCACTCCATGTGTGCATCTTTAATCTGCCCCCCCTATACACAGTCCTCAGACCAGCAGCGTGGCTCTTGCACTGAAGTCGTGTCCCTCCTCTGTGGCTCCTCCTCCTCCTGTACACTAGAACATTGGTCCTGAGGAGGAGGAGGAGTCGAGGAGTGTGTGTGGCTGTCAGTGGGGAGAGAGGTGTCGGCTGCAACAGAAAGCCTATCGCCACTTCTTGGACCCCAGATGGCAGATGTCCCGGGTGTCCACGCTAGCGCACCCCTGTCTGGCCAGTTACCAGAGCTCCAGGACAGTGGCATCACTAGGGTTGGTGTCACCTGGTGCGGTAAAAATGGTGTCACCCCCCCTTTTTTTGGGCCAGAGTCTTAGCGTTGGAGCTTGTTGTGGCACTCAATAAGGCCTACAGCATAGCAGGTTAGGCACTTCCTATTAGCTCAGTCCCTGGGAACAGTAATGGATAATGGTCAACATGCCGTCTTAACAGACCCAGCGAAACTGCAGCAGTGATCCCTCTGGCTGGATGTTTGCTCACTCTGGGTTGCCTTTGGTGGTGTGCGTACAGTGTAGCTCCCTCTCTGGTGGTGCGGGTACAGCGTGGCTCTCTCTCTGGTGGTGCGGGTACAGCGTGGCTCTCTCTCTGGTGGTGCGGGTACAATGTGGCTCCCTCTCTGGTGCTGCGAGTACAGCATGGCCCTCTCTCTGGTGGTGCGGGTACAGTGTGGCCCCCTCTCTGGTGGTGCGGGTACAGCGTGGGTTCCTCTTTGGTGGTGCGAGTACAGTATTGCTCTCTCTCTGGTGGTGCAGGTACAGTGTGGCTCCCTCTCTGGTGTGGGTACAGCGTGGCTCCCTCTCTGGTGGTGCGGGTACAGCGTGGCTCTCTCTCTGGTGGTGCGGGTACAGCGTGGCTCTCTCTCTGGTGGTGCGGGTACAATGTGGCTCCCTCTCTGGTGGTGCGAGTACAGCATGGCCCCCTCTCTGGTGGTGCGGGTACAGCGTGGCCCCCTCTCTGGTGGTGAGGGTACAGCGTGGCCCCCTCTCTGGTGGTGTGGGTACAGCATGGGTTCCTCTTTGGTGGTGCGAGTACAGCATTGCTCTCTCTCTGGTGGTGCAGGTACAGCGTGGCCCTCTCTCTGGTGGTGCGGGTACAGCGTCGCTCTCTGGTGGTGCGGGTACAGTGTGGCTCTCTGGTGGTGTGGGTACAGCGTGGCTCCCTCTCTGGTGCTGTGGGTACAGTGTGGCTCTCTCTCTGGTGGTGCAGGTACAGCATGGCTCTCTCTCTGGTGGTGTGGGTACACCGTGGCTTTCTCTGTTGTGCGGGTACAGTATGGCTCTCTGGTGGTGCGGGTACAGCATGGCTCTCTGGTGGTTCGGGGCAAAGTGTGGCTTTTTCTCTTCTCCTGTAGCACTCAATTCCTCTGCTTTTGCCATTTTCCAGGCTCTCCCCTCTCCCCCAGCAGAGTGCATGCATGCTGGGGGACTGTAGTATGCTGTCTGTGGAATCACTGGGGCCGACCAATCTTGAGGGACTACATTTCCCATGATCCCCCCCCCCCCAGTGTTTTCTGATTGGCCCTCTGCTGTGGCCAATGGGGAGAAAAAAACAGCGGGCAGAAAGCTGGGCGGTGAACCCAATTAGATGCATTCTCTCTTCTGCCTTCGGCTTACAAGAGAAAGGGGAGGGGGGCGAGTGGGGGAGATACACAGACAGCCCACAGCTCTCCTCTCCCTGTCACAGCACCTCTGCGAGTTCCCTGGCAAACGGAGCAGCAGTGCTGTCACTGCTTTACCAAGGGGAGGGGGGCGGCTCGATAGGACCCACTAAAATTGCTTATTGGTGTCACCCGCACCCCCAACGCCACTGCTGTCTTCAGCTGTACTGTCCTGATGGTGGCCCTGCATGCGGGAGGAGGGGACAGGTGTTTTTTTCCTGCGGGGGGCAGCTTTTTTTGCCGCCTCCCACAAAGTGCTGCCCTAGGGCCTGGGCCTAAAACACAGCACTGATGTCATTTAGGCTAGTGGTCATCAACCCTGTCCTCAGGGCCCACTAACAGGCCAAGTTTTATGTATTACCTTGGGGAGATGCAGACTAGAATACTGCAATCAGTGAGCAGCAAATGATATCACCTGTGATGTATTTCAGTTATCTTGCAAACCTGGCCTGTTAGTGGGCCCTGAGGACAGGGTTGATGACCACTGATTTAGGCAACATTCACATGGATAATTTGCACACTCTGTTTGCACAATTACTTGTAGTGATCATGGCTGGACACATATAAAGTGTTCCAGCCAGGGTCACCTGTCACTATCCGCGCATGATGGATAGCTGCATCTGTCATTAAATTGTCATTGCATCGTATGGCCTGAGAGGCCGTTGATCTCTGCACACACCTGTAATTTTATCCTCAGTTACAGATTCTAACCTCTGTAGTTTGCAGGGTGTCATACTTACTAACTGTCCTGGATTTGCCTGGACAGTCATGTATTTCAGGAAGCTGTACCAAGATAGCCATGTCCCAGGATGCATCCCTGAATTCAGAGCCATGGGGACAGCAGCATCCCTGTCTGCTCACTGTTCCAGCTGCAACTCCAATTACCCCTGCAGCAGTGATTCTCCTGTGGCTTCCCTGCTGCTGGCTTCTCCTCCTCTGCCCTCCCAATTGCTTCACCTGCTGCAGGGGAGTCACAGGAAAATTCAACTTAGTGAATAAAGTCCTCACTGCTGTTCCGACTCCCCCTTACCTCTCTTCAGCACCGAACCCTCTGCTGTGGGCCCCCCTTTCCCTAGCACTGGCCGGCTTCCCCTCCTTCCCCTTCCACAGGCTGGGATGGGAAAACATTGGTGTTGGGATAGTGAGGTGGGGAGGTGGGCTGGTAAACATGTCATGTTTAGCAGCTCTTTCCTGAATAAACACAGTGAGTGATCAGTCCCAATCATTTCCATGTTCATTCATCACTGAACCATAGTAAACATTTGTGAATAAGTAGGAGTCTCTGTGCAGAGACTTCTATTCATTTATCTGCAATGCAGCTGAGCCTGCAGAGAAGGGGAATGAGGACTCTGTGTCTTCAGTCTCTTTCTCTGTCTCAAAAAAAGAGGCATCCGTTAAGACCCCTGATATCTCATCAAAGCCTCCCAACAGGGCTGTATAAAAAAAGAAAAGAAATAATTATATAAATGAAGATGTAAAAAACACAGTAAGGCCTTGTTCACATGGCGCATACTACAGCTTATGCCCAGTGAGGCCATGTTTGACCACACAGGGATGCATAGCTGTTCCACGCATCCCTGTGCATGTAGTCCCATTGATATTAGTGTATTTTTAGGAAAAATATTGTTTTGGTAAACATTTGCGCAAATATTGTGGGACCTAAATAAACAGTAGCACCTTTTGTTTTATTTTACAGGTCATGTGCTATCAGAATATGCGTCATGGTTATGCAGTAATGTGTGTCTGTCAGCTCACCTTTCCTTCTGTGTTCACCTTTAGAGGCCAGACACCCTCATCTGACTGTTTAAATAATCTTCCCTCAACATAGCTCTACCCTGGTCTCTAATTAGGAACACTATGTTAACCTGGGCATTGCAAGCCAACCTTGCTGATCAACCATTGTGTGTTAGCTTTCGTGTGTACTTGCTGTGTTTCCTACGTCTGATTCCAGTTACCAACCTTGGCCTGTTCTCGACTATCCCTGTCTGCTTGTGACCCTGACCTTTGGCATGTTATGTTTATCCTTGTCTGCTAGTTGCCCTGACATTTGGCTTATCCCTTACTTTCCTTGTTGTTCCAGCCTGCTGCCTCCTACCTCTTCTCCTGTAGTCTACCGTGAGCGTGAGCTGTGAGACCCTGGTGGTCGCGACCTGGAGCCAGACTGCAGCGCAGTCCATCCTCACCACTAGAGGCTCTGGTAAACACCTGCTGGCTCTTAGACTCCATTCCTTGGGGAATCTATGCTCTAGCTCCCAGTGGGATCTGTGTTAGTGTTCCAGTAGACCTGCTTCCTGAACCTCCCAGTTCAATCTGCAGCAGTCAGTCCTAGGGTCCACTACCTTAGTGGTGCACTCCTGACTTCCACTGAGTGCATCTGTCACCTGGTCTCAGGTGACCTGACAATATGTATGGTTGGTATTCAGAGACCCCATCTGGAGGGGGGTATGAGCTGAGTTCTTGTTTTGAGGCGCATGTGTGGAGGTGAATTGGTTGTGTATCAGGAATTTTTTTGCAGTTATGTCTATTTCAGATATAGCCCCAAACACTGAAGAAATTGGGCGTATCAAGTATAGTCAAGTCACTATCCCCAGGTTTTGTCATGTGTGCATGGAGTGGGGGTCTGTGACTCATCAGTTGCAACCTACCCATCAATCATGGGCAGGTGACAGGTAGATTGCATTGGCTTCCCTGTCTTTTCAACAGTCAGCCTAAAGTGCTTTTCCTCTCACCTGCAGAGCAGCAGTGAGAGTGTACTGCACTGATCCCCATCAGCCCTCATCTCCCATCCAGCCTAGGCGCTTGTGTGTGATATCATGTGGGATGGACTGGAGAGGAAGACCAATGGAAATTAGCACACCGGAAGAGGTAGATCTGTCACAGCAACTTCCCTGTGCCATTCTGCATGTGGAAGACACCGCTTCTGTACCATAGACTTTCTGCACCCTGCATTTTGCCCACCTGACCTCCCAGTACTGTGCCCTGGTGCCCCCCTGTACTATGCCCTCCTAGCCCCCTTGTACTGTGCCCTAGTGCCCCCCTGAACAAGACATTCTTGGCAGTGTTTTTGTCCTTTTATGATAAATATATATACAGTACAGTGTCTTAATAAGTTAAAAATAATTTGTTACAGACAGTAACACAGTGTGCAAAGCACTGCATAAACACACACACAAACATATATATATATATATATATATATATATATATATATATATATATATATATATATATATATATAATAAAAAATAATAGGTTAACAATATGCTTCTTGTAGGACAACGCTCATTTTAGATGAATGCCCTACCCCTAATTAAAGTACATTTCTTTGCCTACAATGGCTTGTTGGTAAAGTGTCCCTGGATTCTTTTTTGAAATATTGGCAACTACAGGGTGAGCTCACTGCCAGTGTGAATGTAGCCTATACAGATGTATAAATTTGTAAGTGAACTGCTTTCAGTACATAGTTAGTGAATTTGGAAATAGAGCAGTATTCTGTGTGGGGTTTCTTGATAAAGCAAGTAAATGCTCTGCTGATTGCAAACCTGCTGTGTTTAACAGTGCAACTGTGAAGGGAGAACATGACTCTTGCATTTGGTTACAATTCTCCTTGTAAATTATCCTGTCCTGTATTTCTACATTCATTTACACAGGAAACAAAACACTCTTATCCTCTGCTTGGAAATGTCTTATTTTCAGTTAATGCGTTATTGCCCATTTCAAGCGTTGTTTATTTTTGGAAAATAAGCAGGAGCAAAGGAGAATACATAAAAACCACAAGGGCATGATATTTTCATTAGAAGAAAATACCAGCGGTTGAATCATTTGACGTCTCAGCTTCATGGTAAGTAATTTTTTCCAGTTATCCAGTTTGCTAATTTTATTGTTTTAGTATGAATATGGAGAAAAAGGGTGCTGCAAAATTTGACACTGACAATTAGAAAATTGGAAAGCATGCATAACTCATACATTTGCATGAATGTCACCCATAAATTAGAATAATTAGGTTTCGTTTATATAAGCATACAAAATTAAGAACTGATCTTATCCAAAAAAAGTATGACTAATAAACATATATTTATTTTAAGTATCTTAAAATCCTGAGCAACAGGGACAGACTGTTGCCACCGTATGTATACCAGGAACATGTTTGAACAAGGGCCTTCACTGCTTGATCACCAGGCATTATTTTATTAAAAGTTGCCAAATTTAAAAATATTGAATATGACCAATTGCATTAACATGCTAAAACTTATATGAATTTCTCAGTCTAAATAATTTGTTGTTGATCTGCCCAGTAAGTGTTATTTTTCAGCTTTCTACAACAGACCAATCTGTCCAAAAGTGGCTGTTGGAGGGATGAGGCAAACCACAGTCGCAGAAGTGCTGTTACATATGGTTGTGTTTATGGACTATCCTTGCAGCCTGCACGCTGGATAGTGGTGCTCAGAGGGTGCACCCAGACAGGCTACAGCTGACCTGGCACCATCAAGCATAGAAATGAGGATCTTGTAAAACATGGAATACAGGACTCACAGGAATCGTAGAAGTATAGTGCAGCGTTGAAGTGCTGTTCTTACAGGCAGGCAGGACACAGCATACTAGTATGAAACACTTACTGCACTGGGGTGCAGGGTTCACAGGAGTACAGGATGATCTTAGCAACAGATGGATGCTGAGCCTATAGAAACATCTAGGCAATAATATGTATGAGATACATGGAAGTGCAAAGGGCTCCCAAGGAATGCAGGTATACAAGAATGCAGGGTATACAAGGAGTCTAAGACAAGATGGATAACTATTCCTAATGTCTGTGGAGAACCCGGCCTGCCTGCAAGTAAAAGGTTAGGGACCTTGGCATGCCCGAGGCACAGAGTCTAAAGAACCACCTCTCTTCTCCAGAGCTTCTTAAGGTGGAGATGTGTTATGCTGCAAGACATTCCCAGGTTGCAATTCTTGGACTTACTTGAGCAGACAGCAACCAATAACTAAGGGCTAAAAAGAATACCATGCAGCACTGAGGTGCAGGGATCAAAGGGCAGTAGGGAGAACAGCCAAAGCTGGCAGGTGTGCCTGGAAAGACACATATACAGAGACAAATAGGACAAGTAGGAGTACATAGCAATGCAAAGAGACTAGCAGGAGTATACTGAACAAGTAATGGTGCATGGGGCCACCGAGCAGGACACAGACTAGAACTACACTGGGAAACACTGAAACAAACAAAAGAGATGCTAACGAATGGCAAGCTGAAACCCACAGGAGATCACAGAGATGCAGGAAAGCTGAAAGATGGCAAAGGTAAACAAGGGAAACATAAGCACAAGGATACAGGAAGGCTCAAAGGCCACACCAGGTACAAAGATACAGGTTGCAAGCAGGAGCAGACAAAGAGTTACTGGGGACAAACAGGAAGACACTGGGAACACTAGGGGTACATATATCACACTGAAAGGCATTGGGAGATGCTTTTAAATAGACACTAGGGACAAAGGGGTTCCAGCTACAGGATCACTAGGAATATCAGGTTCACTAGAAGTCTCTTAGAAGTTAGAACACTAGGAGTATAGGGGTCAGTTGAAATCTTCTAAGGAAGTCAGGGACTTAAGGAGGATTGGGGTCACAGAGAGTATTCTCAGGAAGCCAGGGAGACAATTAAATTCCTCCACTAGGAAGCACAGAGAACAGTAGGAGTCTTCTGCACTAGAAATATAGGAATCTTTATACTAGAAATCATGAGGAACACTAGGAACCACTGGAGGACCTAGTGCCAAGAAAACTAGCTGTTGCTCAGCCAAAGCCCAAGGCAACGAGCCAAGCTTAAATAGAAAGGATGGCCTGGTTGGACTGGACGTGTAGTTAAGTGAATCAACAGCAGGTGGTTACCAATCTTGAACACAAGATTATTGCTGTCGGAATAAACTCTGAAGGTTTTTTTCGACGGCGTTCCGACAGAATTCCGCTGAAACTGTCTTGTGTACACACGATCACACCAAAGTCCGACTGTCAAGGACGCAGTGACTAGGGATGAGCTTAGAGTTCAAGTCGAACTCATGTTCGACTCGAACATGGGCTGTTCGCAAGTTCGCCGAACAGCAAACAATATGGGGTGTTCGCGGCAAATTTGAATGCCCCGGAATACCCTTTAAAAGTCTATGGGAGAAATCAAAAGTGCTAATTTTAAAGGCTTATATGCATGGTATTGTCATAAAAAGTGTTTGGGGACCTGGGTCCTGCCCCAGGGGACATGTATCAATGCAAAAAAAAGTTTTAAAAACGGCCGTTTTTTCAGGAGCAGTGATTTTAATAATGCTTAAAGTGAAACAATAAAAGTGTAATATCCCTTTAAATTTCGTAGCTGGGGGGTGTCTATAGTATGCCTGTAAAGGGGCGCATGTTTCCCGTGTTTAGAAGTTCATTGATAAAAACGGCATGGGAATTCCCCACAGGGGAACCCCGAACCAAAATGTAAAAAAAAAATGACGTGGGGGGGTCCCCCTACATTCCATACCAGGCCCTTCAGGCCCTTCAGGTCTGGTATGGATATTAAGGGGAACCCCGGCCAAAATTTAAAAAAAAAATTACGTGGGGGTCCCCCTAAATTCCATACCAGCCCCTTAGGTCTGGTATGGGTATTAAGGGGAACCCCGCGCCAAAATTTTAAAAAAAAACGGCGTAGGGTCACCCCAAAAATCCATACCAGACCCTTATCCGAGCACGCAACCTGGCAGGCTGCAGGAAAAGAGGGGGGACGAGAGAGCCCCCCCTCCTGAACCATACCAGGCCACATGCCCTCAACATTGGGAGGGTGCTTTGGGGTAGCCCCCAAAATACCTTGTCCACATGTTGATGAGGACAAGGGCCTCATCCCCACAACCCTGGCCGGTGGTTGTGGGGGTCTGTGGGTGGGGGGCTTATCAGAATCTGGAAGCCCCCTTTAACAAGGGGACCCCCAGATCCCGGCCCTCCCCCCTGTGTGAAATGGTAAGGGGGTTCTTACCCCTACCATTTCACTAAAAAACTGTCAAAAATGTTAAAAATGACAAGAGACACTTTTTGACAATTCCTTTATTTAAATGCTTCTTCTTCTTTCTTCTATCTTCTATCTTCCTTCATCTTCTTCTTCTTCTTCTTCTTCTGGTTCTTCTGGTTCTTCTGGTTCTTCCTCCGGTGTTCTCGTCCAGCATCTCCTCCGCAGCGTCTTCTTCCCTTCTTCTCCTCGGGCCGCTCCGCATCCATGGCATGGAGGGAGGATCCCGCTCTTCTCTTCATCTTCTTCTCTTCATCTTCTTCTCTTCACGTACGACGGGACTAGAAAAAGGAAGTTCAATAGCCAGTAGCCAATAGCTTCCGTCTTGTACTTGCTTCAGAGCATGCGTCGTTTTTGGTCCGCTGAAACAGCATACAGAAGAGCGGTTTTCCCGATAGAAATTGGTTCCGTCCAATATTTAGAACATGTTCTATTTCTAAGTCCGTCAGAGTTTTCGAAAAGAAAAGTCCGATGAGGCCCACACACGATCAGAATATACGATGAAAAGCTTCCATCTGACTTTTTCTGTCGGACATTCCGCTCGTGTGTACGCGGCATAAGAGGAAAAAAAAATAAGGAAAAATGCTGATAGCAGTTTTAATGTTTATTTTAATTCTATAGTGTAAAATAAGCTTTGACTTTAGATATACTTTAAGGGCAATTTCTCTAATGATGCAGAATACTGATTGTTATCATAGGAGCTACTTTATATACTCTTATTTTATCTAAATGTAATTGTCAAATACTATTATTACCAGCATAAATAGCTATGGGTCTCCTGTTCTTTTGGGTCCTATAGCAATTACATTGCTTACTATGGCTATAGTTAAAGCTCAGCTCTGGGAAAATAGAATGCCCCCAACAGATTTAAAAGTAAAAAAGGTATTTCAGGCTGCAATACTCAACTTCATTCTAGAGCTATATCCTGCAGTACAAATTCTTAGCAATGCCAACCATCTTCAGAGCTGAATGACACCCAAAAGACTGAGGAATTTTCTGTGAATGCAAGGTGGTCATGGGACCACCACCTGGAAACCTGGAGTTGGACTTTAACATCTTGAAAGTAACCTATAGCAATCAACAATTGATTGTGTTTTATTCTGGCTGATCTGACTAATAAAGGACAAAATCTAACTGATAGCAGATTTATTGCTGCATTTTGCAATGGCTTATTAAATAACTTAAGTACCTTAAAAAAAAAAGTATATTAACAATAATCATAAATCCTACATAATAAGAAAAATGTACACTTGTGTTGCTGGCCTCCTCTTAAAAATGTAATTTGCATGGCTGTCTTGTTGAGAATCTACTTTAGCTCAGCTGAACTCGTACGATTTCATACCCGCATGTCAGTCTGACTTTGAGAGTGATTTCAGAGACATCTGTGCGGGTTCCTGCACAGATGTCTATTGAAATCGCACCCGAAGTCGCCAAAAGTAGTACAAGAACTACTTTTGGGAAGTGGTGTGGCGCCGCAAAGTTGGGGTTGCACTGATTCGGACGGTGCTATTGCTGGCAATAGCCGCCAATTTGGCATGCGGTTTGACCTGTCAAATCTCATGCCAAGTCGGCCCGATGTGAACCTAGGCTAATGCCCTGTACACAAGGGTGGACTTTTCGGCAACAAAGGTCCGACAGTCTTTCCGACGGACTTTCGACGGACTTTTGACAGACTTCCTGATGGACTTTCTAACCAACGGACTTGCCTACACACGATTATTATTATTATTATTATTCAAGATTTATATAGCGCCAACAGTTTACGCAGCGCTTTACAATATAAAAGGGAGACAATACAGTTATAATACAATAGAATACAAGAGGATTAAGAGGGCCCTGCTCAGAAGAGCTTACAATCTAATAGGGTGGGGCAGGTGGTACAAAAGGTTATAACTGTGGGAAATGAGCTGATGGAAGTGGTAGGAGATTAGTTGGAGACGTGATAGGCTTTCCAGAAGAGATGAGTTTTCAGGGATCGCCTGAAGGTAGCAAGAGTAGGGGATAGCCGGATAGATGGAGGTAGCGAGTTCCAGAGGATGGGAGAGGCTCTGGAGAAATCCTGGAGACGAGCATGGGAGGAGGAGATGAGAGAGCTTGAAAGCAGGAGGTCTTGAGAAGAGCGGAGAGGTCGATTTGGGTGATATTTGGAGACAAGATTAGTGATGTAGCTCGGGGCAGAGTTGTGAATGGCTTTGTATGTTGTGGTTAGTATTTTGAATTTAATTTGCTGGGTGATTGGGAGCCAGTGTAGGGATTAGAGTAGAGGGTTGGCAGACACTGAGCGGTTGGTAAGGTGGATAAGTCTGGCGGCAGCATTCATGATAGACTGAAGAGGGGATAGCCTATGGAGTGGTAAGCCAATGAGAAGGGAGTTGCAATAGTCAAGGCGAAAGATAACAAGGGAGTGATTTAGGAGCTTAGTGGTTTCATTTGTTAAAAAGGGGCGTATTTTAGAGATGTTACAGAGGTGAATTCTATTAATTCTTGACAACGATTGGATTTGAGGCTGAAATGACAAGTCAGATCACACCAAAGTCCGACGGATTTGTACGTGATGATGTACGACCGGACTAAAAAAAGGAAGTTGATAGCCAGTAGCCAATAGCTGCCCTAGCGTCGGTTTTTGTCCGTCAGACTAGCATACAGACAAGCTGATTTTTCAACCGGACTCGAGTCCGTCAGACAAATTTGAAACATGTTCCAAATCTAAGGTCCGTCAGATTTTCGACCAAAAAAGTCTGCTGCAGGTCCGATGGAGCCCACACATGGTCGGATTCTCTGCCAGATTCGGTCCGTCGGACTAGTCCGGTCAAAAAGTCAGCTCGTGTGTACGCGGCATTAGTGTAAGGAAACTAAAGCAGAACGGGTTTATAAATAAGGACCTATGTTTTTATCTTGACTTTCCTAGTTGTACAAAAAGAATTTATGGAAAAAAAATAAGCATGAAATCAAAGTAACTAGCATTTTCAGAAGTAGCTCAGTAATGTCAGCCTACATATTTCTTTCAACAGGGTCACTTAAAAAATCTGGATGCAGTAAATATTATTATACATTTAATCTGTAATATTAGAAACAAACATTCATAGCAGGTGAATTCCTAAAAAGTATTCAGCTGAAAATGTTGCTGCTAGGTAAAATGGTGCAGAATTCTGCTGTCTGAAGATATATTGAGCATATATAGGCCAGAAAGCCACTAATACGGTCACAGGCTAGATTTACTGCACAGGTATACACTGTTCAGTCTTCAAACATAATATCGCTGCTCTTCCCCAGTGTTTTTGCCTTTGCCTGCATTGGAGCATGATGGGAATATGCCAAATGTGCAGATTTGAGGTCCCTGTGCAATATCTTTAGAGCTTCTCCTGGGAAGTTGAGTTTTAATAAACAAGGTTCAAGTGTTAATGGCATGTGAGTGTTGTAACACATCATCTTGTGTAAAGGTCAAGTAGTACTGACACGATTCAGCTCTACATGACCTTGAGAAGCATAGGATGTATGATCTAACATTGAATTCCTTTAAGTTATTTAAGACAAAATACACCACATATTCAACACACCTGAACTTAAAGGCGAATCCCACTGTGGTCTACAGAGGGTGAATCTTGTTAAATTCTGGCCATTTTTAGGGCAAACTTCTGTCAAAAGGGCATGGGAAGCTGGGTACCATCATGAGAGACTTGTACTAATGCAAAATAAAAAAAAAAAAAACTACCATACAGCTGGGAGAGGGTCTTTTCATGTGACTTTAAGGGCGACATTAAAAGTACAAGACCTTTAAATAATATGCTTGGGTGATACCTTAAAGCTGTACGAGCTCTCATTAAGATATAAGACTGAAAATGATACAGAAGTGTAAAATTGGACTTCCAGCAAAACAAAGTTTGCTATGGATGGCACAGCAGCTAAAGGTGACTGCTGACCTCAAACCAATCACAAACTGAACTAAGAAAAAAAAATCTCCAGATAGTAAGGCCTCTTTCACACGGGGCAGATCAGTCATGATCCGCCCCGTGAACATCCGCTTGCTCAGCAGGGATCGCTCCGCCGATCCCTGCTGAGCAGGAAGATGACAGGTGCATCGCTGCACACTGTGCAGCGACGGACCTGTCAGAGCGCCGCTCTCCCCTATGGGGGGATCGGATGATGACGGTCCGTTGTGTCCGTCGTCATCCGATCCGATCCGAAAACGGAGGAAAAAGTAGGTTTTTCCTCCGTTACACTTTTCGGATCGGAGCGGGTCGGATGTCAGCGGACATGTCACCGCTGACATCCGACGCTCCATAGGGATACATGTATGTCCGTTTTTCATCCGAAAACGGAAGGATGAAAAACGGACATACGGATCCCTCGTGTGAAAGAGGCCTTAGACCAGAAAAGGTAGCCAAAAAGGGTTGATTGCCCAAAGTGCTAACAATCAAAAGGAAAGTTTCTTACGATGTAATTAAGCTTATTTTATCACTATACAGTTTGTTGGCTCTTCCTATGCTTTCTGTACAACATCTTCTAATTCGTTGACACTATTGCTGCTCTGTGCCCCTGAGCATCTTATTGACCCTTCTAAGCATAATTCTACCTAAAATATACTGTGTCTAAACTTTGACTCTGCCCTTGACCCTGACACTAATCTAGATCAAATCCTGAAACAGCTATTTTACCTTTAATTTTTATAATAATATTAGTATTTATTTATTTTGTTTACACACAGACTTTTTTCCCTACAGTTTTTTCCCTTCATTTCCTCCTTTGGCTAGGATAAAAAAATAAAAAAAATACAATGTATCTTTTTCTACATTCAAAGGAGAAACAGAGTATGGATGGGGAGGGCCAGGAAATTGCCACAGTTTCGAGACCACAGGCTTAGATAATGAGATGAAGACTTCTGCTGACTTCTGTCATTCAAACATACACTATATTACCAAAAGTATTTGGACGACTGCCTTTACACGGACATGAACTTTAATGGCATCCCAATCTTAGTCTGTAGGGTTCAATATTGAGTTGGCCCACCCTTTGCAGCTATAACAGCTTCAACTCTTCTGGGAAGGCTGTCCACAAGGTTTAGGAGCGTGTCTATGGGAATGTTTGACCATTCTTCCAGAAGCGCGTGCTGATGTGGACAAGAAGGCCTGGCTCGCAATCTCTGCTCTAATTCATCCCAAAGGTGTTCTATCAGGTTGAGGTCAGGACTCTGTGCAGGCAAGTCAAGTTCCTCCACGCCAAACTCGCTCATCCCTTTCTTTATGGACCTTGCTTTGTGCACTGGTCCAAATCAATTGGTGGAGGGGGGAATATGGTGTGGGGTTGTTTTTCAGGGGTTGGGCTTGGCCCCTTAGTGCAAGTCAAGGGAACTAGTAAGGCGTCAGCATACCAAGACATGTTGAACAATTTCATGCTCCCAACTTTGTGGGAACTTTTTGGGGATCGATTAGGGCTGGGACAAGGGGTGGGCAGGAGGGGCAACTGCCCTGGGCACTGTGGGGAGGGGAATTTGGGGGAAAGTAGGTGGTAAGAATTGTTTTAGGTGGGGAAATTTATGGGTGGGTGCCAGAAGTGGTGATTTGGCAGGGATTTGTGTTGAGAGGGGTTGGGGGAGGATTTGTGCTAAGAGGAAGGATTTGGGTTTTTTTTGCTAAAAGAGGTCATATGGTAGAGGGGGAAAGGGGATTTGTGCTAGGAGGGAAGATTTTTTGGGGGAGGGGGAATTTGTGATAGTAGGGGGTATTTGTGTTAGGATTGGAAAATTAGAGGGGGGGTTGTGTTAGGAGGAGGGGTTGGGGGGAATCTGTGCTAGGAGGGGGATGGGGGTATTTGTGCTGGGAGGAGGGATTTGTGCTTGGAGGATTTGAACTGGTAGGGGGGTGAATTTACACATGCTGACTCATAATGCTCATACATCTTGGGGGGGGGGCACAGTTTGGCATGTTGGCCCTGGGCTCTAAATGACCTTGTCCCAGCACTGTTGGGGATGGCCTCTTCCTACTCCAACGTGACTGCGCAACAGTGCACAAACAAGGTCCATAAAGACATTGGTAAGCGAGTTTGGGGTGGAGGAACTTGACTTGCCTGCGCAGAGTCCTGACCTCAACTTGATAGAACACCTTTGGGAGGAATTAGAGCGGAGACTGCAAGCGAGGCCTTTTTCGTCCACATCATTGAAGAAGAATAGTCAAACATTTCCATAGACACACTCCTAAACCTTGTGGACAGCCTTCCCAGAAGAGTTGAAGCTGTTATAGCTGCAAAGGGTGGGCCAACTCAATATTGAACCCTACGGACTAAGACTGGGATGCCATTCAAGTTCATGTGCGTGTAAAGGCAGGCATCCCAATACTTTTGGTAATATAGTGTATGAAAGAAAAAATACTGTTTTTTTTTTATTTCACTTGCACATAATTGGGTATTCTTTGCAAAGTGAATTTTCACGACATTCATTAGGCTAATGCCGCATACACACGATCGGACATTCCGACAACAAAATCCATGGATTTTTTCCGACGGATGTTGGCTCAAACTTGTCTTGCATACACACGGTCACACAAATCTTGTCGGAAATTCCGAACGTCAAGAACACGGTGACGTACGACGAGCCAAGAAACATGAAGATTAATAGCCAGTGCGGCTCTTCTGCTTGATTCTGAGCATGCGTGGAACTTTGTTGTCGGAAAATTTGAGAACCAGCTCTCAAATTTTGTGTGATGGAAATTCCGTTGGAAAATGTCCGATGGAGCCTACACATGGTCGGAATTTCCGACAACAAGCTCCCATCGAACATTTTTCGTCGGAAAATGCGACCGTGTGTACGCAGCATTAGAGGAAATTCTCTTGCAAAGGGAAAATTCTCTTGCACAGTAAACAGACTATTTGCATTTAATAAATCTCCTTCATAGTGTTTGTTTCCCGTTAAAGAGAGCTGGGCCGTTTAATTTCTCATATTTTTGGAACCATGGCCTTAAGCACATTCATAAAATGCTGTCCAATATAAATGTACTAAAAGTGTACCAACAGCCTGCCCTAGAGTAGTAGTATAGGCAAGCAGGTTTGCATATATTGTTTGATCTTAGTCCCAGTACAATTTTGTGCACTACTAGGATCTTCAAACCACGCTCATAAATTATTTATGCAATTTCTGGTAAAAATAAAATTCATCCATGTTGAATATGACATCATATATTCAAGGCTGGGCTGACACAAAAATATGCTATGAAAAAAAAAAAAAAATCTAGACTACCTTTTAATGGGCAACGAGTCTTTGACTTATCCAGTATCAATGTAGAATAACTAGTAGATTTAAAAAAAAGTATTTAGACACCAATAGTATTCATATACTTTTTACTTAATGCAAACATAATAAAAATATGTTTCAAGCATGCATTGAGAACATGTGTTTGGAATAAGGCATGTAGAATAACGTGTGCATGATCCATTTACTTTTATTGTTACTTCGCAGTTGTATGTTTCTGGTTGCATCACTTATGCTGGAGTTGCAGCGGGTGGACAGTTTTCAATATATACTTTAATATTACAAGTGTTGCAGATATTTCCTTTGAATATGATACATACTGTACTTCTAAATCAAATTGCGCTTTAGAGTTTTCACTGGCTTAATTATCACATCTGTGAATAACAAGGGGTTATTGTGTGAGAACATGTTGAGCAAAAGGTACTATCTGGCAGCTTCCAAGCTGAGAGGTATGCCATGTCTTTTAATATTTATGCCCTGGTGTTAGATTACTTTACCATACAGGAAACCCAAGCTCCCATATTTGTGGCACTTCTGTTTAATTGGATTGTGAGATCTACATTTATACATATTTAATAATTTGCTGTTGCATATTTGGTGTTTGCCATGCTTCAATATCTGCTTTAGTAAATTATTGTTTTATATTTTCCTACATACTGAGTACAAAATAGTTCCTCTTTTACAAGCTAAAATAAAATCATAAAGAAAAACAGGACAAAAAGTATAAAAATATGTATTTTAAAAAATGCTATCATCTATTCTACATAAATACTGCTACATCAATTATATATCCCTGTGTCACATTTACAGTACACGCTCATTAGAATGTGAAGATCACATTTTTTAAAATTTATTAGGCCTATCCCAGAAAAGCTTGAGCACTCGTGATTACAACATTTGCACAAAGTTGCTGATCAGGCATATTTTTAATGCTGAGCAGGCATGTTTTGATACTGAATACTTTCAGCAACATTTAATATTACATTTCAGGTGATTTAGGGGAAAAATGTTTGCTGACTGATCTTGTCATTAAATGTTATACTAATTAAAATAAACCAGAGAAGAAACATTTTGAGTACCTTGTAAGCAAGAAGCAATCATTCAAGTGTATCAGTCAAGTGCATAATCTTTATAGTAATATACTCTTTGTGTCTTTTAATCCAATATCAGAAGCTAGGGAAAAATCCATGAGAGGAAGGAAGAAAACAAGGGGATGCTTGAATTGCAAAGGTTTGCTTACAAATTATTTTCTAGAAGCCTGAACTGAGAGGTGATTTAATTTCTTGAGGAATTAATTCTGTGTACTGACTGATCACCAAACCTGAAAAAAACAGATGGAATCAGTAATCTTCAGTAATTCCTCACTTTCCCAACTCATAAGAATGCCAGAACTTTACTTTGTTACGGGAAAAATAGTCAACACATTTTGTACTTACCCTGGAACACCTGGTGATCCAGCCAGTAAGTCTATTATTTTCAATTTACTTTAACAGACTAAGCTGTCCAGAAAAAGCAGTAGACATGTGCATTCGTTTTCGTTCGAATGCATTTTTGTCCAAATTTCAGGTATTTTCATTAACATTTTAACAAACAATAACGAACGTGCAGAATCCGAAAACCGAAAGATCCGACAGAAACAAATCCTTTATTTTCGTTGTGACAACAGTTCTATATAGATAGGAGATTTGACATGTTGCTGACAATAGCGATCTGTGTCCATCAAACCTGTGGTCGAATGTGCCTAACCTTAGCTCTGTTAGTCCAAGATTATTCTACATAGAGAGAAAAGATTCGACATAGAGAGAAAAGATTCGACATTATAGAGACAATAGCAAAAAAGGTTGAATGTCCCTAACCTAACTCTATTAGTCCAAGATTATTCGACATAGAGAGAAAAGATTCGACGAAGCAGTCGCCGCGAGCGGACATTTGTGGTCAAATGCTCCGCCCATAGGCTATAGAAGAATTCTAATGTTGGTTTATTAGTAATAATAATTAATAAATATAATTATTACTAGTGTCATACAACATTAGAATTCTACTATAGCTTGTAGATGGAACATTCGACCGGAAATGTACGATTGCGACGTCGCACAGTTTAGCTGCTCCGTCGAATCTTCTTAGAACATTAGACAGACACCATAAGCCTTCAATGACAGATTCGACCTTAATTATATCAGATTTTCGGACGAATGCATTTTTTTAACGTAACTAAATATATAAAAACGAATTTCGGGAGTAACTAAATAAATTTATTTTTCGGACAAAAACGAAATTCCAAAACGAAATATTTCATGTCTAAAAAGCAGCAGTCAGAGGGTTGTGACAAGCCATTTAACACCGACATGGGTGCTTACAAAGGTCAGCTTTAATTCATTATCCCAAAATGATGCTGTTATAACTGATTAAAAAGGTGTTAGCTGGCGTTCAGCTTCAATTTGTTAGCCAAGTCCATTTAAATCTGCTAGTCTTATGCCGCGTACACATGGTTGGATTTTCCGACGGGAAATGTTGGATGTGAGCTTGTTGTTGGAAAGTCCGACCATGTGTATGCTCCATCAAACATTTGCTGTCTGACTTTCCACCAGCAAATGTTTGCTAGCAGGTTCTCAAATTTTCCACCAACAAAGTTTTGTCCGATCGTGTGTACACAAGTCTGTCACACAAAAGTTCACGCCTGCTCGGAATCAAGCAGAAGGAGCTGCACTGGCTATTGAACTACCTTTTTCTCGGCTGATCGTACGTCTTGTAAGTCACCGCGTTCCCATGTTCGGAATTGTTGGCCAACATTTGTGTGACCGTGTGTATGCAAGAAAAGTTTGAGCCAACAACCTTCGAACAAAAATTCACGGTTTTGTTGGCGGAAAGTCCGATCGCGTGTACGGGGCATAACACTTACCTCCCTTCCCAACCTCCGGGCTGACAATGCTGCTGTCCAAATATGTCTGGTTTACTAGTTTATGTAGTTCATCCAGAATGCAGACACCCTAACACAGGAAGTGTGTTACTGGCTGGTTTACTAAGTGAAATAAAGGAAAAAAGCTTAATAAAGAAAAATAGTGGAGTCACTTAATCTAAGTATTGGTAGGCTGCGATATATTGCAATATTGTTTTTTTTTGGAGTTACACTACTTTAACAGTCTTATTATTGTTGAAGAATTTGGCAAATTGGAATTTAAATGTTACACGGGCACCAGTTTAGACTACTGTACTGTATTTGGAGTCTCAGAATTGGTTCTGAATGGATTAAGTCATATCTCACTGATCGCTGTCACTTTGTTTCTCTTGGTAGATTCCAGTCTGAAGTTGGTCCAGTCAAGTATTGTGTTCCTCAGGGCTCAATCTTGGGTCTCTTACTTTTTAGCATGTACATGTTTCCACTTGACCAAATGCTTAGATCACACAGGTTGAATTATCACTTCTATGCTGATGACACTCAGATATACATCCACACTAGACCGGATTCTACTTTGGCTGCTTCTCTCCGATCAAACTGTATTTGTGATATAAAAAGTTGGATGGCCCATAATTTCCTTCAATTAAACTGAGAAAACAGAAGTCATGCTTATTGTTACCCCCCCCCCCCCCCATTAATTACGTAAGGCCAGTCCTAAGCTTATCTATAGGTGGCACTGTACTTGAGTTTCAGTCTACATTAAAAAATCTAGGGGTGATATTTGATGCTAGTTTAACCTTTGAGCCACATGTAAAAAACATTGTCAGAACATCTTTTTTTCCACTTGAAAAACATTGCCCAGCTGCGTCCTATGCTATCATACACTGTAGCTGAAAAGCTGATCCATACATTTGTGTTCTCCCGACTTGACTATTGCAATGCTCTACTCACTGCTGCACCTAAATCCACTATAAATTGGATTCAATATGTTCAAAATTCTGCAGCCAGAATCCTGACTAGGTCTGGTAGAAGTGATCATATTACCCCTATCCTGAAGTCCTTGCACTGGCTACCTGTCAGGTTTCGCATAGACTTTAAGATCCTCTTGCTCAACTACAAGGCTCTTCATGGCTTGGCACTCTATTATCTCTCTGAACTTTTTCTAATTCACTGCCCCCCCCCCCCAACCTCTGCTCCTCAAATTCTGGTTTACTGTGTGACCCCTACTCACCTACACTCAATGGGAGACAGAGCCTTCTGTTATGCTCCCAAACTCTGAAATTCACTTCCTAAGAACATCAGAGGGTGATCTTCTCTAAACTAATTCCAATCAAATCTAAAAATATTTTTCTGTAGACAAGCTTTTACCTAATTGTCTCTTTGTCCCTTATGTTATGTTATCCTGTGTATTTTTTGTGTTTTCCTTGTAAAGTGCTTTGAGAAGCCACCTTTAAAGGCGCTATATAAAATAAAGTTTATTATTATTACTGTATCAAATTACTGCCATTCAGCAACAGTTCATTACGTGTAATTTCTACATTTGTACTTTACAAATACCCTATAAAGTATTTTATAACATAAGATAAATGCTTCATTATAATGATCAGTACGTGCACAAGGGATGCTTAATATGAGGTACTTCTTTCAGTAAATATAATTATATCATAGTTATGACCATTAACTGGGTTAACCTGGTAAAGTGTCTTTCTCAGTGGACATTGCTGCGCAGGTCCGAAACCAAAAACAAAGTCTGAAACCACCCATAGACTCTAATTCCCCATACAATCAGTTGAAGAAACTCCCAGAAAATAATCATGTAAAAGTTTTCTCATCTTATCTCAAAGCAAGTTTATGGTCATTGCAGTGACAAAAAATATTTTCTAGGTGACTAGTTCTCAAATTGAATGTGCTGCATTTAGTCATTCAGCATTAATGTTGATTGCACTGGCATAGCCATAAAAAGAAGCACTGACTGCTAATCTTTATATAAATTATGATCACATAATCATGTCATGACAAGCAAAATAATAGTAGAAATCATCAAAAGAAATGAGGTAAGTGTAAATGTTACAGTAATAATTCTTAATGGAATCAGATGTCTGATAACCTCTAAATCATAGAATTCATATATTGTTCTGCTATCTGCTACTTAAAGTGTAGCTATTGGCAAAATACAAAAAAATGACACATATGATGCAGCCTGTCACTAGCATCAACACAGCAGATTTTGTTTAATCTGGGTCCCCCAGTGAGCCATATTTATAACAATCACCAAACATTCACTGGTAGTGAATCATTCATTGTATATTAAACATACAGAAAGGTTCACCTGCAGTAAATATTAGTAGAATTCTGCCTAAAGTCTAACTAGTCTTAAAAATGCCCCCTCCCCCCCCAACTCCTATACTGACTGTGTAAAAAACATGTACATACTTGCCTATTTTCAGCCCACTCAAGTCCAGTCATGTGATCCAGCTCCCCTGTGATAGCCAGCAGTAGCTGCAGTGGAGAGAATGGACCACTGATAAGGGCTGCACCATGGGAACCTATGGATGTCGTCACTGCCCCTGACTTCCACAGCCATTGTCATGTGCTCTCTCCATCCCCCCTACAGCCACCGCTGGCTGACACAGGGGGTCACTTGACCAGGCCAGAGGGGGCTGAAAATAGGTAAGTATATACATCCTTTTTGCACAGGTTAGTCAATATAGAGGCTTGGGGGGAGGACATTTTTTAGCACTAGTTGGGCATTAACTGGAATTCGACTTCAAAGTTCATTTCAAATTGCATGTCCATCTGAGACTACCCTGTCCACAGGTTGAAAATGCTGTTGTGAAATTTCACTGCACAATGAGCAGCACTTTAACCCTATTATAGAGGGGACTCTGAAAAACAAAAACTGCTGTAATAATGCTATTGACAGACTGCATTGTATTTTAGTTTATTGTAGTTTGTCCATAGTTAAACTTTAAGGTCATTAGGCCATAACTGTAATTAGCATGATATACAACTGTCAGCTTAATGTTCAAAACTTGGTTAAAGGTTTAGCAAATATCTGACTTCATAATACCTGCAACTGTATAAAAATTGAAAAAGAAAAATAACTTAGGATTCCGTTTATTTTTAACAAAGAATATAAACATTCTAGTATTGTATATACCTATATATATCATTGTCCCAAACAACCATTGCTTACTTTATTTTCAATCAAAATCAGGCAAAAGCTTTAAAGACTGATTTGGAAACCCTGATTGCAAATTATATTTTGATTGCTGCAAATTGTCATATTTCTAAATGCATGTCACCTATTTTTCCTACTGACAAACAGTTAAATGTAAAATCAAAGCGGAGTAGCAATCACAAACTTGTGCTGAATCATACACTGCATATAGCTTATGCACAAAATCCTCTTCTGAATAAACGACTATTCCTTCATAATGTTGATTTGTTTCTATAAACTTCTGTCTGGGTCATATACAGTAATTGCTGCTTTGAACGAGGACAAACTACAATTCACACTCCTTCTCTTGATGACTGAAGTGGCAGAACAACAATTTGTACCAACCACAATATGGGAATAGTGGGGGCAGATACTGTGAAGAGACAGGGGGTCCAAACCCCTCTATGAAAAAAATGTACCTACACCCCTGGGTAAAGGGGTTAGTAGGAAGGAGACTTTGACACATTTATGAATTGTTAGTGTAGCCAGGAGATTGACTATAGAAGCATAGAGAAGAAGACATTTCCCTCTTCACAATGAGTTTACTTCCACTTTCTGCTATTATGCTGAATGTTGTGTTGCACTATCCCCTTCAGTCAGCAGAGAGAGATCTATAGCCAGAAAAACCTATGAAATAATGTGTAGAATGCCGGGTATCATGGGATATGAAATCCAGGAAGTAAGCCATACTGTGGAGCTCATGGACCCTTTACACTATAATTCCCAAGACCCACTGGGCAAAGAGGAGCGGTGGAGCTGCTTTTCTGAGACTGCCCAGCTAAATTCTTCCTCCTGGCACTGAGGGAACCAATGAGACCAGATCAGCTGCATAGTGACAAGACCGCTGAGAGGCCAGGCCAGTGGAGATATCCGGGGCAGCGCAGCACAGACTGTAGTGATTGCAGGGAGACTCTCCAGAGGCATTCTGTGGAGAAACTGTGAGACCTTTCTACAGTGAGAGATCACAGCTGTATCACAGGGACTGGCGAGAGGGTGCTGCTTTTTGTTCACATTGACAGCAGGGACTGAGTTACTGGAGGCAGGACATTGAGCATGCTGCATATATAATGCACCTAGGGTTGCACCGATACTGATACCAGTATCGGTATCAGTGCCGATACTAAGCATTTTTAAGGGTATCGGTACTCACGGAAATGTACAGATACCCGGAACCGATACCTTCTAGTTCGCTTTTTCAGCTGTCAGCAGGATTTCCCCACTAACAGCTGAAATATAAAGAAATAAATGTTGGTAGTTATGGGTTGTTAAGGAGCCGGGCCGCCGCATCCTTAACAACCATGTCAGCTGTCCATGGGATGCCCCTTCCTGCCTCCTTCTCCCCTCCTGCCAGCTGTCACCAGGCCCGGACTGACTGCATGTCCTCTGCAGCGCTTGGTGTACTGACAGGCAGGGTCATATCTACCAAGGCAAACAAGGCAATTGTTGGGTGGTGCTGACCAGTTATGTTGCTATAGGAGGGCAAGGGGGTCGGACTCAGCGGAGGGTGAATGGATGATAATGAAAGTGTTCAGCTGCCTATCGAGCCTCCAAGTCACATTCATGTAGAGCGGATCCCCTTCCCTCCTCTCTCCAGCCATCTCTCAGGGACTCCACTCACCCCCATATGGAGAATGGATGGGGTGGACTCTGGTTCCTCCAAATTGCTCAGCATCAACCAACCATAACAGCTCTCCCTGTTCTCGTGTGTGTGTGTGTGTAACATGCTGTGCGGTGTCGGCTCCTTTCTAATGATTTGTATGTTGCTTGGACTGCAGTGTGTGCTGACATCCATCAATGTGCACTGTAAGGCTCTGCAAGCTGGAGGGGCAGTGGGGATGTGATCACTAAGTGCAGCCTGGAATACACAAGATTCCTCTAATCTGCCTCTGTGTCGGTAGATCCCTTCATAGGAGTGCAGGTTACGAGAACAAGTTTGGGTTACTGGAGTGAGTCTGCAGGTAACTTGAACGCTGTGCTGTGTGCAGTCACACCTCCACCTAATGCCTGCCTTAGGGATAGGCAAATGAAGGGATATCTGTCATCATCTTATCTGTGTAAAGGTCCTGAATGGGGATATGAAATGAAGATTCATCTGCACAACATACTGATAATCCTCTGATAGCTGTGCTGGGATCCTCACTGATTATTGAGGGCTCTCTGCTTATTTCCTATGTAAATATCTTGTCATCATACTATGCACCATGTCCGCAGTCTCTGACAATCTGCAATTCCCCCCACCCTGCCCTCACTTACCCCCCCATCCTCACTTACACCCTACTGCCCCCCACCCGCCCTTACCCCAGCCTCACCCAACTCCCCTCTACCTCTCCCAACTTCCCAAACCACCTCTCTACCTACTCTTCCTAGGCGATAGGTATCGGTAATTGGTATCGGCAAGTAATTTAAAAAAAAGTGTCGGTAAAAAAAAAAAAGGTTTTCCTAACTGCACCTATACTGTACCTTTACCTCACCTATACCTCACTCTTGCTGCATTTTTACTGCACCTATACTGCAAGCTGGTTTATTAAAACTGTTGTTAAGTGCCGCAACGCTTCTTACAATTCCCCATTCATAGCCAGTAGAAGGACAGTATAAAGGACTGTCTCTCCCTTAAAACCATCCTGCAAGTCCCCTTTGCTCCCTTCTTCCCTTTCCTTCATTCCATGGACAATGAACATCTAGTCAGTCTAGGCCTAGTACAGTGGACAATAATGCACTTTGGCAGTATAGTTTCTGTGTTTGGTAAATCAAGCTTTATTACTGCTCACTGCTGCACTTTGTTACTGTTTATGCTGATCTGGATGTCAAGTGTCGTCTTATGCCTAGTCCTTATTACTAATCAACCTTTATGCTAAATGGTGTTATTACCATTGTTAATCAATTTCTATGCTTACTTCATTAGCAACCATATCAGATGACAATATATTAAGTTTGCCTTTACTAACTGGTTCAGTGACTGTTTTCGTTGATAGAGTACTACTACTGGGTACTAAATATTACTTTTAGTGATTTTCTGTGATATTGCATGCTTTGTACACCCAATCTAGTGTGTCAGAAGTGCTGAAGTTCTTATGGAGGTGGAGGCATAGAACAGTAGCTCCTGGGGGGAGGGGGGGATGGGGGAACAGCCAATATGGACCCTGCTTCTGCAATCCAGTGGTGTGATGAGCAAAATGGCCACTGGAAGTCAAGTGTGGTATTCCCAGACAATACTTGGTCAGAACTATAATACTTGAAACCAGAATGAGGGACCTCTTGCACTTAAAGTGATTGTAAAGGCAGCGGTTTTTTTAGCTGCTTGCTGTGGGGGCACTCGTCAGGAGGGAGCGGCCAGGAGAGCTGAAGAGGGACCTGAGAAGAGGAGGATCTGGGCTGCCCTTTGCAAAACCACTGCACAGGGCAGGTAGGTATACCATGTTTGTTATTCTTAGAGAAAAAAAAAAACAAGACTTTACAATCACAGTCCTACTAGAAGGGGAATCCTCTCCTGCTTCCAGGGAGCTAGTCTGCTGATGACTAATGGCGTTGAAGCCCATCTTTTTCAGGTGAGTGTGCCACAGATCTCACGTCATACCCACCAAAGAAGCTCCTATGCCAGCAACCTCAGTAACCACAGGAGCGGACTTCTTCACAGCCCTGGAAAACTTTATGACCAAGTATAATCAGGCTAACACCGTCCATTCGGGCAGGCTACAGAAAAAAAACATTGAATTAAAGAGAGCTTGAGTGGAGCTGCTGCGGAGGCCATCAGAAATCTCAAGTTCAGCCAACAGACTTGTATAGCTTATGATTATCTTGCCATGCTATAAAATGAATTTGAATACTGCAGAAGGTTTCAGATTTGATCTACCAGTTTAAGCACACCTTCCAACACCAGGGTGAATGTCTGTACATTAGTTGATTAAACAAGATGCTGTACCAAATGGTGTTGAGGAAAGGAATAAAGCTAGCAGATGTAGATGGAACTTGAGTAAAGCAGATCCTGTGAGGTGTCCTATATTTTGACCCAGTCTGGATCCAGCCAAAGACTTCAACAAATGTTATGTCACAAACGTATCATGAGATCATTAAGAGAGTGAGAGAAGAGGAAGCTTTATTTGAGTCAAGGCCAGCCCAAGGATGTGGTTGTCACTTGAAGTTGGGCCAGTGAGTTTAGTAGACGTCAACTCAGAGATAGTCGCCCTGAAGTCACAAATGTCACAAATGATGGAAATGATGACTCGCATGACCTGCAATGCACTGTTCAGCACCGCAATGCATTTTGGTCAGTTCGGGGGGGCCGAACAAATGGTCGAACAACTCATTTGTTCGGCTGCTCACCGAACGTCCGAACAGCAAAAGTTTGGCCCGAGCATAAGTTCGCCCATCCCTAGTGTCGACCAGGGCTCTGCACCAAAATCACCTAAAGATCCCTGTCAGTATCCAGAACAGTACTGATCCTAGAGTCACGTAAAGACCTTGAATGCTTCTTGAGCAGGTGAAAACAGCTACTTCAATAGCACCATCTGTGGGGGAAGCCACAGACAAAATACCATAAGACAGGTTACACCTTCAAAACTCCCCATTATCACCGAAGGAGAAAGTCAAACATCAGCTCCTTGAAGGTCAAGAAATGTTCTTAAAAAATAATTATGATGTGGGCTGTGCTAAGAGTGCCCAACACAGAATTTGACTTTAGGAAGATAGACCAGAGAAAGAGTTTGGTGAATCCCGTTAGGCAACCAGGAAGATCTTAGAGAGAAAGTGGCTGAGTTGAAACAGACAGGGATTTTCCTAGAGTTGTGAAGTCTTTGGCTCCCTCAGAATATGCATTGATTATCGAAGACTCAATGGAAGAACAAGTCCTGACCAATACACCACTCCATGGATAGAGGATGCTTTGCAGTGCCTATCAGGGGCAAAGTGATTCATTGTGTTAAATCTGAAAAGCCAGTATTACCAAATCCCCATGCATCCAACAGGAGAAGACTACCTTTATCTGCCCACAGGGGTCTTTTGAAGTCAACGGAATACCCCAAGGAAGGCCCCTGCAACATTTCAATGGCTAATGGAATCTACTGTAGGAAACATGAACTTGATTGAAGTGCTGGTGTATCCCGATGACATCATTATCTTCAGGACAACCCTTGAGGAGCACAAAGAGTGATTGGAAAAGGTACTGCAGAGACTTTATGAAGAATAGTTAACATTGTCTGTGGAGAAATGTCAATGCTATCAACCCTCAGTCTCCTACCTGTGGCATGTTGTCTCTGCAGAGGGAGTTACCACTGACCCTAAAAAGTTAGAAGCTGGCACATCTTGGTCTGGACTGAATAACGTCACTAAACTGAGGTCATTCTCGGGGTTCTGTTCCTACCACGGAAGACTTTTCAAAGGATTTGCCAAAATAGCCAGACCCTCAAAGAGTTGCTAAAGAATGAGAAAGAAGATACTGATGCACCAAAGCCAAGTAAGCAAAGTAAAGGACCTAGAAGACCTCCAGAATCTATCAATGACCAGTGAACACTTCAGTGTGAGCAAGCATTCTGCTTCATGTACTCACAGCCTACTTTGACCACTGGCTGCAAAATGCGGCAAAATCGCAGAAAATGGTGCAGCGATTTTACCACGGTTTGCATTTTTCTGGCGGCCGGCGGGCAAATCGTTATTAATCTGAACGCAATTCTTCTGCATTCAGGAGAGGGAGGTTGAGGGAGGATGATGCTCCCCTAACTGCAGCAGCTCCTAAACTCTGGTAAAAGCCTTTTTGTACATTGACAGCAGCAAAAATTCCCAACCCCAACATCTGTGACTGTGCACTTTGCAAGTGCAGTTGCACTCAGTTTCCCCAGAGCTTAGAAAATGTGGTAACGCTCTGCTGAATTTCCATCATCCAATCATGTGCAAGCAAAATATTTTTCTTCTTTACAAAGTGAAGCTTTACCACATTGACATTTACTAAGGAAAATTAGTGCAACTGCACTCTCAAACTGCACAGTTTATTTGCCTTTAGTAAATCAACCACAGAGAAACCATCTCCATACCACACAAAAGAGTGTGCAAAAACAGAGCAGGGGAACTTATTTTTACAGTAAAGCTGGCCATACACATATAGGCTTAACAAATTAATCTAATGCATTTAATAGGCACAAACGACATATGTTGTACTCAATACAGTTCTTCAAGCAGGTAAAGTAATGTTCATAAGAAAGGCAGTTTTTCAGCAGTGGTATGACACACACTTACATATTAAAGGATGCCAGAGAAGCACATCCCTTGAAGGGGTGGAGGTATAACACACTGTGATCTTCAAAAGTCCCTGCAGAAATCTGGCTGCCAATGGGAGACTGTCCTAGGAAGCTGGCAGAGGAGGCACCCTGTAGGGGAAACCTACTCTCTCCTTTCTCATCAAGTACCTCACCCCTTAATGCTGCTCCTATTCTCCTTCTATTCCGTGGGGGCTCTGTCTCTACCTTACTAACACACTGTAGGCTCACCAAACGATGTTGAAATCCACTATTTATGGGATCCTCAGTCAAGATGGCTGCCCAAATCTCACAGGATTTCAACATCCAATAGGTTTGTCCTTCTCCTCAAGATGGCTGCCTGGAGCCCACAGCAGGAGACAATTATTTCTCAATGGGTTCCTGCCAGCCTGAAAAATTGTGTCACCTTCAGGTTAGAGAAAATACTGCAGCCTACACCTACCTACAAGTGTGCTACTTGCTACTTGCTCAGTGAATGTAAGAAAGAACAATTGTTCTGTACCATGAAAATATTTGTATTTACAAACAGTGCATTGTGGTGAGGGAAATTCAGACTTCTACATACCTCGCTAGGTGTCAGTGTGAAGGCACTTTACAGAGTGCTGTCACAATCACTATCTTAGATCACATTATAACTATACAGGATACGTGTTATGTAAGTCATGTTATTTTCAGCGCAAATGCTAAAATATATGCCAGCCAGCCCTCCCTAGCCCTTCTAAACTGTACAATACTTAAATGCCCCCCACCACCACCATTTACATCCTGCTTATTTAGCTCATAAGCAGCTGTGTATAATTTAGGAGGTCTAGGTAGTGTGGGTTAGTACTAACTCAGCAACCAAAATGAAAAAACAGCATGCACAATTTTGTGCATAAAAAAGCAAAAAAAAGCATATTTTGTATAATCTACAACAACATATTGAGTATACCACCCACTACCTTAAATGAATCTCTACTTTTCCCATACTAGGCAATGTAACAGGATCATTTTATTGTAGGAACCATCCAGGAAAAAGTGACCTGTTTCTAAAAGGCTTCTCTTCTTCCCACTTACAGTATACTCACATTACCAGGGATCCAGTGCTACTCTTGCCTCTGCTGCAGCTGACACTGGAGTTCAATGTGTGGACTGATGTCAGACTCTAAGGTAAGTAGTGACATCATCCCTCCGTTATGTGAGAGTGCCTAGGCCTGGTTTGCTAGTAATATGAGTAAAACTGGGACAGGGGAAGGGGCATGAATGGGCAAGGTGACAGTGTCTAAGAGTATTTTATTACCTTCCACTTACCCATGTTTAGCCACAATCAGACATTGGTGAAGTCATATTCAATGTGCAATGTTTTCTATCCATTCAAACCATTTTTGGGGTCCCCTTAAAATTCATACCTAAAGGTTTATTTTTTTTTAACACAATCCCTTCCCCTTTTATTACAATCACCTGTCATCCAAGAATCCAACTAACAGTTGAATGTGGCAAGCGAAATGAGTCACTAATTGTTAGGATGCTGACGAGTGCCAGCTCCCTAAAAACCAGGACCACTGCTAATGTAAATGCTTCCGCTGCAGCTTGAGCTTCACTCCCATTAGTTTGGCTGTTTGCCAAAGCTCCTGAACCATGGACAAACCTGCAGGGCATTCCGAGACAGCACAGGAATCTCCATACACTTTTGCAGACAATGCAGAGAGGTCTTCCTCTAATTATTTCCTCCTATGGTCAAATGAATTTAGCCTATAGTATTTTCTTTGCTGTTCTTAATTTCTTGTGGTCAAATGTTCTTAACCGCTTAAGGTCCCCCCATAGCAGTTTTACCCCTTCAGGGTGGCACCTCTGCGCTGGATCACGTATATATGGGAGCCATTGGCTCCCACTCCTGTCAATCACAGCCAGTGAGCAGGGAGTGTCAATGGACACACAGAGTGGGGCTTGGGAGCACCCGTAAGGGGGGAGGAGCCAGGAGTGCCAGTGTGGGACCCGAGAAGAGAAGGATCGGGGGCTGCTCTGTGGAAAACCACTGCACGGAGCAGGTAAGTATGACATGTATGTTTTTGGGTTTACAATCACTTTAAGGCTAGGAAACGTTAGGTTCACCCTATGAAAGGCAATAAATAGAAATTGACATTTCACCCAATCCACAAGCATTTTGGATATTTATGACTTTTGCATGAATGCTGGGACATTCAGAAAGCAACCTTTTTTATATATAGAGTGAAAAAGATTTGGTTGTGCATGTGGATATGTGAATACCCTAAATCTATAGCCAGATTTCAGTTTACTGTAATCACAGCAGTGAAAGATGAACACTCATTTTTTTCCATATGCAGTTTGCTGTTAATGTATGCTTATCAATTAATCAGCTATTTCTGATTCTGTATTTTGATGTATTGAAGATGATAATGGAACTCAGCATTTGGATGAAGGAGGAAGCACATCTTATAAGTAAGAAGGTAGGAGTTCATTACTGATACAATATTTATGCGGGTGAAATGGATGATGTTTATCCGATGACTGTGGCAGCTGTAATATCTATTGGCCAAATGATAGGAAGTGTTAGCAGTTTCTGCCTGCCTGCTTTGCTTGCTGCTGACATTAGACATTTTTCTCAGTGTAAATGCTTTTCTATATAGGAAAAGCTGCTATAATTGCATGCTTTACTTGGTTCTGTGAATAAGTACAAAGGCATGTTTGAAGGAATTACATTTAGTCGCTTACAGGCCAAGCAAAAGTCATCGATGAGAAATCCTTTTAACACTTTACGTGCCAAGATTCGTTTTTTCTTTCTTACAATATCTTATAGGACTTTTGTATGTTTAAAATTATGTTATATTGTTTTTAAACTGTGTTGTCCCTAGCATCTTGTACTGGATAAAACAAAATCTGGATCTTTTTGCATGAAAATATTTGACTTTTAAATAAATTGAATACATCAGGTAAATTGTAATGGGCTAAATACATTTTACATTTTACATGTATATCTGCTGTCTTCAGCTTTATATACTGTTTAGAAAGTGCATGTCCTGTTAGAATTTCCTTTTCCTGATTCACCTGTGGGTGTGGATTCTTGCCATACACTGTGAGACAGCTGATTGGAGGAAAGGCACACACCCCCTCTCCACATAGGCAGAGACTTACAGAGCTGTGCTGTGAATAGACCAGCTCTCTATTTATAGCGCACACCCTGTCACAAAATTCAGGCTGGTTTTATCACAGTTGACAGATAACTTGTCAGAAGTTATCGTGCCGATAACAGAAGAACAGTGCAGGAGAAAGCCACGGGACTTTGAAGAGAGATAAGAAAACACTGCAGATATATGCGCCCAGCTCAAATTTAATGAATCAGGTTTACATCTACTTTAAAGATTTAGAGAAGGTCTTTAATACTTGGTGTGATTGTAGCCGTAGAGAAGATCTGTAAAGAAGAGTGGACCAAAATCCCTCCTGAGATGTGTGCAAACCTGGTAATCTACTACAAGAAACATCTTACCGCTGTGCCTGTCAACAAGGGTTTCTCCACCAAGTACTAAGTCATGTTTTGCTTGGTGATCAAATACTTATTTTACTCACTGAACTGCAACTCAATTTATAAAATTTGTATCATTTTATTTTTATTTATTTCAGGTACTTATATAGCGCCGTCAATTTACGGAGAGCTTTACATATACATTGTACATTCACATCAGTCCCTACCCTCAAGGAGCTTACAATCTAAGGTCCCTAACTCACATTCATACATACTAGGGACAATTTAGACAGGATCCAATTAACCTACCAGCATGTGTTTGGAGTGTGGGAGGAAACCGGACTACCCGGAGGAAACCCATGCAGGCACAGGGAGAACATGCAAACTCCAGGCAGGTAGTGTCATGGTTGGGATTCGAACCAGAGACCCTTCTTACTGCTAGACGAAAGTGCTATCCACTACACCACTGTATCATGTTTTTCTCTGGATTTTTGGTTGATATTCTGTCTCTATCATTTAATATACACCTATGATAAAAATGATAGACCCTTTATTTCTTTGTAAGTGGGCAAACTTACAAAATCTACAGGGGATCAAATAATTATTTTCCCCACTGTACACTCTTTACACTTCATCTTAAAGTAAACCTGTAGTTTAGAAGTTGCCACTGTGGATGTAAAAATGCTAGTTGCCTAGCTGTTATTCGGACACACTAGCTTCATTGCTTTGAGTTACTGACCTGGAACGCTATGCTGATCAGATAAGATGGAGTAAAGGCACATTCTGCATGCTTGTTCTGACCCAAAGCATTAAATCATGAGGTTCAACATGACAGCAGAGCATTCATCATTTCCACAAGCAGGAGTCAGCAGTAGCATTCTCTATGCTTAATTCATTCATTTTAAATTTAGCTTTACTTTTTTTTTCTGATAATTCACAAACATGATTTCACATTTTACTTTAAAGTAGCACTAAACAAGATCTTTATTTTTCAAAAATAATTCATACACATCCACTATTTATTGGCCCTGTATTTTATTTTTCATGAAATTGTTTCTTACTGTGTTTTTCTGCCTCCATGAAACATCCTCTGTGAGCTCCTGAAACTCTCCTTGTTCCCCTACTTACCTTTGTTTAGAATGAGCGGAGGATGTTAGTTGTGGTCATGTGCACTGTTCTATGCACACTACAAATCCCATCGTCCATAGTTCATCTCAGGAATGAGCACAAGAGGGTGGCTACACTCTTACATATAGTGAGCCCATAGAAAGGGAACATAGCCACCCTATAGCATGATGTTAGATCACAGCAGCAAAAAAAAAAAAAAAGGAATTTGAAGATTTGTAGGTGGCTGAGAGCAATAGAAGGTACTTTTTTTTAGATAAGAATATACACTTGAAGAGAATTTTGTTTTTAAACCAGAGTTTAGTGTCACTTTAACCCTTTCGCCAACGGGTCTGTACGTCCTACGGACCTGACAGATGCGGGTATCACACACAATCCCAGTGGCTGCAGCCACTGGGATTGTGTGTAAAACTGACGGACAGACTCCCGCCTGTCAGGTGAGAGCATTCGTGTGGCAGGGCTGCCACCCGATCGCTCACACACACCCCCGGTACCGGCACCAGCCCCCCCACCCCACCATGCTTACTTGGCTCTGCTTGCCCATCTGCAGGCCTGGGAGCTCTATGGCGGGTGTCCGCGGCAGGAGGGGAAGGAGAAGAGCAGACACATGTCCGCTTCCCCCCTTCTTCTTGTGACCCGGAAAGCGTTATCTCTGACATCACTTCCGGGTCAAGCTCTCCGATTTCCCGGCTAGCTCAGCTGTCAAAACGGAAAATTTATATCAAATACTTACCGTAATTTTCCTTTCCTGATTGACTCCATGGCAGCATACGTATGGGTTAATCCCGCCTCTCATACCTCATAGGACCCCACTCCCATAAATCTTTGCTCCTAGCCAGAGGCCGTGTTCCGTAACTTAGCCTACTCCAGCAAATGGGAGGGAACTCCTGCTGCCATGGAGTCAATCAGGAAAGGAAAATTACGGTAAGTATTTGATATAAATTTTCCGTTTTCCTGACAGACTCCATGGCAGCATACGTATGGGAAATGACTAGCCATACACTCCCGGGTGGGAAATTGCTGGTTTAAAGAAAAAAGGTTTATTTGGCACCGTCAACAGACAAGACATGCAAACCAAAATTAACCGAAGATAAGGAAGCCGGTTCTACACAATAATGTGTCATAAACGTGTTGATCGACGACCAAGAGGCCGCTTTGCAGATCACTTCCGGAGATACATGGCGGGAAGCTGCCCATGACGTAGAAACACTCCTGGTAGAATGAGCGGTCAGCGCTTCTGGAGGAGCCAGACCCTTGGCTGCATAAGCCCCTTGTATAGCCTGAACGATCCAAGCTGCAATGACTCTAGAGGAAGCACGCAAACCCTTGTTCTTTCCTTGAAAATAAACAAACAAATAATCGGATCTTCGGAAAGAGGCAGTGACTTCAAGGTATTGCCTTAAAACTTCTCCCACATCCAAAGGGTGAATGCTAGAGTCTTCAGTTGTCCGGAAAATTGGCAGAACAATCTCCTGATTCTCATGGAATACCGATGTTACCTTAGGATTTGCTCCTAGCATAGGAATCAGAACCACCCGGTCAGGGAAGAAGGTAAGGAATGGTTCTTTACATCCTAGAGAACTGATTTCAGAGACCCTCTTGGCTGATGTTATAGCCACTAGGAATACAACCTTTAGAGAGAGATCTTTAATAGCTGCTTGATCCACAAGTCGTATTTCCTTTTCAGAAAAGAAATCCAGAACAAGAGGAAGATCCCACTTGGAAAACCTCGGCTTTCTTTGAGGCCTGATCCTTATTGCTCCTCTGAAAAATTGCCTTATAAGGGGATGTCTGGCCCAGGATATACCTGTGAAGGCAGAGATTGCGGAAACCTGAACCCGTAGAGAACTTACTGATAAGGATAGATCCAGACCCTTTTGTAAGAAACCCAGAATATCTTGAATCCTTGGGTCAATACAGGAACCGTCAGTGGTGGCAACATAATCTGCGAATTTTGACCAAATTCTCTGATAAACTCTATTGGTACCTGGTCTTCTGGCATTTAGTAGAGTTGAAATAGCTGCACTTGGGCATCCTAGGGCTTCCAACCTTTCCCTCTCAAGAACCAAGCCATCAGATGGAGCTGGGATGGGCATGGGTGAAGAGATGCCCCTTGTGATAGGAGATCTGACCTGGATGGGAGAGGAATCGGATTCCGGAAGCTGAGCTGTAATAAGAGGGGGGACCACGGCCTGTTGGGCCAATATGGAACAACTGCCACTATCTCGACTTCTTCCCACCTGAGCCTCGACAGAAAACGTAGAATGACCGGAACTGGAGGAAAGGCATAAGCCCTGTGGAATCTCCACTGGTCCGTCAGGGCATCCACTCCGAAGGCCTGGGGACAACGACACCTCGTATAGTATTTCTGTATTTTGTAGTTGCAAGGGGATGCAAACAGGTCTACTTCCGGTGTCACTCCCAGGGATAGAATCCAACTGAAGACTTCTGCGTGGAGAGACCACTCGTTGTTGTCCAGAGCAAACCTTGAGAGAAAGTCCGCTTGGACATTTTGAGCTCCGGGAAGATAGACAGCCGTCAGATTTGTCAGGTTCGTCTGAGCCCAGGACATGATTGGACCCACTTCCCTCAGTAAGGAGAGACTGCGTGTGCCCCCTTGTCTCTTGATATAGGACACTGCTGTCGTGTTGTCCAGCCTTAGGAGGACTGAGGCTCCTGAAGTTAAGTGGAGAAAGGCTCGTAGAGCACAGAAGGCAGCTCGAAGTTCCAGAACATTGGAGACTACACCTCGGGATGGAAAGTCCCACTTGCCTTGGGCTACCTCTGCTAGACAGAGAGCGCCCCAGCCTCTGCTGCTGGCATCCGTTGTCACTGTGATCCAGGAAATGGGTGCTATGGAATGACAGTTGAGGAGGTTCTTCCGCTGTAGCCACCAAGGGAGGCTCTCCCGCATGGATGGGGTTATCCGGACCAGATGGTCTCGAGATCCCGGATCCCACTGCTGGAGAAAACCCTTCTGGAAGGGGCGCATCTTCCACTGTGCCCATTTCACCATGGGGGCTGTTGCTACCATGGTGCCGATTATCCTGAGACACTGAGAAGCTCTGAGTAAGGGCGATGACATTGCATGATGAATTCTGTCCCGAATTAACGGGATTTTCTCCAGAGGTAGAGAGATGGTGCTCTCTATCGTGTCGAACTGGGCCCCGAGGAATATCAACGACTGAGTCGGGTCTAGATGACTTTTCTCCCTGTTTAACAGCCAACCGAACTCCGTCAGAGTAGAAATGACCTGATCTCGGTGCAATAACAGATGTTCTCTGTCCTGTGAAAGCAGGAGTAGATCGTCTAGATAGTGGTGTAATCGGATACCCTTGACCCTGATTAAAGCCACGACAGCCAGTAAGAGCTTCGAAAACACTCGAGGCGATGTTGTAAGCCCGAATGGGAGACATGTAAATTGGAGATGTCTCTGTTCTACTGCAAAGCGAAGATACTTCTGGAAGTCCTTTGCAATCGGTACGTGAAAGTAGGCATCTTTCAGGTCTATGGAGACCATCCAGTCGTCTGGTTGAATTGTTTGGCGAATTGTTAGTAGTGATTCCATCTTGAACTTCTCCTTCTTGATGAAGGAGTTCAGGTGTGTTAGGTCGATGACTGGCCTCCAGGAGCCATTCTTTTTGAGGACCATAAAAAGGGGGGAATACACCCCTTGAAATCTCTCTTCCGAGGGTACCGGGATGGCCGCACCTTGAGCTATCAGCGAGTCCGTGTAAGATAGAAGAATTTGTTTCTTCTCCTCCAGGCGAGGAAGGACTGTGGAGACAAACTGGTGTAAGGGTGGGTTGCTGAACACCCACGAATGACCGGATGAGACTGTCTTGATTGTCCAGTAATCCCTGATCGAAGCTGCCCAGACGTGCTGAAAAAGGAGTAACCGGGCCCCAACTTGCTCCGCCTGGACAGGCTTTATATCAAAAGGACTTGGAAGCCTCCCGTCCACCAGAAGAGGTTGTCTTTGAGGACTTCTGACCAGAAGGTTGATTTCTCCTCCAGTTCTTTCTGAACTCACGACCGGGCTTGTAGCGGCGGGCATCTCTAGAACGCTCTTGATCTTGCCTGGGTTGAGGTCTTCTCTGACCCAAGAGGCGACGGTCCTGGGGTAAGAACCCTGACTTACCCCCTGTAGCACGGGTGATGGCGGAGTCCAGCTTATTCCCGAAGAGGGAAGAACCCTCAAAGGGAATTCTGCACCAGGCCTGCTTAGAGGCAGGATCCGCCACCCATGGGCGTAGCCACAAGGCGCGCTTAGCTGTGACTGAAGAGAGCATGACACGTGCCACTAGGCGAATAATGTCAAGGGATGCTTCACCCAAGAAGACTGACACCAGTTTCAGCTCATGAATCGGTGAGTTTTTAATCAAGTCTTCAGAGACACTTGCCAAAGCTGCACCCACATCATCCGACCAGGATTCCATGGCTTTAGACAAAGCTGCAAGGGCTAAGGCTGGTTTACAAGCCATACCTGCCGTGATGTAGATACGTTTAAGATCCGTATCGATTTTCCTCTCTAGACCATCCTTGAATGAGACGGTATCCTCGAGAGGGAGAGTGACATGTCTCACCAACCTCATCAAAGCAGCATCAATGAGCGGAGCCGATTCTAGGTGCTTAACCTCTTCACTCCTGAATGGATACATTTTGGCCACTTTTGACATTAACGAGTTTTTCCTCTCGACTTTAACCCATTCCTCAGAAATGATTTCTCCGAGTTCCCCCAGGAAGGGAAAATTTGGGCGATCCTTTTTAAGATGTTTGAAGTATTTCCTCTGTTTAGAGGGTGCTTCTACTGGATCTTCCCATTTCAATGCATCCTTCACAGCCTTGACCAACCGTGGTACCAGGGAAAAATCAAAACCCACTCCAGGATCGTCCATCTCAACCTCACTCTCCGAGGATTCACTCAAAGAGGGACTACGTCTGGAGGGACCAGGAGCCCCAAGGTCGTCCCTGCCGGGAGCCAATGTAGGAGCAGAGGGAGCAATAGTTGTGCGGATGGAATCCGTTCTGATCAGAGATTCCTGAACCACTTTCCGGACCAGGGCCTCTACCTGCTGGTCTTCTGCTCCCCTTTCTCTTGCAGCTCGGGAAAAACATAGCTCACAGAGGGATTTACCCTCTGGGACCTGAGCTTTACATCCCCAGCAGGCTCTCTTCTCAGAGCGGCTGGAATGGCGGTAGGAATGACGCCCGGACGTGGACTTGGGCTCTTCGCTATGACGCCTAGAAGCTGAACTAGGGCGTCTGGAACTAGATGAAGATTGTTGGTGATGTGATCTGGAATGATCTGTATCTTCGCGTGCTGAGGACCTATGTTCAGACCTAGAAGGGCTGAGCAAGAAAAAGGAAAGAAAAAATACAATCCATAGAAAAGCAACCCAAAAAGAAAAAATACAAGCAGAAGGAAAGGTAAATTTCCTACCTGCAGCGCAAGGGTTGGCCACTGGGGGGCGGTGACACGTCCATAGTAGAAACCTATAACTGTAGTGAAAACCATAGTCAGCCTAGGAAGTACTAACAGAGGACACAGGAGAGCTGGACAGCCAGCAGCATAGCTTCCTACCTTGGCAGATACAAATCACTGCACCGGGAGGCCGCTGTATCGTCTGCAGAACATCCCAAGTAATAGCTGTATTTTGACAGCTATTTAAACTTGGCGCCGATGATGACGTCACCACGCCCCCCAGCGTCATCCAGCGGAACTCGCGCGCATGCGCGATCGCCGTTCTATCCCCGGAACTGCGCGTGCGCGAACCAAGCCTCGTTTTCAGACGAGGCTGGCCGCTGCGCAGAACCCGGAAGTACCCGGCGGACTGAGACGCAGATGCGCTCCAGCCGCCATAACAGGTGAACCCAGAAGGAAGGACAAACAAAACACAGAGACACTGCTGCCATAAAATTATGCAAGGCAAAGGCTGTATACGATACCACTCAGCACGATCCTGGTCCATCCTGGTTGGGAACGACCATCCATTGCACGACCGGGCTTTCAGTAAGGGGGGGCCTCCTGCTAATAGCAAGGACGTTTGGCCCAATGCCGCTTGCCTGCCAATGGCGAGGATAGAAGCTCTTCATGGCATCGCATATATAGCCCTTCTCCACCCTGCTAATAGCCGGGAATGCTGGACTCCAGAACCGCCATCAGGACAATCGTGCACGCCAGGACCGGACCGTAGATAACTCCAAAAGGTAAGATACACCTTGGTCCTAGGAGGAGGACAAAAAAGGAACACGGCCTCTGGCTAGGAGCAAAGATTTATGGGAGTGGGGTCCTATGAGGTATGAGAGGCGGGATTAACCCATACGTATGCTGCCATGGAGTCTGTCAGGAAATAATGTTTTGCAATGCAATCTGCATTGCAATACATTCAGTGGAGCACAGGGGAGACATGCAGGGTCTTTTAGACCCTGGGAGACATGCAGGGTCTTTTAGTCTTTTAGACCCTGCATATCTCAATAAAGCGAATCTGTCACCAAAAAAACATCACATAGGGGACATTCTGTCCCCTATGCGATGAAATAAAAAGTTAAGTAAGAAAAATGTTTTTTTTGCAAAAAAATAAAGTTACACCCAAGCACATAAACCCCCCTGCCAAATTTTTTTGAGGCCCCCCCCACCCCCCACATATACACACACATGAACATAAACGCATGCATCGGGGCGCCTATGGGTGAAAACGTAGATTGCGATACACATGTTAAACATATCGCCGCACACACCAGATTGAGAGCAATAACTCTAACACAAGACCTCCTCTGTAACACTAAACTGATACCTATAGGGGGCTTTTGAAGCGTCGCCTATAGAAAACATAGGGTACTGAAGTTTGACACCATTTCACGGGCACACAAAAATGTAAGGTTTGGCATGCTGGGTATCTATTTACTCGTCTTTTAAATTTTACCAAACGTTTGGGTAATTTATTGTGTTTGTTTGCCCTAAAATTCACTTTAGTGTGGTTTTTACTGAAATCTTGCATTTCCTAGACCTTTGTGGAAATATTGTGTAACATATAAAATTGGCACTACCACAGTTTTATTCTCTAGGGTGTCTGCTTACAGAAAATATATAATATTTGTGGGTTTTGTGTAATCTTCAGTCCTAAAATGATTTTTTAAACATGTGTGCAAAAAAAAAACGCAAAAATGGCTCTGGCAGTGAAAGGATTAATGCAAAACTGCAGCTCCATAAAATAAAGTTATTTTCATCCTTTCTTCATAGCACTGAGCTTACTGTATGTAAATTCAATTTTCTGCACTGTAGTTACTTTCAAGGCTTGCCTGTGTTCACAACCCCTCCCTCCAGCACTACAGCAGTAAATGAGTAAATGAAAAATTCAGTTGACTCGAATCAGGTTACCTTCTAGGATGTCCGGATCAGAGGTGGGAACTGTGACGTGTGTAGTTTGTGACAAGGCTGCAGGCAAAGCAACTAAGTTCACATTTAGGGTACATGCACACAGTGGTAAAAAAAAAAACACATATAAGATTTTTTTATTTATGGATCTAAATGCAGGTGTATTGTTTTTAATGGGGACATGCACACAGGTGCATAAACATGTACTATATTTTCTATAAAAAAAATAAAAAAAATGCTAAAGTTCCACTCCAATGCAGACGCCTGTCAGGGTTGGCCTCTTCTAATTAGTTAAACAGCTAGTTTCAAAGTGGTCCTTGGCCTTTTAGTTGTTTGTAAATCTAAAATTAATAATCAATTTAATGTGCAACACAAGTGTCCAGCTTTTAAACCACATTCACCAATGAACTTTCAGTCTGCTGCTTATATATTTTGCTTTATTTTAAAGCAGTATTAAAAAAAATAATAATATGTTGCAGCTTACCAATTTTTATATGGGGTGCATGTGTTAGTTTTCCTTTTTTTTAAGCTTTTTTCCCTTTGTTTTAACTTGGTGATCTGGCCAGTAACACACCTCCAGTATTAGCATACACTCTTGATGAAGAAGCACAGAGACACCTTTGGATAGCGGCATTGTCAGTCTGCGGGGAGTAAAGAAAAAATAAAAAATATCAATAAATGTAAAAAAAAAGAAATGACTGAAGCCCCTATTCAAGACACAGTTACATATCAGAGATATTCGATATAAAGTGTGTAAAGTGTCTGTATCAGCATTTTTGGGTGCCCTGAGCTAATGCTGAGCTCCACCTCCTTTTGTTCAGATCAGTTTTAATTTATTATGGCTTAAAAAAAGCCAGGATGTACTACTGGAGGCTATATGTCATATGTGTTATGTATAAAGCTACCACTAAATTATATACAGTACTCCACCAGTTAGGATCCTGCAGAGAACAAACAATGATCGTGTGTTCCAGGAATTTGTCCCTCAAAAGCCTGAAGTCACAAAAGCATAACACATGTTTTTTTCACAAATGCGGGTTACTTGCTTTTTATGATGAAAATGTGATTTTTCAATCCTATTAAAGTAAATATAAACTCCAAAATAGAGAAATAAGACCACACTTAATAGAATTAAAATTGTAGAGTTTAATGAGGTTAATGAATATAGATGTTTCCCAGTCCTGCCTTGGCGCATTTCACCCTGATTGAGCTTATTCCTAGAGGTGGGAGTAATAGGGGCTGAAGAAAATTTTAACCCATCAGTTAAAGTGATTGTAAAGTCTCTTTAAAAAAAAAAATAATAATAACAACCCTGTTATACTTACCTCCTCTGTGCAGTTGGTTTTGCACAGAGCAGCCTGGATCCTCCTCTTCTCGGGTCCCTCTTTTGCTGCTCCTGGCCCCTTCCTCCTATAGAGTGCCCCCCACAGCAAGCAGCTTTCTATGGGGGCACCTGAGCCGAGGGCCGAGACATGGCCCTGCCCCCTCTCTTCCTGGATTGGCTGACTGACTTTCATTGACAGCCGTGGGAGAAAAATTGCACCACTGCTGTGTCTCAGACAATCAGGAGGAGTGTCCCGGACGACTTAGACACTCATTGACATCGCTGGAGAGAGATGGGGCTCAGGTAAGTATTAGGGGGTGCTGGGGAGGCTGCTACACACAAAAGGTTTTTTTATCTTAACCGGTTGCCGACCGCCTCACGCAGATATACTGCGGCAGAAGGGCTCGTACATGCAAAATCACATACCTGTACGTTGCCCTTTAAGAGGCGGCCAGCGGGCGCGCAGCAAGCTCCGTGAGACGGGTCGCGGGTCTCGCAGACTGGATCGCCGCGGGGATACCCGCAATTGCCTCACTGGGAAGAAAAAAAGGGAGATGCTGATGTAAACAGCATCTCCCCGTTCTGCCTAGTGACTCCCTGTCATCGGAGCAGAGATCAGTGACATCACACACACAGCCCATCCCCCTAACAGTTAGAAAACACTCCCTAGTACTGATTTAACCCCTCCCCGCCCCCTAGTGGTTAACCCCTTCACTGCCAGTGTCATTTACACAGGAATCAGTGCATTTTTATAGCACTGATTGCTACATAAATGACAATGGTCCCAAAAATGTGTCAAAAATGTCCGATGTGTCCGCCATAATGTCGCAGTCACGATAAAAATCGCTGATCCCCGCCATTTTAAAAAAAAATTATTATTAATAAAAATGCCATAAAACTATCCCCTATTTTGTAAACGCTATAACTTTTGCGCAAACCGATCAATAATCGCTTATTGCGATTTTTTTTTTACCAAAAATATGTAGAAGAATACGTATCGGCCTAAACTGAGGAAAAAAATTTTTTTTTAGATATTTTTCGGGGATATTTATTATAGCAAAAAGTAAAAAATAATGCCTTTATTTCAAAATTATCGCTCTATTTTTGTTTATAGTGGAGGTGATCAAATACCACCAAAAAAAAGCTCTATTTGAGGCAAAAAAAGGCCGTCAATTTTGTTTGGGAGCCACGTCGCAGGACCGCGCAATTGTCAGTTAAAACAACGCAGTGCCGAATCGCAAAAAGTGCTCTGGTCAGGAAGGGGGTAAATTCTTCCGGGGCTGAAGTGGTTAATGCATACAATGCTTTAAGATAAAAAAAACCTTCCGCCTTTACAACTCCTTTAACTGAACAATTTAAAACAAACATTTAAAACAAATTTAAAAACATTGCTGCTGTCATAAGCTTATTATTAATGATATACAGGAGTTCTATAGCGCCAACAACAACACAGCACTTTACAACATGAGGGCAGACAGTACAGTTACAATACAATTCTATACAGGACGAATTAGAGGGCCCTTCTCTATAGAGCTTACAATCTAGAAGGGAGGGTCAAGTGATACAAAAGGTAATAACTGTGGGGGATGAGCTGATGGAGAAAATAAAAGTACAGTTGTTAGGTGGAGGCACGAAATGTTTTCAGGGATTGCTTAAAAGTGAATAGAATATAAGAGGTGAGCATGGGAGGAGGTGACAAGGGAACTAGGGTGCAGGAGGTCTTGGAAGGAACGAAGAGAAGGATTTGGTTGATATTTTGAGACTATGTTAGTGATGTAGCTGGGGGCCAATTTGTGGATGGCTTTGTACTTTATTGTTAGTACTGCAACATTTCTCAATGCATGCAAAAGAAAGAAGGGACAGGAATCGAATCATCTCAGTCCAATGATACAGACTGACAACAAATTGTATATACAAAATCTACCATCAAAGGACAATACTAATCAAAATATTAGAATGTTGCATGTGCTTCAAATTCCCGTCACTGTCTACTGCATGCAATCCTGACTTTGCTGGTTGTGATAAGACCTTAAAGTAAATATGTGTTGCAGCATTTGTTCAAGGAACTTAAATACCTCCCTTCCCCCAGGTTGGGGCGAGCTCACCCAGTCTTCACTTCTAGTTTAGGCTAATCCTAAATGCACTTGCCCCAACGCTGAAGGGAGCTCAACCCAAAATTACAAACAGCAATACATTTCAGTTCTGAGTAGGATACATATACAAGAAAAATGTAAAAATATATTTATAAAAAAACAAAAAAACAAACAAACAATTGTTCATCCACTCTGACTTTGGGAATATGAAGTCATAAATATCTCGCTGTAGTTACAATCCATTTGTGCCAATGAACTTGCAACATAAGATAAATTAAATTTTAAAAGTGCATAATCAGCAACAGAATGCGGGAGAATATTAAAACAAAACAAAAAAAAGGATATAAAAACATACCTTTTTTTTTTTTGCATCTTTAAAACCAGTTTATTAAATGACAATTCAAATTTTCCATTAGGTAATAATGGCAGATTAGAAAGATCCCAAATGCTTAAACTTAAATGAACCTCACAGATCCACCTTAAAGAAACACTCCAGTGAAATCTATTAAATGTAAAGAGATACTGCAAACCTACCAACTGGAAACATTGAAGAGAAATGGGGGAAGGAAAAGAAGGAAAGAACGTTTAAATACATATTAAATAATATATGCACTGTTATCTTGCCAAAGTATTTGTAATGTTGGCCAACCATTCTTGTGATACACACAACTGTTAATCTTTCTACGTCCTTGTTTAGCATATCTGTTTCATTGGTCAACTTCACAGCTTCCTGGGTTTGGGTTAGTGCCATTATTACTGAACAAAAGTAATGATTTTCATTCATTTTCCAATGAGCAGTCCAGGAAGTTGCATTACTGAGTCAGAGAATAGGGGTGTGACCTGTCTGGTTGTACAGTGAAAATAAAAGCAAAACAAGTATCTAGCACTCCTTAAACACTACAATTATCTCCTATGATTGTAAGGGTCATCTAGTGGCCATAATACAGAATTTTTTGTGATTGAGTTTTATTTAATTATTTTTTTAAATCATTATGACCATTAGATTGAGCCTCCACTCATAGAAGATTAGAGCTGTTCGAATGTTTGTCACATTCGTACAGCAAGTTTTTATACATAGACCAGTATGTATTAAAGCCAGAGGTGTAAGTTGAATAGATCTGCAAATCAATGTGGGAGCCACACTGCCTCATCAAGCACTTCTCTTGGGTGGTTTCTAACTAACAAAGCTCCCATCCTGGGACATACGCAGCAATAGGTAAGTACATCAACCCCTCTGTACGACAATTGACAAAATGATGTGCTGAATACATTTCCCTATGAGGGAGACTTAAATTATTTGTTCTATTAATAAACGTGCAAAAATTACAGTTACCACATCGAAATGTGCCCAAAGTATTACGTACATGGATCTCCTTTCACAGGTTTCTGATAAATATTATGAACCAGTTTGTCCCTAACTGAGATCTCTCTGGTACATAATCAATTGTCCATTCAGGACAAATCTTCCCACTGATGGATCTGTAGTGAGAAAATGCCAATGTCTTTGGAGAATATTTCTAATAATTTCTGATAATCCTTGTACCTGGTTCTAGACGTTGCTCCATACCTTGTTAACCCAACAAAATATAACGTAGATGTTGAATGTTGTTTGTACAATGTGACAGATGTGTGTGCAAGTCAAAAGGTTGATAAAACAGAATCACAAATCCTTTGGCATATAAAACAATAAGCCTATACGGTATGTATTTTAATTGTTTATCAAGCTGTTTACCTGGAGTTCTTGTTTGATTCCACAGTAAAACAAATATCCAGAAATAAACCACTGCTTTCAACTTGTTTCCATTTTTACTTCAATCTATTTTCAAGTGTGAAATGACATATAGATGTCATAAAAAGACATCTTTCTTCAGTCACATAATGGTAGGTAAGATAACAGAGGAAATGCGTATATTGCTCCAGCAGGTGAGACAAGAACCATTATTATGGGATGCAATCCCTTTTCATGTCAGTGTTTCAGTGTTATATACGATAAAATCACATCCGGATGGACAAAGGGTATTTCAAACACTATGAGAGTATCAGGTTTGATCTAAAGCTCAATCTTTCTGCTACAAGGATAAGGCTATACCTAGAAACGGTTTTATAACTGAAAAAGCTTACAAAGCAATTTTAAAGACTTTATTGTTGGAAAATACTGACTTATTTCATTCCTTCTTCCATGCAGTTTCTAGGGTCGAAAAAAAAAACAACAATTTGTAGATTATGTCAATAGTTCCAGTTTATCCTAATTGTCTTCTTACAGCAAAATGACAACATACAGCGCCTTGCAAAAATACGGTATTGACCCCCTTGGCATTTTTTTTGTTTTGTTGCCTCACAACCTGGAATTAACATGGATTGTTTGAGGATTTGCATCATTTAATTTACAGAACATGCCCACAACTTTGAAGATGTTTTTTTTTATTGTGAAACAAATAACAAATACAGTAGGGCAAAATAACAGAAAAAGTCAATGTGCCTAACTATTCACCCCCCTAAAGTCAACACTTTGTAGAGCCACCTTTTGCGGCTATCACAGCTCCAAGTCACTTTGGATAAGTCTCTATGAGCTTGCCACATCTTACCACTGGGATTTTTGCCCATTTCACCTTTCAAAACTGCTCCAGCTCCTTCCAGTTGGATGGTTTGTGCTTGTGAACAGCAATCTTTAAGTCTGACCACAGATTTTCTATTGGATTGAGGTCTGGACTTTGACTAGGCTATTCCAACACATTTACATGTTTCCCCTTAAACTACTCAAGTGTTGCTTTAGCAGTGTGTTAGGGGTAATTGTCCTGCTGGAAAGTGAACCTCCGTCCTAGCCTCAAATCACACCCAGAGTGGTACAGGTTTTGCTCAAGAATATCCCTGCATTTAGCACCATCTTTCCCTCAACCCTGACCAGTTTCCCAGTCCCGACTGCTGAAAAACATCCCCACAGCATGATGCTGCCACCACCGTGTCTCACTGTGGGGATGGTGTTCTTTGGGTGATGTGATATGTTGGGTTTTCGCAAGACATAGTGCTTTCTTTGATGGCAAAAAAGTTAAATTTTAGCCTCATCAGACCAGAGCACCTCCCTCCATAAAAATGTCCGTTTACGTCAAAAGTGCTTTTAGAAAACAGCGATAATAAATTATAATCACTTGCAGAATTGAGCGATTGTGATATGTGGGGAAATCCGTCAACAATTACTGAAAGTAACGAAAGCGACAATTCTGCAACTGAGCAAATTTCAGTGTTTTTGATTTGATTACATTATTGAATCATTTTTATTATTATTATATTATTATTTGTTATAATTATTTATAGTTATTTATTATATTATAATTTTTTATTTTATTTTTCAAACCTTATCATACCCGGAATGTCTACTAGACTCTTGTTTGGACAGATTTAAGTGAATTATTCATAAGAATTACAGGCCTATAATATAAAACGCCAAATTTCCATGCAAAATAATTGTACCACTTTCAGCATCAAAAATCTGAAATAATCATACCACCAGGGAGGTTAAGGACAGGTAGGAGACAAGAGGTCGGAGTGGGGCCCGGGATACATGACTGTGTAGGAAGCTGTCACATACATGACAGCTACCTAGCACAGGCACAACCCTCTCTGAGTACTGGCATACCTCTGTACACCAGCTCAGAGTTGGTTTTTATTATTGCAAGTTTCCAGCCTGAGAACTGGCAGTAATTCTTTACAAATTTATTGCTGCCATAGCAATAGATTTCTAAAGCAGTGGTTGTCAGAACTGAATTTGCCGCACATGTCTGTAACAGCGCAAATGCTTGCCCTAATTATTTATTTAGGGAACCGATGCCAAAAAGATGTCTTTATGGCTATTTTGAATTCACCAAGCTTTTTCCTGAATGTCCCTGCGAATGGTTTAGGCCCAGCATTGCTCTTCTCTCTGGGAAACTTAAACCTGAAGTTTAATATATTTTTGTGGGATACGGCACCAAGAGCAGTCTAGGGTGACATTGCTGCTTCTCCATAGATACAGTGGAGCAACTGGGCATTGTTATACTAGGACAGGTAATGTGTTAATGGCCATGTAAAAAAAGCCTGAAAAGAAAGTCAAGGCTTCATTTGACCAGGTATTCAGCCATGCTGCGGATACCATTGGCAAGAATCTACAAAATGCATCCAGCCACAATCACCAGGTAATCACTGGCTGTGTAAACAGTCACACAGCTATCTGCCTGCAGCTTTCAATTCCAACCACAGGAATCAGCAGAGTTTTGCTGCTGGAATCCGCTGCATGACTAAATGCCCATGTGAATGGAGCCTAATGCAGCCAACAGACCCATAAACTAAAATGAGCTACATTTTTTTTTTGGGAGGTTCAGTTATGCTTTAGGTTCTGATAAAATCAGAATAATGAAACACATGGGGCAGAGTCAGTGATTTCATCATGTAAAAGCAACAGCATTATGATATTATGTTAAGGTATGAGAGATAATATGTGCTTATGGTTGGTGCGCTGCATTGCATTTTTTTGCTTATCTAAATAAAGTCTTTTGACAGAGTCACACTATGATGGTTATTCTGTCATCTCATCTCTGCATGCAAGTAGAGTATTATACAGTGAAAATTACTTTCTCTACAATTGGAGGGGTCAAATCCAGAGGGTTAATATTAGAACAAGAAGAGGTAATTCTATGTTCACTGAGTGGTAAGATTTATATCAGCACCATTATAGAAAATGTTGCAATCAGTTCATGTTGAACTTGTATTCATTATATGTAAATTTTAAATATTGGGGTTGATTTACTAAAATGGGAGAGTGCAAAATCTGATGCAGCTGTGCATGATAGCCAATCAGCTTCTAACTTCAGCTTCTTCAATTAAGCATTGACAAAAAAAATGGAAGCTGATTGGTTTCTATGCAGAGCTGCACCAGATTTAGCACTTTCCAGTTAGTAAATTAACCCCAATGATTGTTTATTCACACATGTATGGTATATTGTAAGTCAGCCCTCAAATTTTCCACTCGCCTCCTCGCAAAAAATGATGGCTGGCAAGCGTCGGCTGCCTGGGAGCAGGGGGGGAGCAAGCACCGCCCACAGGTGGGGTTGAATAGGAGCCATTTGCCCAGGGGAAGAGAGCATGGAGGAAGAGTGAGCTGGCCGGATCACAGAGCGGGGATTGCCCGCTGTAACAGCTTACATTTGCATTGCCTCCACTCGTGGTCACACACAGTCCCACCTCCTGACCCGGCGCCTGTGACAGACAGAACGCCGGTCCAATGCTGGTGTGGATGTGTTCTGTCTGTCACAGACACTGGGTCAGGAGGCTGGACTGTGTGTGACCACGAGAGGAGGCAATGCAAATGTAAGCTGTTACGGTGGGCAGTCCCCGCTCTGTGGTCCGACCAACTGTCCTCTTCCTCCACGTTCTCTTTCCCTGTGATTATCCGGCCACTCTCTCTCTTCCTCTGCATAGATCACACTGCAATGATGGACACAGGTGAGGCTGCAATGATGGACACAGGTGAGGCTGCAATAATGGGCACAGGTGAGGCTGCAATGATGGGCACTGGTAATGCTGCAATAATGGGCACAGGGCACGCTGCAATGATGGGCACAAGTGAGGCTGCAATGATGGGCACAGGTCATGTTGCAATGATGGGCACAGGTGAGGCTGCTTTGGTGGGCACTGGTCATGCCGCAATGATGGGCACCGGTGAGGCTGCATTGATGAGCACAGGTGAGGCTGTGTTGAGGGGCACAGGTGAGGCTGCACTGATAGGCACTGATAAAGTTGTTGTTAATATGTATTTTTGGAACTTAATTCTGCACAAAACATTTAAGTGTCATTTCATGAGATAATTTATGAGGGCATGTTTAGGGGCGGGTAGGGGTTGGGTGGGGCAACTGGTGGTGAGTAACCCTTAAGGCCTGTCTAGTATCTCAGGACTTAACATTTGCCATGTTAGCCATGTTGTAAGTGATATTTTCACATGCTAGCAGTTATTTTAAAATTTCCTATTCATTTATTTATCCACTATCACGTATTATTGATTTGTACTATTGATTTCACAGACAATTATTGATAGAAAACCTCTCCCAACGGTGGACAGTTCACAATGATGCAGAGACCAGCACCAACATCATTACATGAGTGCCATTTTCTGCATACACCATGAGTGGAGAGCTCTGTGGTGATGCTCCTCATGGGGATGGGTCCATGACGCTCTGCTCTTAGCATATCTCCTGTGAGCATAATTCAACTTGGAAGACTAAGGTCATCTTCTGGTGGAAAAGAAATATGGGGGTGGGGGCCCTGTTGAATGAAGGCAAGTCTGCAGCCTGAGCTGTTTTTTTAAGCACCAAAGGGATAGAAAAACAATTAGCTTGGAGTTAAGCCAAGGTAGTCTTTCTAAAGCCTCCATGATGTAGAAGAGAGCACTGCAGAGTTTCATAAAGAACTGACCATAAAATGTTTTGAAGTCAATGACATCCCTTGGGGCATTGGTTGTTCTGTTGTTGCAACTGCAAGAGCGGTAAAAGGGGACAACCAATAAATGATTGTTATCAACTGTTTTATGTTTATGGTAAAATATTAAAGACATCCATCCATACCTCAATTAGGCAACCTGGTTGATACTTACCTGATTCATAGCGATGATAGCATGGAATATCGTTAAACCCTCTATCTTGGCTGCTTTAGAAACAGTAATGCCAACCAGGAGTGACAGCTGTAAAAGTCAGAAAGATACGAAAGAAAGATGTAGGTATTCAGAGACTCTGGCAGAAATGGGAAAAGTATAGGACCACATCCCATCTTGAACTAAAGCCAAGTAACCTACAGTTATGCCATTGTTCACACTGGTTTATAATCAGCTTAGCCTTTTTATTTATAACTGTACAAGAAAATAACTGTTTAACCTGGTTTTCAACAGTAAATAGTAATAATCCCTTAGCTGCTGAATGGGGCATATTGTTCCACAATATATAGCCATTGCTCTCCACAGAAAAAAGGGATTAAGCTTAGAGAATTCCTTCTGCTTTTTATGAATTAGGCAAACATTTATGGTAGTGCATGAATAAATGGTTTAGTACCTTGTGATTCCTTAACCCTTCAATTATGTATGTCCAAATATGAGTGTTAAAACACGATTTTATGCATAGCTCTATGTAAACGTGCAATGAGAGAAATAGCAGTATAATAAATTTTGATACATTAGTTACAAGGTTGAAAAAAGACACAGTTCCATCCAGTTCAACCTACATGTGTTATTTCTATTCTCTAACAAATCCCAATACTGCTTTTTGGGGAAGACATCTAAATGATGATCTGATATAATAACAGAATATAGTTTTAGAATATAGTTTTAGGATTTCATGATCTTCTAATCCTACCTAATTGCTCCCTAGTTTATTCTAACATCCCAGCTATGGGTAAAATGATAAAGAATCACAATTATCTTTATTAATTAGTATGCAAAATATTGGCTTAAATATATGTTGCTAATAGCACATCAACCAAACCTACAGACAAAGCAAATCGTAGGATTCTGGCACCAGCTTTTCTCTTTGTGACTTTGGATGGACTTCATAGCATGCATTGTGGTTTTACAACTGAGTTTGGATTCTCATTTTATTCCAAAGGAGAATCCACTGCCTTTACAGTTTCCCAACCTCCATCTACAGTGGATTAATATAAAGGGATGCTTTGTTTAAGTATTGATAGTACCTAACTGATAAATGTATTAGGTGGCTGATGCTACTTGGAGTTATTGGACTTGATTTACTAAAACTGGAGATCTGGTGCAGCTGTGCATGGTAGCCAATCAGCTTATAACTTCAGCTTGTTCAATTAAGCTTTGAAAAAAAAAAACTGGAAGTTGATTGGTTTCTATGCTAAGCCTAGGTTCACATTGATGCGATTTGGCATGCGGTTTCACATGTCAAATCGGATGCCAAATCTGCCGGAAATGGCACCGTTCTAATCGGTTTGACACCTCACTGATTCCCAAAAGTAGTCTCTGTACTACTTTTGGTGACCTCGGGGTGCGATTTGTATAGACATCTGTGCAGGAACGTGCACAGATGTCTCTGAAATCGCTCCCGAAGTTGGACTGACATGCGGGCATGAAATCGTGCGAGTTCAGCTGAACTTGCACGATTTTAATCCCGCTGTCAGTGTGAACCTGGGCTAATGGTAGCATACCTGTTCTGTATACAACTGTTAATTGGCAGAATTTGTGTAGATACTTTTTCATGCACCAAGTTTTCAATAATATTTCACAAATGCATAGACAAATTCTTGCATAGATTAATTTGTAGCCGCACAGAAAGACCCTTTAACACTGACACTGCAGCTAACAAGCATATTTAAAGCTGAAGCGTAATCTGCTTATATTTTGACTGCCCTGGATCCTCCCTTCAACCCGTATTAATATGCTAATGGTATTCCTAAGTAAAACCTTTCCAATTCATTACATACTTTATTTTAGAGCAGTCTGTACAGAAACCCCAGCACCACATTTGAGTTCCTGCTGCTGTTCTCTACTGGAATCAAAGACCTGTGTACTTCTTTCATGTCAATCAAAATCTCTGCGTATATACAGTGCTAATTGAAAAGCAGGGAACTGTGACTAAGTCGCTGAGCTAGCACAGGAATATTTCAAAAATGTATCCTAATGATGGAACGACTGCTTGTGTCACCCTGACATCAGGGGCCCACATTCTAGAATGTTGCCATTGCTGGGAAGGAAAGAGTTGTACATGCCCAGTACACAGAAAAAGTTATTTCTGGGGGTAAAGTTCCCTATGATTGTCAGAGCATTTGTGATTTATTCAATTATGGATATATGGTGTGGGTTTTGTTTTTTAACCCTTTTAAACCCTCACTGTATTGTCTATCTTTTGTCTGCGATTAAGGACCCCAACTCATGGTCCAAAATGCTGCAATCTGTAGCTATGTTAATATGTTAGGGTAAAGGCTATGTTTTAATGTGAATGATCCTTGTGTCGTCTGAGATTACTGACACTGTAAACTGGCATAACAGCTACAACCATGAACTGAGAAAAAAAAATGTTTGTGTAAAGGAAGGAGGCAGTTCGCTGTCACTGTATAAATGGACTGGACGTTTTGAGGGCAACCTTTTCCCAAACACACATTGTAGGATTGGATCTGAAAGAAATGGATTCCAGAACAGAAGCAAAAAACAAAATGATTATAGGGTCCATGCGTATGACTTATGCAAAATGAGTGGCACAGAAGACTGTACTGGTTAAACCATACAACTAAAAAGTGATGCAGTGATGCACATATGCAACAGCTGTTCTCTGCTGTCAGTTATTGGTTATGAATACTTTAGACTAGACTTATGGCAGAACTCCAAGAACATGATTGACAAAAATCAATCTTCTTAACTCCCATTTAGATACTAGCATTATTAAATACAGACATAATCCACACTGTATAAAATGATATCCAGATATTTAAATATATATTCCAGTATAAAAATATATTGCTACAATAATAAAATATGTCAATTTCGTTATTTACTTACTCTTTAAGGACATCAGAATTATTAGTCTAAATAATAAATATGAAAACTTTGAAAGCTACTCATACTACATCCCAGTAATACTTCCTGCATTGAGCCCAATATGCTAGCATTGTACTAGTTCAGATAGGACACTACTACACCTATTCTAGTTTTACCTCAAAATAATTTTGTCAATCAGTTTTCCCTTTATTTACTAAATTACCTGAATTAGAAGGTGTTGGTGTCCCAGCCATGCATTATATCAGTGAAAGAATGGCGTAGAGAAATGAGCTACACCTGCCACATGAAGACCCTAATTTATACCTCCATGACCAAGATGAGAAATTTAGATCTGCAGTATTTGGTACACTAGGCCCTGGCTAATATTCTACTTCACTTTATTGCACAGTAACATGACATCTGTTTTTCTACTGAACCGCAGAACGATTTGCAGACTTTTCTTTAAAAACACAAAAGAAGTTGTGTTGATAGTAAGAACATATTCTGATGAGACTCAATTTGTTGTTCACACTGTATTATGCTAATGCTGTCTACCTTCTATTCCCAGAGTTACACGTTTTTGGTTCTCATGACTTCTATGTATCTTGTAATTAAATGTTTTGTATTTATATTATTGAAATCTTCAAAAAAGCTTTTCAATATAAAAAAAACTTAGAGCTTCAGTGCCCCTAATCAGAAAGTAAAAGGACATCTTTAGATAAGTAAATACCTAGAATGAAAAAATTCATTTATGGTGCCTTGCATATTTTCAGAAAATGGCATTTACATGGCAACAAGGTATTCCAAACCTGCTTAAAAAGTCTGTAGCACAACCAAAAACACATGATGGTTTGTAAAAGAGACAATAATTATATCATCCACCAGCCACACTGGTAAAAGCAAGGCAGTCTTTTACTAAAAAATAAAACAAAACAGCTTTATTGTGCATAATGAGACACCACTGAGCCTTGATTTATCAGTTCACCCAGGACTTTTACTCATTTTCTCATGTTGTTTGGTTTTGTCTAGCATATTTATTGGCAGCAACATATGGGACATTTTTTTTCATTTTATTCTTGTTGTTAGGACACATATCCATATACCAGGTTCTTCCATCCTTTATTCTGTGGTCATTGTATTGCTATCACTTACCCTGATTATTCATTCACCGTTTTTGCATCACTTCCTGTGTCTCCTGATCAGATTTTAATTTTAGATGCAATTTTTTACATTTTATATATACTTTTTTTTATAGATATAGCTTCTTCTACTTTGGGCTGCAGTTTTTTATGATGCATCCCAGTGAGCTCGTCATCCCCAGGACCCTTTGTTTTTATTATCTCCATATGCACTGTTTACTATGGCACCTCTGGGAAAAGGGCCGCCGAATACTCTGGGAAAATGGCCGATATATTAATTTCAATAGGAAGACACTGAGAAAATGGCTATTGAATTCAATGGGAACTTCAACAAAATGGCCATGATACCATACGTTCCTATGAGACTATTTAAGGACACTCTCAATGTTAGATGTTAGCTTGTATCCCTGAAGAAGTCACATGACTGTGATGATACGCGTTGGTATTGACTGACAAGCACACAAGCAGTGATGTAGGAACAAGCTTGGCACTCGTGGATGATATATTGTGTTCCATCTTGCTTAATGTGAGTGTTTTAGTGTTTGTTTTTATCAAATAAATATTTTATTACATACTACACTATATGGGCATTCCCCTTCTTCCCTCCATATCCCCCTCACGGTCCACTACCCAGCATTGATTCTTGGGACAACGGGAGGAAAACCCTGAAAGGAAATTGAGATTTTCTCAAAACACCAGCCATTTATATAAAGACCCACAGAAGATATTGCAACCACTGGTTTTCCTATGCTGTTACCTTACAGCAGTAAGTTGAGAGGCCACTTCACACAGAGGTGTCATTGCATGGAATGAAGAGACGCCCATTTATATTTATCAGTTTGCACTGTTAAGACTGTAGCACTACACTTCACTGTTCTTCATCTTAATCCTAAGAAGATTGCCCTAGAGACTTGTTACTTGTCACAATTTTAAATTCACTGTTTAGAGTATGTCGATCAGCTTGATGAGCATCGATTGACTAACCACCCATGTTTGTTACATATGCCATTTTGTTTGTTGTACAAATCATTTGTTATTTGCTTAATTGTAAGGAATTTGTTATTTGAAGAGTTTATTTGCACGTTTGGTTTATACTGCCACCTTGTGTACACCTGTATCACTGCCTTTTCATTTCAAGTACATTTATTATTTTGTGACACATTGATTACACTTCAGTTCAACAACAGCGCAACATCATTTATTATACACATACACTTATTGGTTACGGATCCACCTATCGATGTTTGCGGCAGTTGTGCTATACATTGTTTTTTCCACTTCTAGTGATAGCGTGGGAGTATTCCTCTACTAGTCTTGAAAACAGCTTGATTGCACCACAAAACAAAACAGTCCACACTCCTGGTGCAAAAATAAAATGTTCTGGCTCACAGCCTGAAAAACTTGTCCCTTAAAAGGGTTACATAGCTGTCTGCCTCAGGGGTCCCAAAAAGAAGGTTTTCAGCCACTAAGCAGAGTCTCAGTCATAAGCAGTCTACCACTATCACTCCTCAGTGTGTCCCGATACACACTCTACGTCGCAAACACCTGCTAATGGTTTCCTGTTCCTCTGTAGGCCTCTCCTACAGATCAACTAGCCCGTTCAGGACCAAAGTCCCTGTAATCAGGTTTTGCAGGCTCTTTTCCACCCAAAGTCTCTCTGAGTCTCTGAATTCCGGGTCCCAAATAAGTACATACCAATCCTGGGAACACTGTAAATCAGTCCTCTCTTCTCCAAGAAAACTACTCCGTAACCTCTCATCCTGCATAGGTGAGAACCCCTGAACTATTCCAGAACTCCTCATCCTGCATGAGTATCTCTTAGCCTCTGAATTCCGGGTCTCAAAAAACAAGTACGTATCAGTCCTGAGAACACTGTAAATCAGTCCTCTCTTCTCCAAGTAAACTACTCTGGAACCCCTCATCCTGCATGGGTGAGAACCTCTGAATGCACAAAATGTCTCTAGTGTCCACCTTAGAGATCACAACTTAAATAACAGAAAAATATACCTGCTGTCCTGGATCTATCCATGGTGTCCTGTACAATAAATATGTTTGGGAACCTAATCCGCACACATGCTGGCATTTGCCCCAATCCCAATTAAGTCCAACTAATTAAATATTTAAAAGGCATTTTATTAAGCATAAATACATACATATTTTAAAGCATTATAGTAAGCTTTAAACCACTGTATATAGGGAGTATATCATAGACAGACACAGTATTAATTAAAATGAAATAGCTTAGCATTAGGTTTTTAAATAATTAGGTTTTAAAAAATAATTAGGACATAATAATATATATAAGATATAAGCAGATACAGCTGTGACATTTTGCTACGGAACAAACACTCAACTCCCTAAATAAGGCATTACTAAAAACAGCAGACTCAGTAGCGCCAAAACGGAGAAAACTCATCCGGAAAAAAAACTCGAGATGGTTTAATGCCACGCTCACCCTACTCAAGCAAGAACGTAGAAGAGCTGAAAGAGCATGGAGAAAAAAACCTACCAAGGAAAACCACACAAACTACAAAATACTCACTGGGAAATACCACAAAGCAATCTTCAAAGCCAAAAAAGAACATTTCTCGAACACCATCTCAACTGCCTTAAATTGACCATGGGAACTTTTCAAAATAGTCGCCCAGTGGATGAACCCAACCTGCTTAGAGCCTCCCGCAAACGATACTCAAGAATTCTGCAATGAGTTATCAAATTTCTTCATTGACAAAATCAACAACATTCGGAAATCAATTCAACAGAAAAAAACAACCAACTTTACCCAAACAAAGCAAAAAGAGGATATCAACACAAACATCACACAACCACCGTACTTCTTCCTGACCCCAATCACCACTGACACGACTAAAAACATTATGAGAAACCTTCGAGACAGCACATCACCAAATTACATTATTCCCACAAAACTCTTTAAAGAATGCTCCGACATCCTGGCTCCCACTATAACACACCTCATAAATCAGTCGTTTAAAGAAGGGATTGTGCCAACCACCCTCAAGCAAGGCATTGTCAAACCCCTGCTAAAAAAACCTAATCTCGACCCTAAGGATCCTAACTACCGCAGACCGATAACAAGCCTTAACACCATCTCCAAGATTATGGAAAAAGCGGTAGTACAATAGCTACAATGCAACCTGGACACACATCAACTTCTGGACACTCTACAATCAGGCTTCCGCCCTGGCCATGGCACAGAAACTGCACTTCTAAAAATATGGGATGATGCCCTCGAAGCAGCAGATGATGGAGAGTCATGCCTCTTGGTACTGTTAGACCTCAGTGCAGCCTTTGATACAGTGGACCACAATACTCTACTTGTCCGCCTCACAGAAGTAGCAGGAGCCACAGATTCTAGTCTAAAATGGTTCTCATCCTTCTTAGAGAATCGCTCTCAGACAGTGAAACTAGGAGCGTTCACCTCTGAAACCCGAACAATCTCCTGTGGGGTCCCTCAGGGTTCACCCCTGTCGCCAGTGTTATTCAACATATACATCCGCCCACTCCTCAAAATCATCAAAAAATCAGACCTCTGCTTCCACTCATTCGCTGACGACACCCAAATCTACTTTCGCATCACCGGACAAAAAGACCACCATCAGCAATTAGAGAAATGCCTCACTTTGATAGATGACTGGATGACCATCAGTTCCCTCAAACTCAATGGGTCAAAAACAGAACTTCTTCTCCTACACGCTAACCAAAATGCTAAAACCAAGACTCCGTGGACTCCTCCCACCATCTTAGGACAAACTATCTCTCCGAGCACCAAAGCCAAGAGTCTCGGAGTTATCTTTGACTCAGAAATGACAATGGATGCACAAATAGGATCAGTAGTCAGTGGATCTCACCACCTCCTCCGCCTACTACGCAGACTCATCCCATTCATTCCAGAAGAGGACAAAGCAACAGTAGTTGGAACAATCATCAATTCCCGAATCGACTACACAAACTCACTCTACATAAGATTACCCCAATATCAGCTTGCGCGCCTACAGGCCATCCAAAACGGCAAGACTGCTAACAGGAAAAAAACCCTGGGAGTCCATCTCCCCATCCTTGAAGAGCCTACATTGACTAACTGTAAAGAATAGGATCACATTTAAAACCCTCTGCCTCACCCACAAATTCATACAAGGTAACGCCCCTCAATACCTCCGAGAGAAAATAAAACACTACGCACCCAATTGCAATCTGCGATCATCTAACCAAAACCTCCTCCTTATTCCCAAATACCGCTACAAAGCAAGGGGAGAACGAATATTCGCAGTCCAGGGACCTCGGCAATGGAACGCTCTTCCGACTTACATCCGCATGGAAGAAAACTATCTGGCCTTAAGGAAAAAACTCAAGACCTTCCTCTTCTAATGCCGCGTACACACGGTCGGACTTTTCGTCTACAAAAGTCCAACGGACGCTGACGGACTAAAGCTGGCTGGTAATCCGATCGTGTGTGGGCTTCTCCGGACTTCCAACTGACTTTTCTAGCCTCAAATCCGACGTACTTTAGATTTGAAACATGCTTCAAATCTTTCCGACGGACTCGAGTCCGGTCGAAAAATCCGCTCGTCTGTATGCTAGTCCGACGGACAAAAACCCACGCTAGGGCAGCTATTGGCTACTGGCTATAAACTTCCTTATTTTAGTCCGGTGTACGTCATCACGTAAGAATTCGACGGACTTTTGTGTGATCGTGTGTAGGCAAGTCTGTTCGTTAGAAAGTCCGCCGCAAGTCCGTCGAAAGTCCGCCAAAAGTCCGTCGAAAGTCTGTCGGACAGGCTGTCGGACTTTTGTAGCTGAAAAGTCCGACCGTGTGTACGCGGCATAAGAGGATGACAGCACAAAACGCATTATCGCCTTGAGGCAATTTAGTTCGCATTTGCAGCGCTTTACAAATCATTCATTCATTCATAACCGAGACTGTAAATAATAAAAATTCCGCTCTATTTTTTCAATCCACAACTGCAATTGCATCTAAGAAATTCTTATCTGTGGATCTATCAGTAATTTTAACAACTGTGGTCTTCTAAAAAAACTTGTTGTCTGGCATTTTACTGGCCTGGGTCCCCCTTCTTGCTTATACCAGTCCATAAGTAGGGAAGGCCTTCTAAGAGCAGTGTCCTTGAAAACTTGTCAGAAACCATGAAATCAGACCGAGACAGAAGTACAGTTAAATTACACTTGTTTAATAATAAAACGTAGTCAAAACATAGCCAGAGTTCAGGAACCGGAAGGGATAGTCAGACAAGCCAAATGTCAGGGAGCCGGAGATTAACGTAGTAAAACAGCAAGCAGGATCTGGAGCCAGAAGGGATGTCAGCCAAGCAAGTCTTTTAACAGGAATGCAGGAGAGTGTCTCTGTGATGTTGACTAAGGCGAAGGCAGAGATCCTCTGGGCTGGACGGCTTAAGTAGGCAGGACTGACGAGCAGGATATCATCAACAGCTGAGTAACTGTGGAGAGATCGGAGCTGGCAATTAGCCTACAGCTGAGTGGCCAGCTCAGAGAAGGAAGGGCTGAGCCCAGCCCTGACAAAACTGAGCTCTCCTTTCATAGACACTGGGTCCTTGAAGGAGACTGCACATAAGCAGTGACCATTCCCTTTACATTTTCCTTGGAACTGAAGGTGCAGGGGAGCCCTGTGCCCATCAGAATCAGACAACAGTGTTTTGAAAGGGCTGATCCTTTTTTTTTGTAACCCCTCAGGATAAGAAAAAAAAAGAGAAACCCTCCCATTCCTCTGAGTATAAAGCCAAAAACTCAATATAACTAAAAATCTATGATCTTCTTTGCTTGGTATAATATTTAACTCAGCACTTGCAGGCTTTCATAACAGTCCAGTACTGTGCTGGGCAAGATACAGGGGTTTTGTATAGATGTGGCTGATGGCGTGGCGGGATAAATAGACAAATGCTAAATCCAAGCTGCACAATTGAAGTTTTTTTTTACTCTTACAGTACAATTTCAAAGAAATTGTCTTACAGCTAACACCTTGACATTCTAGTTAGTCACTCCCTTATGTCAGAAAAATTGTTCTTCTGGGAACATCTTGACGTAGTGCAATGTCAGGACAGATAGATGTTATCTAAAGTGACTGTCCTGCTGTGCTAATAACTGAGCACTGCAAGCTCTGCTAACTTTTTCACATTACAAAACCATGTTTAATATGTAGTGCAAGTAAATAGAGAATTGGTAAAAGAAACTAGAAATTAAATTACTTCATGCGTTCTCATTTATTTATAGTTCAGGTCACCTAGCATCTAAGAAATCCAATTTGTTCACCCACATGCACAATGATTTTTTGTGCAGGTTCAGTTTGAAGCTCAACTCCATGAATACTGTATATAAACCACCATTAAATGTATTTTATATTTCAAATCTTCAAAGGTGCGTTGATATAAAACTACATTAGTATAAATGCCTGGATATGTCTTTCTTTCTCGTACATCAGGGGACACAGAGCCTTAGTAATTACTGATGGGTTATATAGGGTATCACTAGGTGATTGGACACTGGCACACCCTAACCAGGAAGTTCAACCCCCTATATAATCTCTCCCCTTACAGGGATACCTCAGTTTTTTAGCCAGTGTCTTAGGTGTTGGCCGTGTAAAGATGTCCTGTGCTGAGCTCCAAGGGGAATATCCTATATCCTATACTGGGGCAAGCCAGGGGAACCGGATCCATTTCAAAGTGTCCTTTCTAGGCCGAATTGGATGGTACACGGGCCTCCTGTCTGAAGAAACGAGGTTTTACCTGTAACGCTTCCTCTTTTTAGAGAGCTGGACCCCGCATTTCAGAAAATGGTTTTTCTAGCCTTATTTCTGGCCGGGTGCTTTACAGGCCCAGAACTGCGAATCCCCCTATCTGTAGGGGGCCAAAATCTCTGAAGGTTTTTCCAAACGGAGCCCACCGTGAGAGGTGAAGATTGGGTCTGTATAACAGAACCCTGCGGCTGGATAAGGTAAGGGAGATTCCACAGAATTTTCTCCTTCAAAGTAAATGCATGCTATGCCTATTGTCACCACCGGGGGCTGCCAAGAGCACATACCTTCTCATGCTGATGTCTGTCTCAGTGTTTCACGCTGCACAAGCTCCTCCAGCCGAGCTCCAGGTAGGATGGGATGGGGGGTTCTCCTCTGGATATTCCCCCCAGAATAGGGGGAGGCCGCAGGTGGTCTGTGAGGCGGTAGTATACCACACTATCACCGCCACCGCCGCCATTGCCACGTGCAGGCCCCATCACTGCCGGCCTCTCTCTTTCCTTCCCCACCCCCAGCCTTTTCCTCCACGCTTGTCCAGGAGGGTCGGCTCGCACGGGAAGCGCATGTTTTTTTGAAAAACGAAGGGGGGGCAGTACAGTGGGGGGGGTGGAGCATCAGCGCGGCATCCAGCGTGCTCAGACATTCCCATTGCCGGCTGCAAGGCTATAAGAGGCACACTTTACAGGTGCACACAGCCTTTGGAGGGACACAGAGCTGACGGTCGCATGTAAGGTGGGACACAGGCATTCTCCTAGGCAGCATTTACTAAGGAAACACCAGACTGGCATTTGGTAGCAGGGCTTTTGCCAGACTACATCGCTCAGCAGTCAGTGTTCATTTTGTGATACCTCCACCTTGTTGCTTTGCACTATGGGTAGAAGAGGTTCAAATACCCCAAGAACCAGAGCTCTAGGGGATCTCCCTAAGGCTCTGAGGACCCCCTTTCTGCAGCACCTTCCCCCCTTGAGGGGCCAGGGACGGCTAGCCAGGGAGAGCCATTGGGGTCAGGGGCTACACCTGCTTCTGGCACTTCAGCCCCTGTATACATTACACAGGTTTTTTCCTCAATCATTAATGGTTTAGAGGAAAGATTAATGGCCGTATTTGCATCTTCACTCAGTGGAAGAAAACGCACTAGGTCTTCCTCTGTTTCCCAGGACCCTCAGGCAGAGGAGCTCTGGGATAGGGGAGAAGAATCCCTTTCAGAGGATCGGGATGGGACGGATGATTCCTCTTCTGAGGAATCAGGGGGAGAGGGACCTTCTTCGGCTTCCCAGGAGGAGAAGGTCTTAGTACAGATCCTTGCTGGATTGGTCCGCTCCACATTTAAGTTGCCCGTATCTGAATCAGTTAAAGAACCCTCTTCTTCTTTGGGGTCACTGAAGCCTCCTCAAACAGCACATGCTTTTCCTGTTCATAATTTACTTGAAAAGCTCCTTTATTCTGAGTGGGATCACCCAGATAAACGTTTTTTTCCACCGAAAAAGTTTTCAACACTTTATCCTATGGAAGAAAAGTTTATTAAAATGTGGGGAGTACCGGCCGTTGATGCGGCCATTTCCTCCGTAAATAGAAATCTGACTTGTCCTGTAGATAATGCTCAGATGCTCAGGGATCCTGTGGATAAAAAGATGGAGTCCCTGTTGAAGGATGTTTTCTCCTTAGCAGGTTCAGTGACTCAACCTGCAGTAGCAGCGATTGGAGTCTGTCAATACTTAAGAGACCATGTTAAGCAGGTCATCAAAGTTCTACCTCAACAGCAGGCCCAGGGGTTGGCTAACCTTCCAGCGGCCTTATGTTTTGATGTTGACGCCATCAGAGATTCTATCATGCAAGCCTCTCGTCTTTCACTTGGGTTGGTGCATATGCGTAGAATCTTAAGGTTGAAAAATTGGTCAGCTGAAGAACCATGTAAGAAGCTTCTGGCTGGGTTTCCATTTCGTGGTGCAAGGTTGTTTGGAGAAGACTTGGATAACTATATCCAAAGGATCTCTTGTGGGAAAAGCACTCTCTTACCTGTTAAGAAGAAGAGTAAGTGTCCCTCTTTCAAATGGACTCTTTCCCCAGCGCCAGGGGCATCAGCCTCCAGGCAGTCGCGATGGCCTCCGCCGTCTGGGTCAAGAAACAAGAGTCAACCCCAGGGACAAAAGAAGTCCTGGGGGAAGAAGGCTACTAGACAAGACACTAAGGCCTCTTTATGAAGGGGCGCCCCCGCTCGCTCGAGTGGGGGGAAGACTGCTACAGTTCTCAAAGCTCTGGCAGGAGGACTTCCAGGACAGATGGTTAATCTCCACAGTAACCTTAGGGTACAAACTGGAGTTCCAAAAATTTCCCTCTCCTCGTTTCCTCAGATCAAATGTCCCCAGGGATCCAGAGAGGAAGCAGTCGCTCCTTCTAGCGTTAGATCGGCTTTTGTCGCAAGAGGTCATTATGGTGGTTCCCACGAAGGATCAAGGATTGAGCTTCTATTTCAACCTTTTTACGGTCCAAAAGCCAAATGGGGATGTCAGACCCATTCTGGATCTAAGGGATCTGAATCGTTTCCTAAGGATTCGGTCCTTCTGCATGTAATCAATTCGGACAGTAGTCTCCATCCTGCAGGGAGGAGAATTTCTGGCATCGATAGACATCAGAGATGCATATCTGCATGTGCCCATTTTTCCTGCTCATCAGAAGTTTCTGCGCTTCGAGATAGGAGGGCGCCATTTCCAGTTTGTGGCTTTGCCTTGCGGGATAGCCACTGCACCTCGAGTGTTTACAAAGATCTTGGCTCCTCCTCTGGCCAGATTAAGGGCCCAAGGTATAACTGTCATAGCATACCTGGACAACCTGCTCTTGATAGACTGGTCGGTAGCCTCTTTAAACGGGAACTTGAGGACCACAGTCAAGTATCTGGAACACCTAGGTTGGATTCTCAACCTAGAAAAATCTTTCCTAGAACCAGTAAGAAGACTGGAGTATTTGGGTCTGATCATAGATACAAGCCAGGAGAAAGTATTTCTACCTCAGGCAAAGATCACTGCTTTAAAGGAGCTGATTCTGGTAGTCAGGACCAAAAAGGGTCCTTCTGTCCGCCTTGGTATGAGGCTGCTAGGAAAGATGGTGTCTTCATTCGAAGCAGTTCCCTATGCTCAGTTTCATTCAAGACTGCTGCAACACAGTATCCTGTCGGCCTGGAACAAGAAGGTTCAGGCATTAGACTTTCCGATGCACCTGTCTCATGCTGTGCGTCAGATCCTCAATTGGTGGTTAATACCCGAAAACCGACAGAAGGGGAAATCCTTTCTACCGGTGACCTGGACGGTGGTAACAACGGATGCCAGTCTGTCAGGTTGGGGAGCAGTTCTGGAACAGTCTGCGGTCCAAGGGGTATGGTCCAAGAGCGGGAGGACCTTACCCATCAACATTCTGGAGATCCGTGCGGTATATCTAGCCCTAAAGGCCTGGACTCTCAGGCTACAGTGTTGCCCAGTCAGGATCCAGTCTGACAATGTCACAGCAGTGGCTTATATCAATCATTAGGGAGGCACCAGGAGCCGTGCTGCTCAAAGAGAGGTGAACCAGATCTTATTCTGGGCAGAGAAGCAGGTGCCATGCATATCGGCAGTCTTCATTCCAGGGATAGAGAACTGGCAGGCGGACTATTTAAGTCGCCAGTAACTATTCCCAGGGGAATGGTCTCTGAACCCCGACGTCTTTTGGGCCATATGCCAAAGATGGGGGTTCCAGATGTAGATCTCTTTGCATCCCGATTCAACAAAAAGATGGACAGATTTGTGGCAAGGACAAAGGATCCTCTTGCATGCGGGACAGATGCGTTGGTGATTCCGTGGCATCGGTTCTCACTGATTTATGAATTCCCGCCTATGCTGCTACTGCCACGACTCCTTCGCAGGATCAGGCAGGAAAGGAAGTCAGTACTTCTGGTAGCCCCCGCTTGGCCCAGGAGGACTTGGTATGCAGAAATAGTAAGGATGACGGTGGGTTCCCCCCTGGGCCCTACCGTTACGCCCAGACCTGTTATCTCAAGGTCCAGTGTTCCATCCTGCCTCACAAATGCTAAATTTGACGGTTTGGCTATTAAAACCCACATTCTGAAGAATTGTGGGCTTTCAGGTCCTGTGATATCTACCTTGATCAATGCAAGGAAGCCAGCTTCCAGAGTAATTTATCATAGAGTCTGGAAAGCTTATGTATCCTGGTGTGAATCCAGGGGTTGGCATCCCAGAAAATATGTGATAGGTTGAATTCTTGATTTTCTACAGTTGGGATTAGAGATGAAGCTGGCCTTGAGTACCATCAAGGGCCAGGTCTCGGCCTTATCAGTATTATTTCAACGGTCACTTGCTTCACATTCTTTGGTCCGAAACTTCATGCAGGGGGTGACGCATCTTAATCCTCTGGTTAAGGCGCCCCTAAACCCATGGGACTTGAACTTGGTTCTGTCTGTTTTACAGAAACAGCCTTTTGAACCAATACGTCAGATTCCTTTGGTCTTGTTGACAAGAAAGTTAATTTTTCTGGTAGCCATTTCTTCTGCTAGAAGAGTATCAGAATTAGCAGCTCTTTCCTGTAAAGAGTCTTATTTGATTGTACACAAGGATAGAGTGGTATTGCGCCCTCACCCTAGTTTTTTACCAAAGGTGGTTTTAGATTTTCATCTAAACCAAGACATTGTTCTGCCTTCCTTTTTTCCAGATCCCTGTTCTTCGGAAGAAAGGTCACTACATTCTTTGGATGTAGTAAGAGCAGTCAAGGCCTATCTGGAAGCAACTGCTCAAATTCACAAAACGGATGTTTTGTTCATGCTGCCAGAGGGTCCCAATAGAGGACAGGCAGCGTCAAAAGCTACCATTTCTAAATGGATTCGACAATTGATTATTCAAGCTTGAAACAGAAGATTCCTCCGTTTCAGATCAAGGCACATTCCACAAGGGCTATTGGTGCTTCTTGGGCAGTGCATCACTGGGCCTCTATGGCTCAAATCTGCAAGGCCACAACCTGGTCTTCAGTCCATACATTCACCAGATTTTATCACCAGATTTTATCAGGTGGATGTGAGAAGGCATGAGGATATCGCCTTAGGGCGTAGTGTGCTGCAGGCAGCGGTACAGGGTCCTCAGGTCTGCTTGCACCCTACTTGGTTGTGGTTCCCCTCCCCTCAGATAGCATTGCTCTGGGACATCCCATCAGTAATTGCTGAGGCTCTGTGTCCCGTGATGTACGAGAAAGAAAATAGGATTTTTTATAACAGCTTACCTGTAAAATCCTTTTCTTTTGATGTACATCACGGGACACAGAGGTCCCGCCCCTCTTCTAATACACTTATATTGCTTTGCTGCAAAACTGAGGTATCCCTGTAAGGGGAGGGATTATATAGGGGGTTGAACTTCCTGGTTAGGGTGTGCCAGTGTCCAATCACCTAGTGATACCCTATATAACCCATCAGTAATTACTGAGCCTCTGTGTCCCGTGATGTACATCAAAAGAAAAGGATTTTACAGGTAAGCTGTTATAAAAAATCCTATTTTTATCAGCTCCTGTTCTCCCATACACTGCAGGACTCAAAATGGGAAAGGAAAGGCAGTATTTTCAGCCAAAAAAGCTTTATTACATTGCACATTAATGTAAGTTCCCCTTCCTGAATATGTTTATGGCAGTGCAGAGCAAATATCTAATCAGCATGTCACTGCTCTTTCTTTGTTCACTCCCGGGCTGTGACTAAGGCTGGCCATACACGAATAATTTTCCTTCCTTCAACCAGTAGGTTGGGCAAAAGAAAAGAATGTGATTCCCCCATCCACACAATCGATGTGGATTGGGGAATCCCTCCCGCAGCACTATTGGATTCAGACAGCACGGAGATTTCCAACAGGCTGATTTATCGATCAACTTGTGTACAACCAGCCAGTCAAATTTCGATCCATGGATGGCTGGCTTAAAAGAGAAGCATGGGTTTGGGCTTTTTTGCAGTTTTATACTTACCTAGGTTGATGCAGCATTGGTCCGATATATATATATATATGTATATATTCCCCGGTGCCTCTGCACTGAGAACTGAGTGATTGAACACCACCGATCGCTCAGTTTTGACAGCTCTGTGAGCAGCAGACTGTCAGTCCCAGCTCTCTGCTCTGCCCCCTCCTCGCTCACTGGAACGCTGGACTGTGGAGGGGGCAGCCGGCTCTCAGCGGGGCTGAGCCGGGTGTCGGTCCAGGCACCTGGCGGATCGTGGCTTCCATTGTAGTGATGACGCGGTGCCTGGACCGACTTCTGTGATGTCAGCAGAGAGCGGACTTCAGCTCGCTCTCTGCTGAAAACGGGTCACAGGAGTGCAAAATGAATTGCACTCCTGTGATCCATAGGAGAAGTGCAGCCAAACGAGCTCAGGCTGGACTTCTCCTTTAAACATTGCAAAACTTCAGGCATAAAGAAAATAAAAAATGTCTCCCTCCCCCCTCCAGCTGATACAAAATATATTGTTGGTTTTACTAGGGGATGATTCAGTGCAGAGGAATCCTTAATTCACATTAACCTTAAGCCACAGTGTTTCTCCGCTCTCCAGCGCCAGAATGTGGGCGATCACGCTTAAGGTTGCTGTTGGTCCTGTATCGTACATGATTAGCAAGAGGGGCAGGGACTGGCAAGAAGATTAGCTTTGGGGGTCTAATTATCACACAATCAACCATATTGCTCAGGAATCATGAGCATTGTTGATTAGAGCACTGTGCAGGTAGAGTATAGTACCAATGAAGACCCATACCTCTGCTGTGTAAGGCAGGATGTCTGGCTACCCAGTGTGCTGCCAACACAGGGTTCTAAGCACACATAGATTTTACTAACATTTAAAAAAATGAAATATTCTTTACTTGTTATGCAGCCCAAATTCATATAAAATAAACTATCTGAGGCTTCAACAAGCTCTAAACAACTAGCATTTACTTAATATAATATTGCAACTGGGTTAAGTAATAAATCATCAAAATAACAATAGTGATTGGCATGCATAACCAAACAGATGATTTCATTCACCATCTGAGCAGAAATTGATGCTTGTTCTGTAGCTAGACAATCTAGTAATATCTGCTGCTATATTTGTTTCTCTAAGTTACAGGGGTTGATTTATCAAAGGAGTACAAAATGATCATCACTAAGCAAACTAAATGTTACAACTTCCTACATCTTTAGTAAAGGAGCCTCATAGTGTCTACTGTTACTGGATTTTTGGGCCATGCAGACTCACAGCACTCACACAGGTATTCCAGAGCAGCTGCATTTTTCTTGCCATGGAGCTAACAATAAAAAAGTCCACCTTTATGTCGAATGCTTATACTTATTCATTTTTTTGCACTAGTCAACTCCTGTGTGTATAGAATGCCTTAAAATGTATAGTGGCACACAAGCCTTTGTCAAGCAGCGATATTACAGCAGTGGCATAGGTGTCCAAATCTTTCTTTTGTGACAAGTACAGTTTGTCTACCTTTATCCAACTGAAGTTGTAATGCTGCATCAATTGTGCTAACGTTTTTTTTACATTTGTTGAACAAACACTGTGGGGTTGATTTACTAAAACTGGAAAATCTGGTGCAGCTCTGCAAAGAATCAGCTTCCAGGATTTTTTGTCAAAGCTTAATTGCTTAATTCCGATATCTATTGTGCAAAAGTCCTAAGCACTTTAGAAAGTTTATGAAAATATGTGTCTTAAAGTGGTTGTTAACCCAATTTCAGAAATTAACATAATCCGTTCTGTATCTTAATACAGTGTTCCCCTGTCTCTGTGTTTTATTAAAAAAATACCTCTTCAACCGTATTTCACGGCGACTCCCGCCACTCATGTAACCAGCTGTGTCTCCTCTCTGCCCGTCTTGCAGAAGCAGCAGGCGGGGCCGAGATTTCCCCGCTGACGTCAGCGAGACGCGATGAGGAGAGAAGAGAGGAGACACGGCCGGTCACGTGAGCGCCGGGAGCATCCGTGAGATATAGTGAAGGAGGTATTTTTTTAATAAAACACAGACAGGGGAACACTGTATTAATATACAGAATGGATAATGTACAGATAAATGTGTTATTCCTGCAGCAGAAGGGGAATGGGGCGGCACAGTCACTAGGTGACACACAGAGAGGGGATGGGGGGGCAGGTAGGACAGAGGAGACAGAAAGAGGAGAGCAGGCTGTGGATGACGGAGGCACGCAAACAGACCACGGTATCAGGGGCTCAGCAGCCATGATTATCGTGGTCTGTTTGCAGAGGGGAGGGGATAGCAAGGCAGGATCAGCCAGGTATTATAGGTGTTAAAGGGTGCCAAATTACACAGCACAAGCACTGTGCTGTATAATATGCACTGATGGCAATGGTAAGGCTGCATTTGAGGCTGCATTCATGACAATGGTGAGGCTGCATTCATGTAATGGTGAGGCTGCATTCATGTCAATGGTAAGGCTGCATTCATGCAATGGTGAGGCTGCATTCATGCAATGGTGAGGCTGCATTCATGTCAATGGTGAGGCTGCATTCATGGCAATGGTAAGGCTGCATTCATGGCAATGGTGAGGCTGCATTTGAGGCTGCATTCATGACAATGGTGAGGCTGCATTCATGGCAATGATGAAGGTGCATTCATGGCAATGATGAGGCTGCATTCATGGCAATGGTGAGGCTGCATTTGAGGCTGCATTCATGACAATGGTGAAGCTGCATTCATGGAAATGGTGAGGCTGCATTTGAGGCTGCATTCATGACAATGGTGAGGCTGCATTCATGGCAATGATGAGGGTGCATTCATGGCAATGGTGAGGCTGCATTCATGGCAATGGTGAGGCTGCAGATGGGCACTGATTAGGCTGCATTGATGGGTACTGACCCTTATTTTGCTTCACAGTTCTTTATTTAAAATTTAAGTTTTTGCCTGAAACTTCCCTCTTAAAGTGAAGGTGCGTGTTATACGCTGATAAATATAGTATAGCCTAATAACGCACCTGAGCTCATCCTTAGTCCTGAGCGGCGCTCAGGGATTCGTTGGGGGCCACAAAAGATATATATTTATCTCCAAATAACACACCCAAGCTCATCTCTTCACCACACACAGCCACAAAGGCAAGAAATTTCTTGTTGGGCAGTGTATGAGTGCTCGGACGAACACACTTAGACCAAATTTTAATGGTTCAAACAATTTCAGGCAAAATGGTTGGCCCTCACACAAGTTCACATCATCAAATCTGGCCCTCTGTGAAAAAAGTTTGGACACACCTGCTTTAAAGAAACAGAATCTGTGGGGGTTTTTTTGGGGTTAATAAACGCTTTAAGTTTATCATGCATCTTACAATTCTATTGTACAGTCTACTTTAGATTTACAAAATCTATGCACTATAGTGGCCTACATAAACAATCCTTTCAATATATTTACAATCATGCAGTTCCTTGTACTAAATAGTTGTTGGTAGATCTAAACAGAATGCAGGATAAAGCAATGGGTTAACTTAACAGCCAGTGTCAGTTGCATATAATCTCCTTCTATTTGCTCCTCTGTCACTCTGTTCAGCTGTGAGAAACAAATAGAGGAGGACCTGTGCTGTGAGTTTACACATGACTGGGGACTCTCTCCATGCCCCAAAGTGACAGTGTTGGTTGCCTGAGCAATCAATGAAGAAGAACCTATGCTTTGACTTGTGAGAAAGGGTGGAGGGTCACATGCTCTCCATACCAAGGAGTACCAGGTATTTCTCTTTGCTCCTGGTGGACAAATGCAGTGGCAAGGAAATGACAGGACGGTCAATATGTGCAACTTTAGAGAGCAGCAGTTAAGTGAACCTGTTGCTCTGCTCTGCATGGGCAAAGCTCAGGTTTTCTTTGAACTAGATTACACAAGGGTCAGTGGCAGCAGGGAAAATGATAAAATTATACAAATATGCGATAGCAGACTTTCACCTTTCCCAAAAAATTATCAGACATCCCCTGAAATCAGGAGATAGGGTATGGCAATATTTGATAGAATTTTTGGGCATTCACTCCTTCTCCTGCTACCAAAACTGAACTCTTTTTTCTGTTATTATAAAGAGAGGTTGCAGTACCAGGCAGGAGACACTGGTACCAATTTCTACTGTTCCAGCTCATGGCTGTTTGCTGCACCCAAAAAAATTTGGTAAACCTACTTGGTACCCCTTACTGGTATGGCTGTCCTTGGTTAAAATTGTGTGACCTTATATGCCCGCAGTGGAAAGGGAATGACATTCAATCCCACTTTTATAAGAAACCATGATTAGGATGTCAGGGCAATAAAGCTACAAAGAACACATTATCGTCATGCTTCATATCACAAAGCTCTGGGTTACATTACCGTTTAGTTATACATAGTTTCAACAAAAAAAAGAAAAAAAAAAAGAAAGTTTCAGTTTTTTATTTAAAGCACTTCACACTCAATTGTCAGCTAAGCCTGGAAGCTCAGGGAACAATTACGAACACAAGTGGGATTTTAGTTAATGTGTACTTTGCCAGCTAGCTTTCCCAACAACTTAGAATGTAATTATTCATCATCCAAATTCACATGAACGAGTATCATAATAAAATTTTTAATTATGTTCATCCTCTGTTTGTTGAAATGAAAATGGAGATGCTTTTTTTCATTAAAATGACACTTGCCTTATGTATACATTGCAGAAACCCGTTAGCAGAAAAGCCAGTTGTCTTCTAAGGTGTAATTGTTAAAATTAAAATGATTTTTCAGTAATCTTAAAACAAATTTGTGAAGCTGAAGAATCATGATTGATTTGAATAGAACTCTATAAAAGTATAAGGTCTTTGGTTTTTAGATGAATTAACTGGAAACGTTAAAAATTAACAGGAGTATGAAAAAAAAAAAGGTCTCTTTTTGCTTTTTTTCTACAACAAAAGAGATTTCAGGAATAAAAACAGGGGGGATGACACATGGTGAGCTGTGTCCTCCTTATCAACACGTTTTGCTGAATTTGACAGATTTCACCCAGAGATAGCATTTTGTTAACTCTACCAACTCACCCAGCTCCATCTTCATTTTCCAGCTGCCTGTCGAATGACAAGAAAGACAATGGTATTACTTCACAATAGCTGCTAGAGATGTCATGCTTACCCCTAACGCAGGTGGTCAGACACTATAGCTGGCTTCTGTGTTCTTCACCTATAGCAGCCCCCTTTACCATAAAGCAAGCAGGCCTACCAGTATTTAGTTCTTTCCAGGACTTTTACACAAAGCTATAGTGCCTTGCTACCACACCTGGGCATGCGCAAACTGAGCAAAGCAAACAGGTATTTGCGGTTGGCAGACAGGCAAGGTTCAGGATAGTCAGGGTCAAAATTCAAAGTCAAAAGGCAAGCAGAGTTCAGGGAATAGTCAATATCCGATCCGAGGTTGTCAACAAGGTAATCCAATCTAGCTGAGCAGGGCAGACAAACAGGTAGCTTGATCAGGTATTACACTCTATCAATCACCCTTCTTCCTGTCTCACCTTGTCATGTGACATATCACATAACTGAGGAGAAGGTGCCTTCATTTCCAGGCAAATTAAACCACAGAGAATAGCGCACACATATACAAAAAAAGGTTGCTTTCAAATCTTGCAAGGCTACTTAAAAACACCTTATCTTAATAAGTAAATATGAGGATTTAGTCACACCATATGGCCATTTTATAGTGCAGTTTAAGCAGAGGACCACCACACATAACTGCAACAAATATCGGAGGACACCGTTAATAAATCCCTGGAAAACTGCCGGGGCGTTACAAAGGCCAAAAAGCATTACGAGGTACTCATAATGGCCTGTTCTGGTATTAAACGCAGTTTTCCACTCATTGCCCCCCTTAAACCTCACGAGTTTGTCTGTGTTTGTCTGTGCCTCTGTACTGAGTGGGTCTAATTTGAGTGGTTTCATAATTAACTGTCAGGGGTGCAGCTGCAGGGCACTAAGGAGGAAATCTGCTGGGCCTGCATCCCTTTAGACGTGCTCCTATTGAAAGTATCTCTCCAAAAATGACATTTTTCTTGCAGGGGATGCCTGAAATCTGACATGTATCTTAGGCAGACTTCTTGGAAAATTGGTGAGCCAATCACACAAGCAGGAAATGATGTTTCAGGGGAGTGGCCAGTACACACTCTGTGTACAGAACAACTCCATGTAGCCATATTGCAATTTATTCTCAGAAAATTGCAATGGCTGCAGATTGAAAAGGAAAGGTAGCTTTTAATAACATTAAATTACAATATGATTAGTGTCACAATTATATGTGCTATATTGTGTTTTCTTTATTTGCTATTTTTTTTCCCACGAAAGTGGAGTTACCCTTTAAAGCAACCCAACAAGTAAAAAAAAGTTTTTGTTTTCTTTAAATAAAACCAGTTCCTTTTTAATCCCTTATTAACTATTAGTTTACCCCAATCAGCCCTAATTCCACTTCTGTTGAGAAAAAACAATCCCCTCTGGGTGATCGATGTACAGTATATTGCAAGGATTTAACAAACTTTGTTGCATATTCCTTACTGTTTCTGCTCTGAAGAAAAAGCTGCTTGTTGTTTGTAGAGTGAATCTAAATGGAAGGGATGTTTTCATTAGTAGCCTAATGCACACTGTATGTTTTTTCAGCTGCTCCTAGGGGTGTCTGGCATTTTATTCCTGCCTCTAAACGCCCCTGCATGTTAGCCTAGTTAGTAGACTGTGCTCCTTGGAAAGTGCAATTGCACTCTGCAAGTGCAGCTGCTCCAGAGCTTAGTAAATGAGGTAAAGCTTCACTTTACAAAGAATACCCAATCACATGAAAGGCAAATTTAAAAAAAACAGCATTTTTGTTTGCACATGATTGGTTGATGAAAGTCAGCAGAGCTTCTGCTCATTTACTAAGCTCTGGAGCAACTGCTCTTCCAGTGTGCAACCGCACTTTCCAAAGTCCACAGTCTTTTTGCCTTTAGTAAATCAACCCCATAGGCTTAAGAAGAGTCTGTAGGCAGAGAAGTTTAGAGGCAGAAAAGAAACCCCACTGTCAATGCAATGCATCCAGGAGCAGCAGAGTTTTGGCAGAAAAAGTGTTTGTTTCTTCTTAATGCTTTTAAACATGTGTAAACGTGCTACTAAAAAAAGATATATATTAGCTGGAGTTTTGAGAGCAAATGCACGACATCCCATTAATAGATCAATATTTTTAGATGAGTATGGGAAGGGATTTTTCAGGTGCAGAAACGACAAAAAAGGTTGTTTTATATAAAATACATCAATTTTATTTATATCACAATTAAAAGATATATTGTTTAAAATCAATAACAACATTTTCTTGCGGTCATTTCATAAGTACAGTGGTTTCTGCTCGACATGTTTCACCAGAGATATGGTTTCTCCAGGAGACTCATAAAGCACTGTACCAGATCTTACTATAATTGAATAAAATATATTACATTATAAATGTAATTCAGTACCTTCAAAATATTTAATCAAGTATATGAACAATGTTCAAAAGACACAGCAGTAATATTTACAAAACAAATGTGTATAGTTCAATGGATCATATGATAGAGCCTCTCACAATGCACGCTTGTGCCGAATCACATATGATGGAAAAGATGACACCTGGGGAACCACCCCAAAGGAGTATCAGTGATCACAGAAGGAGCACGCCCATTTAGAAACCTGAGGGATAGATGTATATATATAAATATATATATATATTCAAATCGTAAAGGAGGGCCGCACCCAGCTTACGATTCAGTGCCAGCAATCAGGTCTTCCCACCGACCTTATATATAGAAAAAGAGTCCAAAGGGTTGCTGCACTTAAAAACTTTTCAGTTGCTTTATTTCATGTAGTCACTTGGAAAAATTACAAAGCAAGTACAATCTTTCCAGATGTAATCATATATAATGCAGATATGGATGGATTACGTTTCGGGCTAGTATGCTTGCGCCCTTCCTAAGATCCGTCAAAGCATATGCTTTGACGGATCTTAGGAAGGGTGCAAGCATACTAGCCCGAAACGTAATCCATCCATATCTGCATTATATATGATTAAGTTTGGAAAGATTGTACTTGCTTTGTAATTTTTCCACGTGACTACATGAAATAAAGCAACTGAAAAGTTTTTAAGTGCAGCAACCCTTTGGACTCTTCTTCTATATATATATAGATATATCTATATATATCTATACATATATAGATATATATATATATATATATATATATATATATATATATATATATATATATATACAGTGGTGACGGAAAGTATTCATTCAGACTCCCTTAAATTTTTCACTCTTTGTTATATTGCAGCCATTTGCTAAAATCATTTTGACATATTGACAGAAAAACACAGAATTGTTGACATTTTTGCAGATTTATTAAAAAAGAAAAACTGAAATATCACATGGTCCTAAGTATTCAGACCCTTTGCTGTGACACTCATATATTTAACTCAGGTGCTGTCCATTTCTTCTGATCATCCTTGAGATGGTTCTACACCTTCATTTGAGTCCAGCTGTGTTTGATTATACTGATTGGACTTGATTAGGAAAGCCACACACCTGTCTATATAAGACCTTACAGCTCACAGTGCATGTCAGAGCAAATGAGAATCATGAGGTCAAAGGAACTGCCTGAAGAGCTCAGAGACAGAATTGTGGCAAGGCACAGATTTGGGCAAGGTTACAAAAACATTTCTGCTGCACTTAAGGTTATTAAGAGCACAGTGACCTCCATAATCCTTGAATGGAAGACGTTTGGGAAGACCAGAACCCTTCCTAGAGCTGGCTATCCGGCCAAACTGAGCTATCGGGGGGAGAAGAGCCTTGGTGAGAGAGGTAAAGAGGAACCCAAAGATCACTGTGGCTGAGCTCCAGAGGTGCAGTCGGGAGATGGGAGAAAGTTGTAGAAAGTCAAACATCACTGCAGCCCTCCACCAGTCGGGACTTTATGGCAGAATGGCCCGACAGGAGCCTCTTCTCAGTGCAAGACACATGAAACCCCGCATGGAGTTTGGTTAAAAAACACATGAAGGACTCTAAGAGGGTGAGAAATAAGATTCTCTGGTCTGATGAGACCAAGATAGAACTTTTTGGCCTTAATTCTAAGTGGTATGTGTGGAGAAAACCAGGCACTGCTCATCACCTGTCTAATACAGTCCCAACAGTGAAGCATGGTGGTGGCAGCATCCTGCTGTGGGTGTGTTTTTCAGCTGCAGGGACAGGACGACTGGTTGCAATTGAGGGAAAGATGAATGCGGCCAAGTACAGTGATATCCTGGACAAAAACCTTCTCCAGAGTGCTCAGGACCTCAGATTGGGCCGAAGGTTTACCTTCCAACAAGACAATGACCCTAAGCACACAGCTAAAATAACGAAGGAGTGGCTTCATAACAACTCCGTGACTGTTCTTGAATGTCCCAGCCAGAGCCCTGACTTAAACCCAATTGAGCATCTCTGGAGAGACCTAAAAATGGCTGTCCACCAACGTTTACCATCCAACCTGACAGAACTGGAGGGGATCTGCAAGGAGGAATAGCAGATGATCTCCAAATCCAGGTGTGAAAAACGTGTTGCATCTTTCCCAAAAAGACTCATGGCTGTATTCGATCAAAAGGGTGCTTCTACTAAATACCGAGAAAAGGGTCTGAATACTTAGGACCATGTGATATTTCATTTTTTCTTTTTTAATAAATCTGCAAAAATGTCAACAATTCTGTGTTTTTCTGTCAATATGGGGTGCTGTGTGTACATTAATCTGGAAAAAAAAATGAACTTAAATGATTTTAGAAAATGGCTGCAATATAACAAAGAGTGAAAAATTTAAGGGGGTCTGATTATCATTCCAAATGTAAACGCTACCTGTGTTTATAGACGGTCAGTCCTCCCCATCCTCTCACAACTGAGAAGGAAGCTTGAAGAAAGGGATTGTAGAAAAGGGGTAGGCAGTAGCAGCAAGGTTGTGGGAGCGTTTTTTATTATGTTAACCCCCCCTTCCTCTCCTCTGAATGTGAGTCGTACATCTCATATTCATTATATCCCTATATGTGATCTGTTTATTAATGCCTTAATCTTCCTTATTCTGCACAATAATCCTTTATCTCCATCTTATCACGTTATGTGACTTGCGATTTAACCCCCTCCACATCCTCCACCCTCTGTGTATGACCTGTAGATTAATGATGGATTCTTTCTAGTGCTCCATTATCAAACACCATGATTTAACCACGTCATTACCATTTCCAAAACATATTTGCAAAAAATGAGATTTTGAGTTTCTACTTTCTAACAGAATAATTTTGGTGGTGCTTGAACTGTCCTGGAAATTTTTTTATATCTATTGTAATGGAAAGTAAGGGAAACTTTTTTTCCTTGATGGTAAAAAAATAAATTAAAAAAAAGAAGTTCTTTATTTGGAGGCCTCCCATTACATTCTCTTCTGATAAAATTTGAGTTTTCCTTCCACTTTCTTTCCCAGTGAGTACTGTATAACAAAAAAAGACAATTAAACATTATTATTAATTATTAGATAAGCTAATTGTGCATTTAGCATTTTCCTGACAGTTTTCATCATTTAATCAATCCCCATTCATGTCCAGATTGTTGCTAGTCACTGTAAAATATCAATACAATAATCATCTGAAGACATTAAAAGGTTTATGACTCGTTATAACACAACTTTGAAAGGTTAACGTGGAATATTATTTGCTGCAAAGATTATTAGAAAAAAATATAGCTCATTTAATGCCATTAAATGCTAAATTCAAAGACATTTATCTTGACGGTAATTAAATGAAAATACGTTTCGAAACTTTTTAAAAAAACTAAGTATGATTCATCCTTATAATTATAGGCTAGTTCTTTTTCTGTATTCATGACCATTCATAAGCAATGTCTTACCTCCACCCACAATAAAAAAATAATACAATATAATGCTACTCCCACAGCTGAAATCCTGGCACAAAAATGTAGCACATGTGTTATATATATGTATATACAGGGTAAAATAAGTATTGAACACGTCACTATTTTTCTGGGTAAATATACCGTATTTATCGGTGTATAACACGCACTTTTTTCCCCTTAAAATCAGGGGGAAATCGCAGGTGCGTGTTATACGCCGATCCCCTGTGATCCCGAGCTGTCACATCTTCAAAATCGCCGACCGCAATTTGAAAATGGTGCCGCCGGCGCCGAAATACACAGAGCCGGTCCTCGGCTCTTCTCGGCGGCTAGGTTCGGATAGCTCCGCTCGGGACTACGAGTGGAGCCGAAAGTGAACGAGAGCCGCCGGGAAGAGCCGAGGACCGGCTCTGTGTATTTCGGCGCCGGCGGCGCCATTTTCAAATCGCGGTCGGCGATTTTGAAGCCCAGGATGGCAGGGATAGAGGATCGAAGGCTGCACTGGGGCAAGGCTGCACTGGGGAAGGCTGCACTGACAAGGCTCCACTGGGGAAGGCTGCACTGACAAGGCTGCACTGGGGAAGGCTACACTGACAAGGCTGCACTGGGGAAGGCTGCACTGACAAGGCTGCACTGGGGAAGGCTGCACTGACAAGGCTGCACTGGGGAAGGCTGCACTGACAAGGCTGCACTGGGGAAGGCTGCACTGGGGAAGGCTGCACTGACAAGGCTGCACTGACAAGGCTGCACTGACATGCCTGCACTGACAAGGCTGCACTGACATGGCTGCACTGGGGCAAGGCTGCACTGAGAAGGATGCAATGATGGGCATTTAAATGTAAGTTTATTTTCCCTTCAGCTTCCCTCCTAAAAGTTTTTTTTTCCTTAAAATTCCCTCCTAAATTGGGGTGCGTGTTATACACCGGTGCGTGTTATACGCCGATAAATACGGGTATTTCTAAAGGTGCTATTCACATGAAATATTCACCAAATATCAGTAACAACCCATGCAATCCATACATACAAAGAAACCAAAACAAATATGTTCAGAAATTAAGTTATATGTAATATAATAGAATGACACAGGGAAAAAGTATTGAACACATGAAGAAATGGAGGTGCAAAAAAAGGCATGGAAAGCCAAGACACCAGCTGAAATCTATCAGCAATTAGAAAGCAATCCTGCCCCTTGGCAGTGCAAATCAATATCAACTGGTTCAGTCTCAACTGATGGCCTATAAAAAGGGGTCTCATTACCAAGGTGTCACACAAGAAACATCTCATGATGGGTAAAAGACCTTTGCAAACTTTTTGTTTCAAAACATACTGATGGCATTGGTTACAGAAGGATTTCTAAACTTCTGAATGTTCCAGTGAGCACTGCTGGGGTCATAATCTGGAAATGGAAAGAACATCATTTCACCATAAACCAGCCAGGACCGGGTGCTCCTCGCAAAATTTCTGACAGTGGAGTAAAATTAATTATCAGAAGAGCTGTCCAAGAGCCAAGGACCATTTGTAGAGAGCTTCAGATAGACCTGGAATTAGCAGGTACAAGTGTTTCAAAGAAAACAATAAGTGATGCACTCAACCGACATGGCCTGTATGCACGCTCATCACGCAAGACTCCATTGCTGAAGAAAAAGCATGTTGAAGCATGTTTAAAGTTTGCTGCACAACATTTAGACAAGCCTGTGAAATACTGGGAGAATATAGTCTGGTCAGATGAGACCAAAATGTTACTCTTTGGATGCCATAATACACACCATTTTTGGAGGTCAAATAGCACTGCATATCAGCGTGAAAACACCATACCAACAGTGAATTTTGGAGGTGGGAGCATCATGGTGTAGGGCTGTTTTTAAGCATAAATCCAAAAAATCTATATGAACCGCGCTACACGATTGAATTGGTATACTAATGAGATTAAAACCAAACAAAATACAAAATAAAATTAAATAAGCATATATAAAGATCAATCATTTACAGTGACAGTAAATAATAATATAACATGTGTATTGATACCAGAAAAAAATAAAGTCCCAAATCCAAATCGTGGTTTAAGTGGTGAGAAACCAAGATCAATTGTGATGACATAAAATTGTAGGATGAATGACGATGATTAAAGGAAAGGAGATCCCTGTAGCCAAATCAATGTTCGAATGGTGACTAATATAAATTCATCGGCAAACACCCAGTGCAAAAATCCACCACCTGTAAAAATGCACGCTTACCAAAGGCAAGCTATAAACCAGCTTGTATGTAGATATCCACTCAGTGGAAACAAAACCTTCAATCTCCTCACAGAGGATAGACAGGCAGGACCCTCCGTACAGTGAATTCAAATGATCAGCAGGGGAGACCCAGAGAAATGAAAGATATATTCTCCATAGTGTGAATCCGTATAAACAATTTATTTAAAAAGGGGATAAATGCACTTACATCAAAAAGCACGGATAAAAGCATAAACGAACAAAACAGCCGGCCGGACTGTGTACACCCATTCAAGACGAGATGAGAAACGATGATGTCAGCGCGTCAGCCTTCCGACGTACGTTTCATCCTATTGGACGTCGTCATGGGTTGTCGTCATCTGAAAATATATGGCGTGCATTTGTATTCAGCCCCCTTTACTCTGATACCCCTAACTAAAATCTAGTGGAACCAATTCACCAAAAGTCACCAAAAGTCACCTAATTAAGAAATAGAGTCCACATGTGTGTAATTTAGTCTTAGTATAAATATAGCTGTTCTGTGAAGCCCTCAAAGGTTTGCTAGAGAACCTTGGTGAATAAACAGCATCAGGAAGGCCAAGGAACAAACAAGACAGGTCAGGGATAAAGTTATGGAGAAGTTTAAAGCAGGGTTAGGTTATAAAAAAATATCCCAAGCTTTGAACATCTCATGGAGCACTGTTCAATCCATCAACTGAAAATGGAAAGAGTATGGCACAACTACAGACCTACCAAGACATGGCCGTTTACCTAAATTGACAGGCCGGGAAAAGAGAGCATTAATCAGAGAAGCAGCCAAGAGGCCCATGGTAACTCTACAGGAGCTGCAGAGATCCACAGCTCAGGTGGGAGAATCTGTCCACAGGACAACTATTAGTCGTGCACTCCACAAATCTGGTCTTTATGCAAGAATGGCTAGAAGAAAGCCATTGTTGAAAGAAAGCCACAAGAAGTCCATTTGCAGTTTGCGAGAAGCCATGTGGGGGACACAGAAAACATGTGGAAGAAGGTGCTCTGGTCAGATAAAACCAAAATTGAACTTTTTGGCCTAAAAGCAATGCACTATGTGTGGCAGAAAACTAACATTGCACATCACCCTGAACACACCACCCCCAACATGAAACATGGTGGTGGCAGAATCATGTTGTAGAGATGCTTTTCTTCAACAGGGACAGGGAAGCTGGTCAGAGTTGATGGGAAGATGGACGGAGCCATATACAGGGCAATCTTTGAAGAAAACCTGTTATGCCCTGTACACACGGTCGGACATGGATCGGACATTCCAACAACAAAATCCTAATATTTTTTCCAACGGATGTTGGCTCAAACTTGTCTTGCATGCACACGGTCACACAAAGTTGTCGGAAAATCCGATCATTCTGAACGCAGTGATGTAAAACACGTACGTCGGGACTATAAACAGGGCAGTAGCCAAAAGCTTTCATCTCTTTATTTATTCTGAGCATGCGTGGCACTTTGTGCGTCGGATTTGTGTACACACGATCGGAAATTCCGACAACGGATTTTGTTGTCGGAAAATTTTATAGCCTGCTCTCAAACTTTGTGTGTCGGAAAATCCGATGTAAAATGTGTGATGGAGCCTACACATGATCGGAATTTCCGACAACAAGGTCCTATCACACATTTTCCGTCGGAAAATCCAACCATGTGTACGGGGCATTAGATTCTGCAAAATACTTGAGACTGGGGCAGAGGTTCATCTTCCAGCAGGACAACAACCCTAAACATACAGTCAGAGCTACAATGGAATGTTTTAGATCAAAGCATATTAATGTGTTAGAACGGCCCAATCATAGTCCAGACCTAAATCCAATTTTGAATCTGTGGCAAAACTTGAAAATTGCTGTGTACAGACGCTCCCCATCCAATCTGACAGAGGTTGAGCTATTTTGCAAAGAAGAATGGGCACAAATTTCACTCTCTAGATGTGCAAAGTTGATAGAGACATCCCCAAAAAAAGAGTTGCAGCTGTAATTGCAGTGAAAGGTGGTTCTACAAAGTATTGACTCAGGGGGGCTGAATGCAAATGCACGCCACACTTTTCACATATTTTTTTTTTCTAATTCTTCTATACCTCCTCCCCCCCACCCCCAACCCTCTCCCTCCTGTCCTCCCCTATTAATGGGCTGTATTAAAAGGTTACCTGGACATCATTTAATGCTAGCGTCATATAAGCTATTAAGCCTCATTGCACTAGATCTCCTTTACCTCTATACTTTACTATCAGATAGTCCCACATTTTAGGCTCTTTTCAGGGATAAGTCCAAGTCAAGGGGCTATGCCCGACCATTGTAACCAAGGGCTCCAAATTTTTGTACATTTTTCATATCTATTTCTCCTAGTGTAGACTGTTTTTTCTGTCCAAACTAGCTTGTCCACTGTCCTAATCCAATCTTCTGTAGTTGGGGGCGTGATGGATAGCCAAGACTGTGCTATTAATTTCCTGGCTTGATAAAGGCACCTTCCTATGGCAATTTGCTTATTATTACTCTCCCCACTTTCCCCCAGCAGGCCAAGGATACATTCCCTGGCCTCCTGCTTCAGCTTGGTTTTAAACTTAACTTCTATGGTCCTAATTATCTCCGACCAATGTCTCGCCAGCCTTGGGCATCTCCATACCATATGAATTAGGTCACCAGTATCCAAACATCTAGGGCATTTATCGTCCGGTCTGCGACCAAAGCTAAACAATCTCTTAGGGGTGTAATAAGCCCAGTGTATAAGAAAAAGGTGCGACACCTGTTGTGATGGGGATACCGATACCAATGGGCTGGTCTTCAGAATTCCCTTCCACTGGCTGTCCGTAATCTTCCCCACCTCCCCCGCCCATCTCTCCCTGATATCCAGAGTCGTTTGCAGATCAAGCAGCCTTCCAGAAATTTGTCCACTTATTAATGCTATCAGACCCTTGGTGGTATTTGCGCTTATAATTCTATTTAGGAGAGGTATATTGCACCAAGGTCCTAACAACCAGTGATTCTGACAGTGAAAGTTGGGGAAGCTGAGGGATTAATTACCAATTAGATCCACTTTCTAATTGTGATTGACAAGAGGCATTGGACAGATTCTATTTCCAATAGCAGGCTGTCTATTGTCTATGAAAACTACTAATGGCCTGCTATTGGCAATGGAATCTGTCCAATGCCTCTTGTCAATCAAAATTAGAAAATGGACCAGATTGGTAACTAATCCCTCAGCTTCCCCAACTTTCACTGTCAGAATCACTGGTTATTAGGAGCTTGCTGACTGTGAATCAGCCACAAGATGGCATTACATGCAGAAATGCAGAGTGGACCTTATGTAGAATTAGTGTCTCTGATTCCTTTTCAGGCTTCGCCTTTAGAGTTACAAAACTCCTAGGCCGCTGCGCTGACACAGCTGTAGTGGTGGAGCAAGATCAGCTGCACTGAGGATGGAGTGTCTATCTATGATACTCTTCAGAAATCCAACATGAATTTGGGGCAAGCACTAACATTTGTCTTACAGAGGCATCATGAAATTCTAAAGCATGTCAGACACTCTTTATTAGGGATGGGCTGTATGTTCAAGGAGAACGTAAGTTTGACTCGAACATCAGCTGTGCATTTGTTTTCAGAACAAACAAACATGGGGCATTTGCTGCAAATTCAAGCGCCACGGGGCACCCCATAATGCACTGCGAGATCGCAGTGCATTGACAGCTGCTGATTGGCTAAAGCATGCACCTGACTGGCAAGCTTTTGGCCAATCACAGCGCAATGTACTGTCCGAGCCATGATTGTCCAAAATCAGGGTGACTTTGACCCTGACCCATGCCCACACTATATAAGGCTGCTTACACGCCGGCCGTATGTAGTGTGTTAATGTGGAGAACGAGATATATTAGGCAGGTTAGTTAGTGGCGTGCCGGCAGTGTAATATATATATATATATATATATCTATATCTATATATATATATAGATATAGATATATATATATATACTGTATATACATTCACACACACACAGTATCTCACAAAAGTGAGTATACCCCTCACATTTTGTAAATATTTTATTACATCTTTCCCATAGACTTTTTTTTTTTAACAGAAAAGGTTTTTATTGAGCAATAAGACAATACAGATTTAACAGAAGTCTTACATAAATCTTGTGACAGATAAACAGCTAGAGTTCTGCAGTGGTACATACATATATAATATATTTACATGTCATCTTCTACCAGTGCTTAGTGTATCCACAGTTCTCATTTTGTTTTTTGTTTTTTCCCCCTTTGGTAGATGGGTTATAACATTGTATGCATTCATGTGTTTAGTAGAGTTAAAGAAGGGTGCAGAAATCTAATCTGTTCGATATTGGCTGTTCCTTGTCCCCCTAGTCAGAAGTAAAGGAGGGGGGGGGGGGGGAGGGAAAATGTAGAGAGCAAGATGGGAAGGGGGGGAAGAAAGGAAGAAGAAGAGGGGGGAAGAAGGGAGGAAAAAGAAGGGGGGGGGAAGGGGAGGGAGGGGCTAGGGGGGGGGAGGGGAGGAGGGGAGGGGCCAGGGGGGGGGGGCAGCGTCAATCCCAACTCGGGCCACAAATGACCAGAATTAATAGCTCCGGGCTCGGAGGTCCAATACTAGTTCAGTCCTACCTCACCACACCAGACAAAGTATGGGCTCTAATTATCTCTCCAATACCGCAGTCCTCGACTTTTGCTCATCCGCACGCATCTACCCAGTTCGACCAAATTTTATCATATTTTTGTGGGCAGTTTCTACTTTCATAAGTAATTTCATAATTTCCGCCACGTCTCTATGGATGGAGGTTCCTTTTGCTTCCACCTGAGAAGAATCTCCTTCCTAGCATAGAATAGTGAATAGGTTAGACAGAGTTTAACATAACGGTCCCCTTCTATATCATCTAAATGGCTCAGCAGTAGGGTTAGGGGGTCAAGCGGTATTTGGACTCCACATACTGTCCCTAGAGTATCTGCTACCGAGGACCAGTATGGACGTAACCTAGAACAGGACCAGACAACATGGAAAAAGGAGCCCACCTCCACGCCACATCTGTTGCAATTGGGACTAAGTCCAGGATAGATATTTGCTAACCTCCGTGGCATGTAATAGGCTCTGTGTAAGAATTTTAGTTGGATAAACCTGTCTCTAGCTGCAATCATAGACGGAATGAAGACGGTTAAACATTCTTCCCATTCCTCCTCCCCTAGGGAGGGGATATCGGCCTGCCACTTGGCCATTGCCCTGTCATTTTTTACATCGTGCGCCACTGTAAGGTGGAGGTATAGGGATGAAAGAGGTTTCTCCAGTACACCTGAAATCAGGAGATGCTCAATTGGGTCTGGTTGAAGCGTCACCTGGGAGGGAAACTGGGCTTTAAGAGCATGGTGTAGCTGCCGATATCTAAATAGGAAGGATGCTGGCACCGCATGGGACGACTGTAGCTCCCGAAACGGAACCACAGTCCCCCTTTTGATGACGTGTTTCAATGTAACAATACCTTTCTTAGCCCAGCTCGCAGGATCAGGGATAGTGAATAGGTGAGGGAGCATAGGATTCGCCCATAGTGGGGTATGTGGAGAGATACAGGTTTGCTCCAGGAGAGCAGCTCTAGAGGATTTCCACACCTGGATGGTAGCTCTCATAGGGCCCGTAACCGCATTACTAGCCCTCACTCCCCTATATGGCAGATTAGACAGGGCTGCATATGACCCCAGGAGGGCCGCCTCCAGTGTAATTGCTGGGTTAAATCGGGATTGGGAAAACCACCACCGCACTGTTACTAAGACTGCTGCCCAATAATAAACCAGAAAATTGGGCAATACCAGACCACCCCTAGATAACGGGAGATATAGTATGCGTTTCGCTATTCTTGGCGATTTGCCTGCCCAAATAAATGAGACCACTATGTTTTCCAACCGCTGAAAGAAAGATTTGGGAATTGGTATTGGGGTTTGTCTAAAATAATATAGACATTTTGGTAGGAAGATCATTTTCAAGAGATTTCCCCTTCCTACTGGGGTCAAAGGGAGACTCTTCCAGGTGGAGCACTTCTGCTGAAGCTGAGAAAGTACCGGACTTATGTTCTTTTCTATGTAACCAGAAAGATCATTCCCCACTCTCACCCCTAAGTATGTGAAGTCCTGCGTCCACTGTAAGGGAGTTCCAGTATCTATCAGGGGCATTGTTGGGTTAAGGGGAAAAAGGACTGATTTGTTCCAATTAATTTTAATACCAGAGAAGTGGCCAAATTTGTTAATTATTTCTAAGGCTACTTTTAGAGAGGCAGAGGCATCCGCTAAGTAGAGGAGGGAGTCATCAGCATATAGGGAGAGTTTTTCTACCAAAGGACCCACTCGGATCCCTTTGACTGAATCATCCGCCCTCAGAAGGGTGGCCAAAGGCTCCAGCGCTAGGGCGAACAGCGCCGGGGACAGCGGACACCCCTGCCTCGTGCCCCTCCCTAGTGTGAACGCCTCAGAGAGGGACCCATTGGTACGGACCCTGGCTGTTGGATGAGAGTAGAGCAAACGGATCCAAGCCAGAAATCTGGGACCAAACCCAAACCTATCAAGGACCCCCCATAGGTAGCCCCACTCTACCGAGTCGAAGGCCTTCTCGGCGTCGAGTGAGGCCACCACGCCCCCCCCCTCCGAGGAGATGATTGCTATGTGTGTGTGTAGGCGACAAATGTTTATATCCGTACCCCTTCCGGGCATAAACCCCGTCTGGTCCGGGTGTATTAAGGCTGTGATTACTGTGTTCAGTCTATTTGCTAGGACCTTGGAGAGAATTTTTGTGTCTACATTGAGTAGAGATATGGGTCTATATGAGGAGCATAGGGTCGGGTCTTTCCCCGGCTTGGGGATAATGACTATCACCGCCTCGTGCATGGAATCTGGAAGGCAGCCTTCCTCCATAGATTTGGAAAATAATTTTTGGAGCTTAGGGGCTAATTGTTCTGCATAGAGTTTGTAAAACTCTACCGGGAAACCGTCTGGTCCCGGTGTCTTGCCTGTTTGCATCATTTTAAGCGCTTTTTGAATTTCCTCAGTTTTTATAGGGGCATCTAGTTTATCGGCATATGTTGGGGTGAGTACAGGGATGTCTACATTCCCTAGGTAGGCCGCAAGTTCGTCGGGTACATAGGACACCCTGGATGTATATAGCGTTTGGTAAAAGGAGAGAAATTCGCGGTTGATTTCGGCTGGAGTGGAGAGGAGTGAGTTGTCCGCCGCCCGAATCTGCCCTATAGACATTCCCATGGTTTGTTCCCTGGAGAGCCAAGCCAGCAAGTGGCCTGTCCGCTCTCCTTGCTCAAATATCCTCTGAGTTTGATGTAGGATTTTCTTTTGTGTCAAAGCTGTCCTTAATAGGAGAGTCTCTCGCAAAAGGGAGTGTAACCGGGCATAGGATTGTGGGTCCGGCGATCTAATATATATTGCCTCCTGCCTTGTCGTTTCCGCTTCCAGATTGGTCAGCTCCCTCCTACGCTCCCTACTGACCTTTGAGATTATATGCTGATATTGTCCCCTAGAAAATGCCATAAAGACATCCCATACAGAAGAAGCCGAGGCTGTATCTGTGTTTATCGTCCAATATGAGTCCATCTCCTCCCTGTATCTCGGTTCCACCTCCATGTCTGAGACCCAGTATCTGGACAAACGCCAGATTTTATCTGATGGATCCAGCGAAAGGTCCAATTCTAATAAGAGCGGAGCGTGGTCCGAAATACCTCGTGGGAGGATTCTAACGTCCCTCACTTTAGGGAGAACCGGTCCCCCCGCATAGACAAGGTCAATGCGGGAGAAGGTTCTATGAGATGAAGAATGGCATGTGTACTCTCTAGCTTGAGGGAATTTCCAACGCCATAGATCAAAGAGACCGTAGGTGTCAGCCCAATCAGCCGAAGGGGTCATCCTGTCAATCCCTGCGTCCGGAACTAGATTAAAGTCTCCTAAGAGGACTACATTCTCAGTGGAAAATTCGGCAATTTTTGCCGTTATTTGGTTTAGGACCTGGAGAGAAGCTGGAGGTGGGAGGTATAGACCGACTATTACCCAAGGGACATGATGTATCAATGCGTGAATTACCACAAACCTGCCTTTAGGGTCTAGTGCCAGATCGAGGAGTCTAAAAGGGAGAGTCTTGAGGATCAAAATGCTCACTCCTCTAGAAAAAGTGGAATAGGTTGAATGATAATGGTATCCCACCCACGGTTTTTTAAGGCTCAAAGTTTTCTTTCCCACTAAATGCGTCTCCTGGAACACACAGATATGAGGCTGATATGACTTGACAAATTGAAACACAAGGGATCGTTTAATAGGTGAATTGAGACCCCTGGTGTTCCAGGAGATTATCCTAAGGGAGGACATTTATAGAATGGGTCAATAATGGGGGGTGACAGATATGAAGTCGACTTCCCCCGATCAGGCAACTAGATTCACAGAAGCATTGATGGGACAATGAGAACCGAAGTGGAACGCTGTAGATCAGCGTCAATGATATTATCTTATACCATACAGATAAAAATAAAAGTAAAAAAAACAATAAGAACATAAGACCCACAACAGTAGACCAAACCAACCAACCGACTACCCCCCCACCCCGCCCATCCCACATCTCAGTAGGAGGGCATCCCTCCCCAAAAAGAATTGAGCTAACCAGCTCAACATGAGGGCAATGTGCAAGAGGTACTCAGCCTCTCTACTAAACGTTCATAGAACCATCCGGCAAGGATATTGTGTGTAAATCACCCGGTTTCCCGGGGGTACATGCTTAAAACTCGGGGGGATTCAACTAAAGAGTAAGGCAAATCCGAACCCCTGTTACTCATAAATGACAAAACAAAGAAAAGAAAAAAAAAAAAAGGGAACAAACATCTGACATGCTACAGCTATGCACCCAGAGCACAGTGCCCCTACAGCCCACCCAGATGCGTATGAAAAAGGCTAATACATAATATTGAGAAGGGACATCCCGTGTAAATCCTCCCAACTCCGGAGGCTGCCGTAGGACATAAGTGGTAAGTAAGATTTAAACTGGGGGGGAAAGGTGCATCAATAGCACCTACTTTTCCCCCGGCACCTCCTCAGCCTTCTCCGAAGTGGGAGTCCTCAATGGCGGCCGATTCTTGTGGAGATGTTCAAGGACACTGTGACTGCAGTCATTCAAAATCTGAGGGTGAGTTGTCCCGCCCACTCAAGTAGAAGTACCCACGGATTCCTGCAGTTCAACTCCTGACCTCCGAAACAATTCCTGTCAAGGAGAGAGGGGATAGTCCTCAGGAATCCCCGTTCTCTGGATTCCTTGTTTGCGTCATCTTCCACATCGGCATCTAGCCACAGTACTGTAGTTGTCAATCAAAAGAAGAGTGCATGGAAAATACTCCCTGGGTGGGCACTTCTTTCTATCACAGTCACAGCGAATCCTCCGTGGGCAATGGGAGCATTGTCTTAGTGCAGGAATTCAAATAGGTGGTGTCAAGTAGATAGCAAGTCAGGGTACAGAGTTCACAGCATGGCATTGAAGGGGTCAAATAGTGAGCGATTCAACCCACGCCGCTGCGTCTCTTGGTGAAGTAAAGAACTGGGCACGTTCCCCATCCTGGACCCGCAGCTTGGCCGGAAAAAGCATGCTATATTTTAGTCCCTTCTGACGTAGCATTCCCCTAACGTGGTCAAAAGCCTTCCTTTGGCGCTGGGTCTCCACGGTGTAATCTGGGAATATGAGGATTTTCGTGTTTTCAAATTTAAGCTCTCCTTGCAGTCGGGCCGCCCGCAGGACTGTATCCCGATCTCGGTAATGTAACAACTTGAATATAAAGGTGCGTGGGGGGCCTCTAGTTGCTGGGATACGGTGGGCTCTCTCTAAGGAGAAGTGTTGGGAGAATTTAGCCCTGGGGAGTAATGCTGGTAGTAGGCCCTCCATAAAGCCTACCGGGTCTTCTCCCTCCGCTCCTTCCGGGAGGCCAAGGACCCGCAGGTTATTGCGCCTGTTGCGGTTCTCGGCGTCCTCGGCTCTGGTCTCTAGGGTTTTTACTTTTACCTGCAGGGCCCGGATGTCTGTATGGTGTTCCCTCAGGGTGTCTTCCGTGTCTGAGACCCTTCTCTCCACCTCCGTCACTCGTTCACGGAACTTGTCCATGTCTCTGCGGATCAGTGCTGTTTCGGTTTGTACGTGATCAGTTTTTGTAGTCAGCGTGGCCTGACATGTAGAGATCGCCGTCATAAGGGCCTCAAATGCGGCCGAGCCCGCTTCTATGACTCCGTGAGGCGGCGGGTCCGTCTGGGTCTCCATGTTTAGGGCCTCGTGGGGAGTAGGCCGCGGCTTTTGTCTGGTGCTCACCGGGGTCGCAGTATTCGATTTGGTCCCGCCTTTTCTGCCCGCGGGCATCGCCCGAGCTTCCCTGCACGTCCCCGCTGGAAGATGGCTATAGATGGGGTCTTTTACACCAGGATTTGTGGAGGATAGAGAGCCGGTGAGAGGAGCACAGTTAACAAGCGACTGCACTCATCGCCATCTTGGACACGCCCCTCCCATAGACTTTAATAGGGTTCGCATGTTCTCTAGAACTTTTTGTTTGTTCGTGGTGTTCTGGTGCGAACCAAACCGAGGAGTATTCAGCCCATCCCTACTCTTTATGAAACTTCAGAGTGTGTGCCATGGTTGCAGCGGATTAGGTTACATTTATACTGGAGTTTGTGTGTGGATACTTTGCTGTGTTTAGGATGCAGCAACAGTTTCTGCTATGGCTGCAGAAATAGCTCAGGTTGATTTTATTTGTTGCCTGGATGTGCTCTTTAACAATTTATTCTTGTTCAAATTTTCTTAGCTAAAACAAGATTAAAATAATGATTTTTTTTTTCTAGATCATTTCTGCAATTTGTTCTTTATTGTTTAGGTCTTTTATTTCTGAAAAATGTAAATATCTTACAGTTCTAGGAATGTGAACAGAAGGATCCACATTACTGTTCCAAAGACTCTTTGTTGCACTGTTTATTTTGCCTTGACTGCACGATCGATATACAGAGGGCACGGGTAGCATAACAGCAACCTTTTCTTACTAAAGCAAACTCCAGAAGTGAATAGAATGTTCTTTGAGGAAAATCACAGGTAACACCATGTGCATGCTTAGAGAACAGCGCTTTGAAATAGCTACAAAAATTCCCTTGCCAGCTGGAACAGACAAAAGGAAACTTACATTGTGTATATGAATCCGTTGGGGGTTATTTAATAAAGGGAAATACACTTTGCACTAGAAGTGCACTTGAAAGTGCACCAAAAGTGCACTTGAAAGTGCAATCGCTGTAGATCTGAGGGGAAGCTCTGAAATGAAGGGAAGCTCTGCAGATTTTATCATCCAATCATGTGCAAGCTTAAATGCTGTTTTTTATTTTCCTTGCATGTCCCCCTCAGATCTACAGCGACTGCACTTCCAAGTGCAATTGCTGTGTGCACTTGTAGTGCAAAGTGGATTTACCAGTAGTAAATTACCCCCTATGTTAAGGTCTCTTGCACACTGCAGCTTTAAAAAGCTCAGTACAGCATTTTACATTTTTACTGATCTAAATTTATGAATGCAATCTATACACTGGGGGGAGAACCTCTGGGGGAATCTAGGATGGAAAAGGACCTGGGGGTCCTAGTGGATGATAGGCTCAGCAATGGCATGCAATGCCAAGCTGCTGCTAATAAAGAAAACAGAATATTGGCATGCATTAAAAGGGGGATCAACTGCAGAGATAAAACGATAATTCTCCCGCTCTACAAGACTCTGGTCCGCCCGCACCTGGAGTATGCTGTCCAGTTCTGGGCACCAGTCCTCAGGAAGGATGTACTGGAAGTGGAGCGAGTACAAAGAAGGGCAACAAAGCTAATAAAGGGTCTGGAGGATCTTAGTTATGAGGAAAGGTTGCGAGCACTGAACTTATTCTCTCTGGAGAAGAGACGCTTGAGAGGGGATATGATTTCAATTTACAAATACTGTACTGGTGACCCCACAATAGGGATAAAACTTTTTCGCAGAAGAGAGTTTAATAAGACTCGTGGCCACTCATTACAATTAGAAGAAAAGAGGTTTAACCTTAAACTACGTAGAGGGTTCTTTACTGTAAGAGCGGCGAGGATGTGGAATTCCCTTCCACAGGCGGTGGTCTCAGCGGGGAGCATTGTTAGCTTCAAGAAACTATTAGATAATCACCTGAATGACCGCAATATACAGGGATATGTAATGTAATACTGACACATAATCACACACATAGGTTGGACTTGATGGACTTGTGTCTTTTTTCAACCTCACCTACTATGTAACTATGTAACTAAATTGCAGTCCATTGTTTACAATGTGCCTGTACACACAGGCAGATAAACAAGCGCTGCGTATTCCTGAGTAAAAAAAAAAAATACAAAAATCTGTGTTCCCGGCCAGTATGTGCAAATACGCACATGAGTATAAATGTTAATGAATTTCCCATACGAATGTATTCTGCTCACAAATGCGCATCCCCCCTCTTGAACCATACCAGGCCACATGCCCTTAACATGGGGAGACGGTTGCTTTGGGGTAGCACCCTGTACCATGTTGATGGGGACAAGGGTCTTTTTCTCACAAACCTGGCTAGTGGTTGTGGGGGTCTACGGGCAGGGGGCTTTTTTGGAATCTGGAAGCCCCTTTAAGAAAGGGGGCCCCTGGATTCCGCCCCCCCCCCATGTGAATGAGTATGTGGTACATTGTACCCCTACCCATTCACCAAAAAAAATCAGTGTAGTGTTACAAAAAACAAGAGACAGTTTTTGACAAATCCTTTGTTAAAAAAGAAGAATGTCCCCCGTCGCAGCTTCATCATCAAGCACGATGTCTTCTTTCTCTGCTTCCTCCGCTAATGTCTTCTTTCTCTGCTGATGTCTTCTTTCTCCACTTCCTCCTATGGGGCGTGGCCATCAGGTGATGTCACAAGGGGGTCTGGGTTTCAGGGTGGAGTCACCTGATGGCCATGCTCCATAGCTATATAAGAACTGTCAGACATCGAAGCTGACAGAATGGTGTGAGCCAGCATCGGAGGAGGAGCGTTTTCTTTATTTTCAGCGGGGCAGTGACAGAGGAAAAAAGACATAGAGAATGAAGACATCAGTGGAGGAAGCAGAGAAAGAAGACATCAGCAGAGTAAGCAGAGAAAAAAGACATCGGCGGAGAAAGAAGACATTGTGCTTGACGTTGGAACTATGACGGGGACATTCTTCTTTTTTAATAAAGGACTTGTCAAAAAACGTCTCTTGTTTTTTGTAATACTACACTGCTTTTTTTTGGTGAATTGGTAGGGGTACAATGTATCCCCATACTCATTCACATGGGGAGAGGCCAGGATCCAGGGCCCTCCATCTTAAAGGGGGCGTCCAGATTCCGATAAGCCCCCTACCCACAGGCCCCCACAACCACCGACCACGGTTGTGAGTAAGAGGCCCTTGTCCCCATCAACATGGGGACAAGGTGCTTTAGGGGCAGGGGTGCAGAGCACACACCCATTGTTGTGGGGCATGTGAGCCGGTATGGTTCAGGGGGGCTCTCCCTCGCCCCCCCCACTTTCCTGGCCTGCTGGGCTGCATGCTCTGATAAGGATCTGGTATGGATTTTGGGGGGCCCCGATGCCATTTTTTTAATAAATTTGGCGTGGGAATTTCCCCTCAAGAACCTCAAGACTCAAAGGGCCTGGTTTGGGGTGACCCGGTGCATTTTTGAGGGGATTTTACATTGCTAACATTGCATACACTTTATCTCAGAGCACAAGTTGCATGCCACTAGTCGAATCATCATCTTAGATAACTTGCATATAAATTCCATTCAAAGCAGTGAGCTAAAATCGCATCCGAGTCGGACCAAAGTAGTGCAGGAACCTTTTTCAAAGTCAGACCGACACAAATCGGAATAGTTAAGACGGCTCTCATGGGGAACCATGCAACTTGTGCTCTCAAAGTCAGAGCGCATGTCGGACCAGTGTGAACCAGCCCTCAAACCTAGAAGCAAATTAGTTACTATGCATAGCTGCATCAGTTTTACTAAATCTCCCCCTGAGCCCTGGTTTACACTAAAGCTATGCAGGAAATGCACAAGATACGCTGCGTTTCCTCGCATTGTACTGCATAGCAATCACACAGCGTCCATGTGATCTGCTGCGAGTGTCATTGTTAAATTAACAACATCCCAAAACAGATTGCAAAACGCAGTGCGATTGCCAAAATCACATCACATTAGGCCCTGTACCATTTTGGTGCAAATTAAATTTGAGCCACAAATCACATGGGGTATTCCGTATTCCAAATGTCATCTGTGTGACCTTGTTAAAAAAAATAAAAATAAAAAAGGTTTGATTATCTTGGGTTAACAGATTTTTAGGTAAACAGCTTCCAGATAATAAGTCCCACCATTTAATGTTATTATTTGAAGTAAAAGGCCCTGATTTTAAATGTTTGCTCCTTCACAGAACATTACATCTATTGTAGACCTGTCCTATAGCTGTGAGCTGTAAGAGAAATACAGCTCTGTAGAACTGACTCATATCCTAACAGTCTAACAAATAATCCAACTGTGATCATTTGATTTTTTTTTTTTTCAGCTCCAGCTTGATATATTAAAACAGTGTAGATCAGAAAGCAGAGAGAGAAAGTGAAGTATTGGCTGGAATATTCATTATGAGAATTATGTGCTCAGCTTAAATTGCACACATGTTGTGCATCGATAAGTATGTGCTATTTAAAACTTTCTCTCAGGTGCGCAATACAATCTTAAAATACCATGCTAAATGTCTATAGTAAAAAAAAAAAAAATCATACACCCACATAAGGAAAGCAATTTATATAAAGTCAAAATTGATTGTTTTCACTTGAACTTCCGTCAGTATAAACTTCCTGAGTATGGCTGGGCAATATGTTCTTCTTTGTTCTCAGAATGACTCCTTTGTGAGCTTTCTGTATTTTGTACTTTTCTAATACATATAATTGTATTTAAAATTGAGGTGTTGCTGTGGGCACAGTTTAGTTCTGGTGGGTTGAAATCTGCTCTGGTCTTTTCATGGAAGCTTTTGTTCAGTATAATAAACCTTTGACTTTTTTGTAAATGACAGGGTGCATGTATAATGATCACAACATTTTTTTTAACATTCTGCAAGTCTTCTTACTTATATGTGCATGCTTATTTAGTATTATTATTATTATTATTATTATTATTATTATTATTATACAGGATTTATCTAGCGCCAACAGTTTGTGCAGTGCTTTACAATGTGAGAAAAGACAGTACAGTTACAATACAATTCAATACAGGAGGAATCAGAGGGCCCTTCTCGTTAGAGCTTAGTATGATCAACTCTTACCCACTTGCCTACTGGCCACTTTCACCCCCTTCCTGCCCAGGCCAATTTTCAGCTTTCAGTTTTGTCACAGTTTGAATGACAATTGTGTGATCATGTAACACTGTACCCAAACAAAATTTTTAAAATTTTTTGAGTCAGTGCTTTCCTTTGGTCATACGACTGGGTTTTTTTTTTGCTAAGCAAACGAATTTTGAAAAAAAAAGTTTTAGTTTCAGTCATAAAACTTTGTAAATAAGTAATTTTCCTCCTTCATTGATGTGTGCTGATAAGGCTGCACTAATGAGCACTGATGGGCACTGATGGGCACTGATAGGCAGCATTGATGGGCACTGATAGGAAGCACTGATAGGCGGCATTGATAGGTGGAACTGATGGGCACTGAGAGGCGACCCTGGTGGGCACTGATAGGCAGCAATGATAGGCAGCACTAATATACATCACTGATAGGCACTGACACGCATCACTGATGGACACTGACAGGCATCACTGATGGGCACTGATTGGCAGCACTGGTGGGCCCTGATAGGGCTGCACTGATAATTATGACACTGATGATCAGTGCCCTGATTATCAGAGTAGATGTCCCCTGTGTGGATTTGCTGGTTATCTGCTCTCCTCTCCTCATGTGCTGTCAGCGTGAGGAGAGGATTGCTGATAACCGGTAAATCCTGTTTACATTGCGATCAGCTGTAATTGGACACAGCTGATCACGTGGTAAAGAGCTCTTTACTACGATATGTGATGCGCTGTGTCCAAAGGATGCAGCATTTATAGATCACTGCTGATTGGTGCCACAGGAGGCACGCAGGCAGGGCAAGCACAGGAGGACATCATATTACAGTCTCCTGGCAAAGTGTGACCTTGCTGTAGTCGTCATTCGGCTATAGCGCGGTCATGAACAGGTTAAAATAAAATGTTTCCAGTGTATTAACAAAAGGTTCCCTTAGATATTTAGGTGTAATCCCTTAGTAAATGACACTTACTTGGATAAAGCACTGTGTATCATAAACAAATGCCATTTAAGTCTAGGTTCCCACCTATGCATTTTGTAGTGCATTTTGCAGTTTGCAGAAATGCACTACAGTCCATTTAACATGGTTTCCTATGGTATGTTTGGACAGGATCAGGGACTTTTTTTTTCCACAGCAGATTGCGTTTTGTGTGTAATAGACACCAAAAACGCAAGTGTTGTGTTTTTTTATGGTGTGGTCCAAATCATTTGGTGGAGGGGGGATTATGGTGTGGGGTTGTTTTTCAGGGGTTGGGCTTGACCCCTTAGTTCCAGTGAAGGGAACTCTTAAGGCATCAGCATACCAAGACGTTAGGGACAATTTCATGCTCTAAACTTTGTGGGAACAGTTTGGGGATGGCCCCTTCCTGTAGCACAAAAGCAAGGTCCATAAAGACATGGATGAGTGAGTTTGGGGTGGAGGGACTTGACTGGCCTGCACAGAGTCCTGACCTCAACCATCAGAGTGAAGACTTCGAGCCAGGCCTTTTCGTCCAACATCTGTGCCTGACCTCACAAATGCACTTCTGGAAGAATGGTCAAACATTCCCATAGACTCACTCCTGAACCTTGTGGACAGCCTTCTCAGAAGACTTGAAGCTGTTATAGCTGTAAAGAGTGGGCCAACCCAATATTGAACAATACGGGCTAGGAATGGGATGCTAATATATATATAATGTGTGTATGTATGTATGTATATACCCATTTAAAGCTTAACTTGAAGTTTATAGGGTTGCCATTCCATTGATAAAATCACTGTGCTTCAAGGTATAGAACAAAGAGGCTGGAATCACTGAGCTAATGCTACCACTGTGCTAACTGCAAAGTTTCAAGAAGCCAGAAATATGTAAGGACAGCATGGAGGTAAGCGTCCTTTCAAGTTATATTTTCTGGAGCTCTCCTTTAAAGTTATAGTTCTGAGGTCATAAGAAGAGCACTGCCGAATGGTTTCTTGATGACTGTTGCAGAAATCTGTCCTTACTAGTTCTATTGTAAAGAAGGTGCTGTCCCCAATACAAAAACATTGTTACACCTTGGTTTAGCAGATTTTGATCATGGGCTACTTTTTCTTTGTAGTCTAACATTCAGTGGAGATTGTCTAACTTACTACATCCAGTTATACTTGACTCTGGCTTCTCTAGCTCTTTCTTTGCGTGGAAGTATAAAAAAAAAAAAATTCTTAATCACCCCGCCTTGTTTAAAAAGACACTTTTAGAACTATTGTCGGAAACTATCATCAGTCATTTTTCATTTCAGTACCATCATGTGTCTAACATTAAATATGATAAAAATATTTATAGACTTTTAAAAAAAGAAGTGAAGATATATTTGGCTCAGTTACTGCTCATTGTGTGATAGTTCATTAATTTGTGAATGGAAAATTAAATATTAATCTAGCAGATACTAATTTCCATTAAATTATGCAAGGCTGGAAAGTCATTTTTTAAACACTATTAAATTTAACCTCTATTCATCATATTCTTTGGTGTGAAACATTCCAAACAAATTAATTATGTGAACAAAAGTTGAAGGCGCAAAAAATATGTAGCATATTGATAGGATACAAAGTTTACTGACATGTTCTTCCCAGCTGAACATACTGAACAATAAAATTACATATTTGGCCATTTTGGGAATGGCAGGGCACAAAGTGGTTGATTATAACTATAACTGGAGAGTGCAAAATCTGGTGCACTGTGCTTAGTAGCCAATCAGCTTCTAATTTTAGCTTGTTCAATTAAGCTTTGACAAAAAAAAAAAAAAAACGGGAAGATGACTGGTTTTGTGCCAGAGCTACACCACTCTCCAGTTTTAGTAAATCAACTCAAAAATGTGCTTTCTGGTAAGAAAGCACACATACAGTATAACAGGTGGTATTTTTGACATCACACTGGTTTCAAAGCATAAAAAAGCAATATTAGCATCATTTCCCTATTTTCCTGTCTAGGATGGAATCTTAAAAGCACAGCAACAACCGCAAAACATGTAGAACCCCATCCTTGGAAAAACATCCTGAAAGAACTATTTCAAGTGATAAATATGTATTTTACAAGGGGGTGTTCCTCCTCTCATGTCTGAGTGCAGATACGTTTAAGGTTATCTTGATTTTAACTGTTTTTATATGAAATCAATAAAATCATATGTTTTATACTGTGATTGAGGTTGTTGTGTCTGTAAAGTCCATATTCTGTGTCCAAATATTTCCTAGCTTCCTTGGTGGATGTGGCACCTAACTATATTTGATGGTCAAGTGGCCCTCCATGACGCCACCTGGGGTTCTGCTGTAAATTTTCCTTTGCCCTTACATTTTAAAAGCACATCAGCCTACTAGAGCGTGCTAGCTTGGAAGGTAGTCCTTGTACAGTAGTTTAGACTTACCACACGTTGAACAGTTGTATCTTTTGCATGGCAGTCTCTGCTCTTTAAAGTTAAACTACAATGAATTTGGGTAAGTTATAATTTTCAAGAAACAGATTAAAAACTGATAAACAGATTTTATCAAATTCTCAGAGCACTATAACCACTTCGGCATTGCGTCACTTTAGCTGACAATTGCGCGGTTGTGCGACGTTGTGCCCAAACAAAATTGACGTCCTTTTTTTCCCACAAATAGAGCTTTCTTTTGGTGGTATTTCATTACCTCTGCAGGTTTTTATTATTTGCGCTATAAACAAAAAAAGAGCGACAATTTTGAAAAAAAGGTATATTTTTTACTTTTTGCTATAATAAATATCCCCAAAAAAATATATAAAAAAACCAAATTTCTTCCACAGTTTAGGCCGATATGTGTTATTCTACATATTTTTGGTAAAAAAAAAAATCGCAAAAAGTGTATATTGATTGGTTTCCGCAAAAGTTATAGCGTCTACAAAATAGGGGATAGATTTATGGCATTTTATTATTCTTTTTTTTTTTTTTACTAGTAATGGCGATGATGTGCGATTTTTATCGTGACTGCGACATTGTGTTGGACAGCTTGGACACTTTTGACACTATTTTGGGACCATTGACATTTATACAGCGATCAGAGCTAAAATAGCCAGTGATTACTGTATAAATGTCACTGGCATGGAAGGGGTTAAACACTAGGGGGCAATCAAGGGTTTAAATGTGTTCCCTCAGTGTGTTCTAACTGTAGGGGGATGGGCTCACTAGAACATTAAAGAGATCACTGCTCCCGATCACTGGGAGCAGTAGATCCCTGTCATGTTGCTAGGCAGAACAGGGAAATGCCTTGTTTACATAGGCATCTCCCCGTCCTGCCTCTCCTTGCAATCACGGGCCACCTGCGGACACGCTCCAGCAGTGCGTGGCAGGCTAACGCGCGTGCGCCGCCGGCAGCATGTGCACACTCGCTAGGCAGCAAATACGAAAGGACATATTGGTATGCACTTTTTCACACCCTTGCCATTCTGCCGACGTAAATCGGCATGCGATGGTTGGCAAGTGGATAAATTAGCTAGATATTCAGAGCAGAAGCTGTCTGACTTCTATCTGACTCTGTCTTACTAAAACCTAAATAGCCAAATAGGAGAGGAGTTACTGCAAGAAGTTATTCACTTTTGCGTGTGCTGATTGAGCTACTGAACTCTGTAAACATTGTGTTTCTGTCACTATATTAGACAGAGTACAGACGTCTCTCATCAGATGGTTCAGCCCAAAGTTTTAAAAACAGCTAGCTGAGCATTTAACCCCCCTAGCGGTATTCCCGAGTCTGGCTCGGGGTGAGATTTTAGTACCAAAAGCGGTAACCCTGAGCCAAACTCGGGATCGCATTGCTGGATCCTCGAAGACGTGACTTACCTTGTCTCCGGGATCGCGCGATGTTCTCCCGCTGTGTTCAGCGGCCTGATCTTCCGCTCGATGCACTGTGTGCCCTGGCATCCATTCCCTGCGAGCGTAGCGACGCAGGGGGTGGAACTGGCGGCAAATTCAAAAAGTATAAAACACAAACACACTGATACATTGTAATCCTATTGGATTACATTACTAAATAAAATAAAATTGACCTTAGTTTGCCCCCCAGTGCTTTGTCCAGTGCCCCTGCCTGCAGTTTTACTGTACTTTCTGTCTGGAAACTGCAGAGTGACCATGGCATCAAAAAAGCACGCTTCGACCTCAAAAGCGGCATATGACCTGCTGGAAAACAGCGACAGACAGAATCGCTTGCAGAAGTGAGTGATAGCGATTCATGGGGAAGTTCGTCATCAGGCACAGAAAGCGGTTTCAGCGATGATCCTGCGACTGTGCCCAGTGATGTGCAGACTTGGTGCTCGATTGACTGCGGTACGCAGCACACAGCGCCCCCAAGATTCCCGTTTACCGGAGCACCTGGTATCAAAGTGGAGGTTGAAGATGACAGCCCCTTGGGATACCTCCAACTCTTTTTGACTGATGAGGTCATAGAAAGAATTGTTACAGAGAGAAATTGGTACCAGGAGCAACAAGCTGCTATACCTCAGAGGTTTTCAAGGAGCAGAAAATGGGAACCAGTGACCAAAGAGGTCATCTGGAAGTTTCTGGGCCTAATTATTCTTCAGGGAGTGGTGGGGAAACCTCTGCAGAAGTGGTACTGGACAACCAACAAAATACTAGCCACTCCTTTTTTTGGCACCATCATGTCAGAGTACAAATTTTCTCTCATAATGAAATATCTGCATTTTCAAAATAATGAAGAATTTGATGAGACTTCTCATCCAGCTCCAAAACTGAAAAAGATTTGGGATCTATATCAAATTATTATTGGGATCTATATCAAATTATTCTGAAAATTTTACAGCAGACCTATGTACCAGACAGAGACGTCAGTATCAACGAAAGTCTAATGGCCTACAAAGGAAGACTTAGCTGGATACAGTACATCGCGTCTAAGAGAGCACGATTTGGCATAAAATCATTCATGCTCTGTGAAGCCAGCACTGGTTACATATGGAATTCGGTCCTTTACACCGGGAAAGGGACCAAATTCAACGAAAGATTCGATAATTATGGAATGGCAACAGCTTCTGTTCTTACTTTGATTGAGCCATTGCTGAATCAGGGGTACTGTGTAACCACAGATAGTTTTTATACTTCTCCAGAGCTCTATGAGTTCCTTCTACAGCACAAGACGGATGCATACGGGACTGTTAGAGCTAACTGGCGTTACATCCTGCCAACCTTTGGCAATAAAAAGCTCAAGGCAGGAGAAATAGTTGCCTGGCAGAAAGGCAAAATGATGGCACTGAGATGGCGCGATAAAAAAGATGTGTGCCTAATGAGTACCGTTCACAACACCTCTACTGTCATGGTACATACAAAAGGTGGAAAAGACGTAATGAAACCTCAAGTCATAATGGACTACAACAACACCATGGGAGGTGTTGACAGAGCTGACCAGGCCATGACTTTTTATCCAACGATGAGAAAGCAACAAAAAAAATATTACAAAAAAATCTTCAGGCATCTTCTTGAACAGTGCCTGTGGAATGCTCTAAAAAAAAGAGTGAAAGGCCTGTGGTTCATGCGGACTTTGTTTGGAAAGTTGCCAAACCTATATTTCTCAAGCACCAAACACTAACCACTATAAATAGATCTGGACGTCGTGCTGCTGGCGTTGTGAACCCGGAACGCCTGACAGGTCGACACTTTATGGACCACATTCCACCAACGGAAAAGAAGGCAGCACCCACAAGGATATGTGTGGTTTGCTGCTCTAGACGTGACGACACTGGAAGGAAAAATCAGAAAAGAGAGCCGGTTCTACTGTCCTGACTGTGACGTCGGACTTTGTGCTGTACCATGTTTTAAAATTTTGCATACCCAAGACGTTTACTAAAGCAATATGACTACTAATATTGCACTCTTGTTTGGCCAAGAAAAATGTCAGTGTTTTTGATTAAATTATTTACTGAAATTTATTGAATAAAAAGTATTATTACTATTATATTATTATTTGTTATTATTTATAGTTATTTATTATATTATAATTTATGATTTTGTGTTTCAAACTTTATCATACCCGGGATGTCTACTAGACTCTTGTTAGTACAGATTTCAGTGAGTTATTCCTAAGAATTACAGGCCTACAATATAAAATGTTAAATTTCCATGCAAAATAATGGTACCGCTTTCAGCACCTAAAATCTGAAATAATACCACCAGGGAGGTTAAGGAAGCTATTTTTTCTATGCTGTCCGATTAGCAAACCCAGTTTCTTCTTGAAATCCTTATGTCATATAGTAAATGTTTAATTGTAATGTTGTAGTAAAATTGAAAACATAAAACCTCAATTCTAAAACTTATAGACACTATAAAAACTGAAAATCATTAAATTATACTGTTTGAAGATGCTCTGCTTTAAGGCAACCTGTTCTCAGCTGGCAGTGCACCTTAACAAATGTATAAAAGGACATGTACTTTTTTTGTTAATGCAGTGCTCTACAATGTGTAGATGATGCATGATGGTAGTGCCATATAATGCAAATGTGTTGTGCTGGACTGCCTAGTACATTAGGGTGCCATTCAAAACAAATGGCACTGCAATGCACTGCACTTTGTGTAGGGCACTGTTGAAAGTAACTACAACAAATGGGTGTAAATGAACCCCATTTACATAAAATATTTAAAATGTACTGGCCTGAAGAAAATTGAAAAAAGTTTTTTTTTTTTTTTAACCATGTCCATAATATGGACAAAGCCACAACTAATTCACTTTAATATAATGACAACTTAAAATAGAATGGTACTGTGATTGTATTGTATTGCCTTTCTGCAAGGAAATTGCCTAGGATAATCCTAAATGAATTTCACATCACATGGCCTATTTTCTATAGTAGTAATTCCCAGTAAGCTGTTATCAAAGTTTCAAAGTTTTACTTAGAAAAAAAATGCAAACATGACAAAGTCCATATGTACAAGAAACTGATCTTTTCCCTATATCCCTAACTCAGGCTTGTGTGCTACCCCAACATACCTGCAAAGTTAGATTCCATGCTGGTGTCTTCAGGAGGACTGGAAATCCCAGCAATCTCCCTACATATGGAAGGCTCCAGGACACAGGATTGTAGCAGCTTTGCTGGAATTAGGACAGAAGCTCTCCCACACCTTGCTGGCTGTCTGTGTCTTTCCCTTCCATGCAACAGGTTGTGTGATGTGAGACCACAGGTCTCAGCAACTCCATAGATGTTGGCAGGCTCCTCTCTGTAGGCGATCTCCAGTGATGACAGAAGAAGGAGAAGGTGGCTGAAGGCAGAGAGGGACAGAGGCCTCAGGTAGTTGCTGGAGGATCAAGTTGAATAGCAGCTGACAGCCTGTCTTCTCCCATGTGGCTGGACTCATCTGGGCAAAGCTCCTTCCTAACTTATATGCACAGGGAGGGGGTAGAATCCAGAAGCAGCCTACCAATTGAAAAAAACAGGAAATAAGTTAACTCTTTCCCACCTTGCTGGGCATCAGTCAGCTAGCACTTTCCAATCTGCTTACAAGAGCATTACAGGAAAGCTGCACCAATTAACATCTCGCAATTATCCCAGCACATACAAACCCCTGAGATAGACGTGAGTTGAAGATTACAGGGACCAGTGCAGCAAAGCAAGTAGCCATGTAGCAATGCTGAAGCCTACATGCCAGACTTCCCCCAGGCCTATTGCATATTTTTTAGGATTGTCTGGTAACCTGGCCTTACCAATGTAATCTAAAATGGCTGGGACCTTCGGAAAGTGAGAATCCCAGTCAAGATAGAAAATGTGGACATTATGTACATACGCCAAAGCATATGCTTTATGGGCTTTCCCATTCCAGATTGGTATTCTCTCTGATCTCAGAGGCGCCCTGCCACTTTACCAGAAATGTACTCTCTAAAGTAGGCACAAAACTAAAACTCTATCTCTGGGGTTAAAGGTTCTGATTTTACCAGGTTGGTTTTAACCTCCCTGGCGGTTTTCCCGAGTGTGGCTCGGGGTTAAATTTCAGTACCATTAGTGGTAACCCCGAGCTACACTCTGGATTGCATTGCAGGATCCTGGTGCAGTGTACTTACCTTAATAAATCAAAATGTGATCTTGCGCAGTGATCTTATACCCTGGGATCTTTCCTCTGGGTGAAAAAGTGTTAGGAAAAGGTACATAAAATAAGTGATGGTATTATAATATAAAAAATATAAATATATAATATTATAATAGAAAGTCCATAATAAGAATATAGTATGAATCCAATATAAGGTTTCTTAATGAAGAATGTACTTAATAAATGTCCCCACAATTTAACCTACTACACTAGTGGAGCCCCCTTTCTTTCTCTCTCTCCTTCACCCCCAATGCCGAGCCGATTACACTGGAGCTATCTTAGAAGGCACAGCAGGCGATCCTAGAGGAGAAATCCATGACTAACAGCATTGGCTGACAGCGGTGACAACATCCATGGATTATTATTTACAACAGCTATGATACCATAGCCTGGAGGTGAGAGTTCTGAGAGACTATACTGATAGAAAGTTCAGAAGGGCAACACTCCCATATTGCTTCATTAAGAAACCTTATATCGGATTCATACTATATTCTTATTATGAACTCTCTATTATAATTTAACCATCGTAAAGGACTATATTTCTCTATCTATTATTGACTTGAATTTTTATCTTTGACCAGAGTACATGCACTGATGTGTCTGTTAGCAATAGCTTTGCACTAATATTTGTTTGTCATCAGTTGCTTATCATTTTTATCACCTAAGTATTTATTATTGTATGCTTTTATACTTATTCACTTATGCAAAATAGTAATATTTTCACGTCATTATTTACGATCACTTATTTTATGTACCCTTTCCTAACACTTTTTCACCCAGAGGAAGGATCCCAGGGTATAGGATCACTGCGCAAGATCATGTTTTGATTTATTATTCTTATTTATATGTGCCTTAGCACACATTTCAGATCTTGCTGCAGTTATCTTATTTTATACATTTTTACACGGTAGTGATAGGCGTGAAGGACATTTTTACACTAGTGTACTTACCTTATCCCCAGGATCCTACGATGTCCCCCCGCTGTGTCTGCGGGCTCTGTCCTCCGCCCCGATGTCCTGTGTGCCGTGCTCCGTTCCCTGCAAGCGTCGCGACACACGGGGGCAGGTGTTTTCACTGTGTGGACACTTTGTTTTGGGGACACTGTGTTTTGGGGACACTAGCTGGGTGATCAGTGGGTAAACAGCAGATGAACAGCTAAAAATTCACTGATCTCCCGGCTGCAGCACAGATTGTCTCTTCCTCTCCTCACTGACAGGCTCTGTGTCAGGAGAGGAAGAGATGAGAGCAGTTACAACTAATCTATTTACATTACATGACGGCTGTGATTGGACAGTCGTCATGTGATCAGGAGGGCCAATCAATTGGCCATCCTGTCGTGCACACCTTTTCTGTCTCTGGGGTGCACAGGCACATCGGGATTGCGCCGCTGCATGGGCACACGGCCGTGTGATCCCCTGACTAACATCACCGCCCCTCTATGCTTACATTATGATGGCTGTGATTAGACACAGCCATCGTACGGATCACAGTGGCCTCCTGTCGTTCCGAGATGCGGCGTGTCTGAGGGACACGCACGCATCGGGATCGCGTGGGTGCACGGGCGCGCGCCCCCACTCCTTCTGAAGGGCGTTCAGGAACGTCCACTCAGAACTAGAGTGCCCATCTGGACGTATATATACAGTGGCCAGGTGGGAAGTGGTTAAATGCATGTTTTGATGACTCTTTGAAGGTAAAAAATAATAGAATTTTGATGGTTGCAAAACAATGTGTTAAGTGTGCTTGGTGGGGGGGAGTTGTGTAAGGAGAAGGGGGTGTTTTGATGCAAACATCCTACTTTGTGATAAGGATAAAGTTAGTGAGTTTAAAGGTGTTTTTAATGAAAACATCCTACATTGTAGAGGGTAATGTAAGTTAAGATTTGAAGGAAGAGTAAGAGAGGATTAGGAAATTAAATTAGGAAAAAAATCAGCAAAGAAAACTCAGAGTAGTAAGATCTTAGGATTGCAGTGGAAAAGTTAATAGAACTTACCACTCCTAGAGCCAGGTAGACCTCACATCTAGAAGCTTAGGAACGCTGTGTCTACAGTTAAATCCATTATCGAAGGTGAATTAGTATGCTACCAATATGTCTGCCATATAGAGACAAATTGCAAAAAAAAAAAAAATGCATTAAAAATGGGAAGTAACATTATGGAGATCTCATTGGTTTTGAGAAGGGTCCAGATCAGAGAACAGGGACAGAAACAGAGCATACCATTCAGGCAAGAGCTGCAGGTGCTCATATTATAATTTCTGCTTGATGTATGGAGAAACAGGAAATGTTTTAGTAATTGAAATTCGGGCTGGAGAATAATTGTGTTTTACTGATCTTCAGTTTAAAATGAGGAAGTTAAAATTTTATAGCCAGTTTTAATCTATCAGTAGATATTGAGACATTTTGAGATAATGTGTAAGCATATATATTAATATTGAAACTAAGAAAGCGGGAACTTGCCATACAGCATATAATATTGTTGGTTACTTTAAATAATTAATAATGATAATTAAGGTAGATAATAAAATGATAAGATTGATTCTTATGAATGTTGTTTTATGGGTGCACTTCAACCCTCTATTATTAGAGAATGCTCATTGCTATATTTGCATTCCATGTTCAGCGCGTCCGAGAGACTTGGTGGAATGGAGAGTGAATGTTGAGAGGGGTTTAGTTCAGAGAAGTTAACTGTATTGATTTAAAGTATGTTATTACATGTTTATTGTTAAAATGTTGCAACTATTGTCAGTCTATTCATGAAATGTGTTGGGCACATATTAGGCTCATGCCCAATGCATAGTTAATTGGAATCAAAAAATGGGAATGTGACGTCACTATTAAAATACATGTAACTGCTGGTACCAGATATTTTTTTTGAGGAATCTGATCAGATAAATAGATTAAAAAGGTTTTAGATAACTGCAAGATACAAATTTTTAAGAGTAACATTTCAATTCATACATGGGGTATTTTGATTATTTCAGAGTCTGACTTTAAGGAATATTTTAATTGTGTAATTGCCTATCCTTTACATTGTTGAAGCTTTGTAAGCTGTTTTTTTCAATATTGACACATGTACTATATTTAGGATTGATAAAATTGCCCTGGGCTCTGAGGTGTTCAATAATGGCATTATGGTTTTATAGAAGAACCTAGAGTGGTGTTTTATGTGGAAAAAATATGTTGTTCAAGATTAAATATGAGAAAACATAGATTGTATGTTTGAGGGGTAGTTGGGCTGATGGGCTCATTTGTTGATGTTGAAATTAAAGAAATGGGAACTTTGCATTGTATAAGGATATTGCCTGTTACAAAACAAGGGAATGGTTATTTGTGCAAATGGTTTTAATTGTGTTTAAGCTGTCTAACAATGATTGGAGATTTTAAAATGTTTGATCTTTACCTTTTTTGTTAATACAAGTTTAATTATATTATAATTAAGAAGTAGAAATCCATGCTATGAAAATAAATAAGAGGAAGTTATGTATACCAGGCTCTGCACCAGAGGAATTGTGGTTAAGAAAAAAAAAGAGAAGTAACTTAAGGTTGTGTAATCCTATGTACTAAGGTATCACTAGAGGGGAAAAAATATATACTTCGGGTGAGATATGGATTTAAAAAAATAAAATAAAATGGGAAAAGGTGTTTGAGGGGAAAATTCTAAATGGAGAATTGGAGAATGAATGAAATGGCCAATGGATGTGGAATGAGAAAGTTGTTGTATTGTATTTAATGAATGCACAATGTATTATTTGATTAGTAAAGTATCTAAGTGTTTGTTTAAAAAGTACACAAAGAGATGGTTATCTCATGGGATATTGTGTTTTTCATGTTTTGGGAGCAGAGGTTGCTAGGCCCATGTTCCTGATAATATATATGTGTATTTACAAAAGATTTTCCTAAAAGTTTGGGATTAAAATTAAAATTTGATAATGGGATTTTGGTAAAGAAGGGTGAAATTATGAAATTAAGTAATCAGGACCAAAACAAATTGCTGCATGCATATTGAGTCCATGAAATGGTAAAATTTGAGAGGAAAGTTTGTTTGAATAACAGTCAGAGTGACTAGTCTGGATATATTTACCTTTTGACTTCCCAGAGTGTCAATCGTGAAGTGTTAATGATGTAGTGTTGTTTGTTCATCAATGTTTTGTTTGTTGCTCATGATCAGATATATTTGCAAAGTTGGAAGGCTGACTTCTGAGTCAGAATATGTGTTTGGGTAAAATGTTCTGTTCTGGGACCCTTGGGTCCACTTGGGTCCCAGGGATAGAAGGAACTAAAGGTGTTTTTGCTTAGTTGAAATCCTGCTGTAATACTGGATTTGAAAGAAAAAAAGATGTTTAGTTAAAAATATTGAATCTATATAATGAAAACTGTTGCTGAGAAACATTTTTATTTATGCATGCTTAAACTTATGTTTGGATTAATGAGGAATGTTATTTTTAATGCCTCCAATGGTTAAGGCCTGAACTGATCAGGTATATTCTGTGATTATTCATGTTGGATGAGGAATATCCACCCCAACCAGCCAGTATTCACCCCTAGCCCCATACACATGAAGAAATGCCCACCCCATTCATACCCTATACCCCATTCATACCCTATACCCTATCCGGATGTCAAGTTACTTGAAGAAATGACTACACCTTTTACATGGAAATCTTTGTTGTTCATCTTTGTTGTTCTACTGCCATTGGAGGTGCTGAGATGAGTAGAGGTGGACTCCTGCTGGAAAATGTTCCTGGGAATGAGACCTTGAGGGTTAGCCAAATGACGCAAGCCCAAGGTCTATGAAATTCCAGTAAGCATCACAAGAGAGAGATCCAGATGCCAGCCCGAAGACCCAAGTCTAGTCCAATGCATCAGTTCCAGGCTATCTGTGGATATCGAGTTCTATCCTTACAAAGAGGCAGGGTTTTTGGGGTGGAGGATTTATCGGGTGATTATGTATCATTACTGCTAGATAAAACTGTGCCCATCAAATGCAGATTCACCGTGCCCATCATATGCAGCTTCACTGTGACCTTCAGAGTAGGCTAATCACATCCACTTTTCATTTAAAATAAAATAATAAAATAAAATAAAACCACTTAACATAAGGTGTCCTCATCAAAGCCCCCTGTTACATCAGATGTCCCAGTCAGAGTCCCCCTTTAGAGCAGGGGCCCCCTTTTACATCAGGTGTCCCCCTTTGCATCAAGTGTCCCAATCAGAGTCTCCCTTTACATCAGATGTCCCCATTAGAGTCCCCCTTTACATCAGATGTCCCCATCAGCATTCCCCTTTACATCAGGTGTCCCCATCAGAGTCCTCCTTTACATCAGGTGCCCCCATCATAGTCCCCCTTTACATCAGGTGTCCCCATCAGAGTCCCCCTTTACATCAGATGTCCCCATCAGAGTCCCCCTTTACATCAGATGTCCCCATCAGAATCCTCCTTTACATCAGATGTCCCCATCAGAGCCCTCTTTACATCAGATGTCCCCCTCAGAGTCCCCCTTTACACTAGATGTCCCCATCAGAGTCCTTCTTTACATCAGCTGTCTCCATCAGAGTCCCCTTTTACATCAGATGTCCCCATCAGATTCCCCCTTTACATCAGATGTCTCCAATCAGAGTCCTCTTTTACATCAGATGCCCCCATCAGAGTGCCCCTTTACATCAGAGGTCCCCATCAGAGTCCCCCCTTTACATCAGATGTCACCATCAGAGTACCCATTTACATCAGAGGTCACCATCAGAGTCCTCTTTCACGTCAGATGTCCCCCCTCTTCACCCCTCGTAACTCACAGCTCTCATAGCAAGTCACATTCCATCCACCTTCGGACCGGTTGGGATGAGTCAGAGAAACTGGAAGTGACAGCGCGGGACTCGCCAATCACTAACCACAGCAGGGAACAATGCTATAGAGGAAGTGGTCAGGGTGCAGAGCTCAGTGCCCCAAGGACTTTCTAAAGGAAGCCAATAGAGCTTCTTGTTTGCAATCACGTGATTGCAAACAGGTCATGCTTCCCATGTGTGTCCAACGCCCTGCACACACTTAAAGGGCCATTTATCTTCAGTGAATGCAGCATGCCATGCTTCCTATACACTTGTGTGTCCGGCATCCCACACACACTTAAGGGGCCAATTTTTTTTTATGATGAGTAGCTTTGGGGGATTCTGATAGTGAGCCGTCAATCACAGTTGAGTTCTGTTTTTGACCGATAGCTCCTCACTATCGGAATGATTGCAGAGGAAACAGGAATTACCAAGTCAATTGTTCATGAAATCAACACTCAGGATTTGAACATGAGAAAGGACACAATTTCGATAGTGTGGATAATGTCCAAAGAGCCACTAAGCAGGCTCTGAATGCCATCCCACTAGAAGACTTCCAGGGATGCTATGAAGAATGGAAAAATCACTTGGAGCATTGTGTACACTTACAAGGTGCACACATTTTTGCAAAATCTGGTGCAGTTGTGCATGGTAACCAGTTGGCCTCCAACTTCAAAAAACTGCAAAAGATGATCGGGCGCCTGCTGGAGAGGACAACAATAACAGATTGACAAAATGATGTCAGTCCAATGGATCAAAGCTGATAGGAATTACTCCTAGGAGAAAGTGACATGAAAACAAATAGCGAAAGTTCCAAAAGAGAGCTTTGAGTCAGAATATATTGTCTTAAGAGATTGATGTAATTATTAAGCATAACCCGATAGAATACCAACTTCCATTGAGTATGTAAATGCAATGTTCATTGTTTGTATAAATAATTTAAAAAGCTTGAACCAAACAAGTGCCAGAAGTTTACAGTCACCAGTAGCTGAGCAGGCTGGTATTCTATCAGGTTATGCTTTATAATTACATCAATCTCTTATTTAAGACAATATATCCTGGATCAAAGTGCTCTTATGGACCTTTTTTGCTGTTAGCTTCTAACTTCAGCTTGTTGAATTAAGCATTGACAAAAAATTCTAGAAGCTGATTGAGTTCTATGCAGAGCTGCAGCTGTTGCACCAGATTTTGCACGCTCTAGTTTTAGTAAATCAACTCCAATGCTCAATTGTAAAAATTTTCAATAAAATAATTTTAAAAATTTCATTTTCATTGCTTTCTGGACACATCTCATATATAAATAGTGATCTGCACTTGTTCCTACTGCACTGTGTGATTCGCTGTCCACCAATTTCTGAGTGACTATTTGTCATCTAGTAGGGTCACTGAAGACTAGTTCAACTTCAGAATTCTTGCATGTTAAAATTAGTAAACCATTAATACTAAAATGTAAGAAGCATAGCACTATACAGGATGGACCATATAATTTACATAAATATTATAACATAGTAGCTTATAATGCTTGTCATGTGTGGATCGAGTTTGCTTTTGCTATGTGAAGATATAGTAGGCAAGTGTTCATCTTACAATTGATTTTGCAATTGTGTTGCTTTCAAGTCTCTAAAATAATGCTGAATTGTGCATTGCTCTAAAAAAAATCCATCTTCTGATTTATGTACATATAGAGGAGCGAAATATTGAAATGAGGAAAATAATCCCATCTGTCAAATTAATGATGGATTTGGTCCAACCTTGAGAACAAAACTTGAAGTGCTAATTCCATGCACCACTGATGCTTTTAATTAAGATGGTTTGACAGATGGAAAATCAATGTGGAAGCTTTATTTAAGAGAATCATAGAATCCATTCTTGTGCAAAAGCAAGTTTCTATTAACTCCTTCAAGTGGTTTGTTAAAGAACAGCAAATGTTTATCTGTATGTTCATCAAGCAGGTATTAGTATGTTTTCTCTCTTCCACCTTACTAGAGGATGTCAGCATTTATCAACATGCCTTGTCATGAGCAACAGCCCTCCATCTCTGAAAGCCTTTTCTCAAAACATGATAGGATTGTTCCTTCTTCAGACAGCAACACAATGACATTTTCAATCTGTTTTTAAGAAGAAGAGAATTTCCACAGATGCCAGAATGTAATTACTCACATGAAAGAGAAATATTTTCAAAATATATACTTTATTGGCTTTTCTGATGAGCATAACATCTTTTTATGACTCTAGCTAAAATGAACAAACAAATACTTCTGCATATGGCTACACTGGAATCCCAACTTCCGAACAGCTGACCATCTTAGGGTGACTTTTCACCTTTAAAATGTCATGCAGTTTACCACACTAGAATAGATACAGTGAATCACACTCTGCAGGCTGATCAGGGATCATATAATGAAAACTTGTACTGGGGGAAAGACAAGGGCTACTAGTGTTGACTTCCTTTTGCAAATACTTTCTAAACTAGAACTAAACTAGAAAAAGCATGCAAACTTGAAAGTCAGGGTGAGTCTGAATTGATTTGCATACTAGTTATAGGTCCATGCCTCAGCATTATTACAGCCACTGGATCAACCTGACATCTAGGCAACAGGTGTTTCCAGAAGGTTAGATACATTTATGTGTAACATAAATGTATATCTAACCTTCCCCCCTCTTTTCCCCCTACCCTCTTTCCCTCTTCCTTCCTTTTAGCTGCTTCTCGAAGCTTGCTCTTGTCCACAGACCACCATTTATACCCACTATTAGAATATTGTATTTTTCGATTTTAGCTATTGCACCATCAAGTGCCTCCCGTGTCCACCGTAGGGGGATTTACCCGCACTGGGTGCCTCTCTTTTGTGCTGTCTGATGCTCCATTTGGCCTTCATTGGTAAGCCATACATGACTATAAATCTCCAATACTAATATGTTTATTGTATTAAACCTGTTTTTCTAATGTTCAAACATATTTCTGATCATGTAACTATGAGATTGTATTTATCTTTGTAGATGTTTATGGTTGACTCTTCCTGAAGAAGCGGCCTCACTGCACATTTCTTCTATCCTCCTCTGTTGCAGGGGATCTGTCACTGGTTGCGACCGACCCTTGAACATTATCTCCTTATTCAATCAAGCCTACCTTGTGTCCTTGGACACCATTGCTTTTGGTACTTTGCCCCTGACCCCCCGGGTGTTCTACGTTCACTTATGTGATTAATTAGGTGGGTTTGGTTATCTGATGATTGGACGGGTGTATGTCTTTCACCTGTATACTTTTTTCATATATTTATTTTGTGCCTCTCTCTTTCCCTTCTCTTTAATATACCCCCACCTACCCTTTCCTGGTCATCCCTTCTCCCCTCCTTCCCTTTCCTTCTCTCTCCTTCCCCCTTTCCTTCTTCCCCTCTTCCTTCCCTTTCCCCTCCTTTCCCCTTTCCCTCCCTCTTTTCCTCTCACCATTCCTCCCCCCCCCAATTATAATTATGATACAATAGAGTAGGGAATGGTTTAAATTCTTTTTTTTTTTACTGTGTATGTCTATGTCTGGTTGAGAAGATTTTTCTTCACTGTATGTGAGTGGAAATCCCCTCTAAAGCCTGGTACAAACTATGAGGGGTTTTTTTTTCATTCAACACGCAAAAAAATTATAGAGTATAGCAATCTCCCTGAGCTGTTGTGTTCTGACAGAGGTGGGCAGAACACTCCGATCAGTGCTCTCCACCAATGGCTGAAAGCTCTGATCAGGAGTCGGTCAGCTGCTGGTTTTCCAGCCAAACAGCCAGCTTCTGTCGGACAGGGTGGCTTACACATGGGCCAAATATCGGTGGTTTTTTTTTTTTTAACCCGCCAACGTCTCCCAACGTTTGGCCCCTGTGTTCGGGGCTTTAGACTGTCACTGGGACAGGTGCCCTCATTGAAAGATTTGGTGCCTGTTCTTTTCCTGTTCTAGTGATAACAACAACATTTTGGATTGTCTATCACTTTCTGATCCACTGGCAATGGTTATCACCACAAATAGAGAGAGTAAAAAAAATAAAAATATAATAAAATAGAATCTCTCCATCAGTGTCACAAACAGCAATAAAAGCATGTTGAGGGTGCTTCCAAACACTATCTGAAACTTGAATGTGTTTTAGTTGTTCAGTATGAATTTCAGAAGGGAATGTCAGGGAGCTCAATGTAGCAGTCTGTATGTGCGGCATGCACATCGAACAAAGGAATTGTGCTTAAGTTGGAGGTGATTCTCTGAAAAAAGATATTTCAACAATGTCTTATCCAAATATATCCTGAAAGAGTAGGGCTTTTTTAATGTTTTATTAATTTTCAGAAATAGAGATTAGGTACAGGAAATAGGAAGCGTGTAATCCATGATAAAATGTGTCTAAGGTGATGGCTGGTTAAGGGGCCTTGGAATGTTAACGAAATAAATGGTGTATCTGTATTTGGAATGAATTATGTTTCAATTTCCAGAATAAATTAGCCCTGAGACTTGATGTTTGGGAAGTGAGATGGAGGCTTGAAACAATTAACAAGGTTTTAAGAAAGGGATGAGACAGTTGCATTGAGGAATGTCTAAAGGAAATAAGATTGAGAAGTAATTCAAAGAGTTGGATAAGTACAGTATATAGAGTTTTCCAAGGTAATAAGAAGGGTAGGTAAATAAAAAATGTAAAAAATCTGGAATGGTTATCCAGAAGGATAAAAGGTGATTTTTTTTGTTACAGCATATGTAAACAAAAAAAGCTATCTTCAGTATGTTTGTATTTATGACTCACTGTATACTGTTTTGTAGACTTTTGTGAATCTGTTGCAAAGTTTCTTATCTGGAAATTTTTTTAACAGCAGCAGTTCCTGCTGCAGGCTGGCAATGCTAAAGTTAGCCATACATTGATCAGTTTGTTCTATCAGCCAGCGGGCCGATTGAAAAAAACCTAAATGGATTGCCCCATCCACACATACGAGGTGGATGCGTGAATCCTGATAAGCTATTGTGTTCTGACAATGGGACTCCTCCGCTGTTATAATACACTGATCAGCGCTGTACCTGATTGGTTGTATAGGCTGATTGAATGGAAATGTACCAGCAGTCTTGTTTGAGAGGAGTTGATTATTAGAATGGCTCTTCTTGAACAGGAATGCCTATAGATGGATAGAAATTCAGCTGGTTCCTGCTGAACCAGTTGAATTTCAGTCCATCTATGGCCAGCTTAAGCCACTGTCTCGCAATTAGCAATAGTGTTGTAAGCCTTCTGTGCAGGTCCCTTTAGCTGGATGTTGGGCTGCCTACTGGATAGACCTGATATGGAGTTTAAAGGCCAACTTGAGGAACGCACATGGCGGGCTGACAGCACTGTAAGGCAGTGACTTAGCTTTGTCAGGGAGCATTTTCTTTGTCAGTTACAGGCACTTTCCCTAGGTATGAAACTTTACAAATAATCAACCAAAATTTGCTGAAAGTGGAATTAAACATCGTCCACCCAGTATCTATCTCATTGGCCTGTGCAGGATGATGTGCACTCCTGCGCATGTGTAGGAATGCAGTCATCTTGGCACACATGCACTTTGTCAAAATGTAAACTGAGCTGTGCATGCACAGCTCAGTGTACATTCCAAAGAAGTCTGGGAGCAGGAAAGAAAGTTTCTATTATTGTAGAACAGACATTGCATTTCTTTTCTGCAATAAACAGCCTGACTGCTCGTAGTTTTTAAATCAAAGCACTTTAGTTCCACTTTAAGTAAGCTTTATACAGTGAGGCATACATATAGAAAAATGGATTGTGGATTGACTACACTCCACATAGTCGATGTCTATGCAATGGCAAGTGTAATTCTGTTAAAATCATGAGTGGAGCTTTTGATCGCTTTTCAACTTGTTTTCTCATAGCTGAATGAAGTGTAACCACACTCAAGGCCTCCATTTATGTTCTATCATTTCTTCTGACAATACAATAAACAAAGTGAATGTAAACCTTTATTTTGTTTAAAATAACAAACGTGTTTGTATGTTTTGCACTGAGCAGCCCCGATCCTCCTCTTCTCGGGGCCCACGCCTGCAATCCTGGCTTCTTCCCCCCTCCCTCCCGAGCACCCACCATAGCAAGTCGGTTGCTATGGGGGCACCTGTGAAGGCTCGTTCCCAAGCCGGCTCTGCATGTCCATAGACACACAGAATGCAGACCCCTCCTCACTGGCTGTGATTGACAGCAGCGGGAGTCAATGGCTCCCGCTGCTGTCTCTGAGCCTACGAGGAGGGAGAGAGCAGAGAGAGCCATTGCTCTTGTGCACATCACTGGATCAGGATCATGCACAGGTAAGTATAAGGGGACCTGGAAAGGTCATGTGCCACTCAGACTCAATAGAGAGGGGGCATGTAATTGGTATATCCACAGCTGCTGTTAGAGTGCTGACAGCAGATGAATCCTCTCCTGGGCAAGGGTTCAAGAAGAAAAGGGGTAGCCACTGGAAGTCACACATCTAAGGTGAAAAACAAAATCAACCAGCGCAAACCAAAATCCCTAATTAAGCAGCAGCTGTGATACTGAGGGTAAAATTTATCAAATCCCAAGAAAAAAGCAGTACAGCGCATAAATTAAACTAAATATATAAACAAAAACTAAAAGTCCAGTATAAACAAAATGCAGGCACATCTAAGGTGTCCTAGAGAGGTGAATAGAGTGGCAACCTCAGCCTGCACTCCAACTAAAACCTCGCCCCAAACGCATTTCACTCTGCCCCCCGGAGCTTAGTCATGGGGAACCACTCCATTCACCTCTCTAGAACACCTTAGATGTGTGACTTGCAGGGGCTACCCCTTTTCTTCTTAAGTATAAGGGGAGCTGGGGGGGCTGCATTCAGGAGATTTTTTACCTTAATGCTGAGAATGCATTAAGGTAAAAACCTTCAGCCTTTAGAACCACTTTAAAGCAGAGCTCAAGTCCATTATACTTGCCTTCGTTCAACGGTCCAATGTCCCTCACCAGCGTCGGCATCTTCTGCCTGGTTTCTTCCAAATAACAGGCTGTGGTCATTCTCATTGGTCAGCCCAGAATCATGTCATTTCTGCGCAGGTGCAGGAGTGCAGTTTTTAAAAGTGAGACTTTAGATGTACAACAGCTGACCAATGCTATATTGTCAAATAAAAAGGTGCAGTGTTCCAAATGTAAAATAAAATAAGCAGAATAAACTCATAAACAAAAATAGTCATATGCATATTATCAGTGTAAAAAATAGTCCACAATGCTGTACAAACCAAGTCCGTGCTGTATATCTTTATACAAATTGCAGTGTCTTCGGTAAAATACAGTGACCATCCACCCTGTAGAACTAAATATTGGTGCAGCTTTATATATGCACTCACCAGACAGTTAGCCATGAATGGAAACACAGCCTTTGTTTAACATCTCCCAAATCACAAGGACAACCACCAGCAGTTGTACAATTCTGCACCAGGGGGCAATCCAACCTGTAAGAGGACTGTATAAGAGACAGCTGTCGTCCCAGAAACCAGAAGCGTCAGCGTGACATTAGCATGTAGGCTCCTCCTGCAGGAGCCAACGTGCTGATGCCCTGTCGCAGCTTCTGGTTAATGAGATGGTAGCCATCTTACATTTTCTGGCCCTGTGTGGTGAGCTATCTCTTTTATAGTCTACTTCCTGGTTGGGTCACCCCCTGGTGAAGAATTGTTGAACTGCTGTTGGTTGTCCTTGTGAATTGGGAGATGTGCAACAAACAAAGGCTGTGTTTGCTGCATTCATTCGAATCTAACCGTCTGCGGAGTGCATATATGGTGGAGGACAAGCGATACAATTATTTAGTTCTACACTGTGAATAGTCACTGCTTTTTACTGAAGGCACTGTCATTTATATTAAGCTAAACACCACAAACTTTGTTTGTGTGACCTTGTGGACTGTTTTTGACACGTTTGTGAGTTTATTCTTTATTTATTTATTCATTTATTTATTATTATTTATAAATGTATTATTTATTATTTATTTTATTTTGCATTTGGAGCGCTGCACCTTTTTATTTGATTTTTGTCAAGGTTTGTATGGTCACCGTTTCCAGCTGCCCACACTTCTAAGCGCTTACTTACCTTGTTGTTGATTAATGCTATATTGTACTTCCTTCTGCAGTTTTCTCCTAGCTGGGCTAGAGATTAAGTTGTTTGTGGTTGCTTGGAAACTATTTTATTTTGGGTATCTTTATCTATATTCTTATTGTATTGCTGTGTATTATTATTATAATTATTTATTTTGCTTAAAATTCACCCTTATACTTGTTTAATGTGTTCTAACTCATAAACGTACATATAAGACTTTTCTTTTCTTTCAAATATGATAAAATTGTAAGCACACAGTACTATGTTGGTTTACTCCAGATTTTTGCCTTTTGTTGATATGTTATCATTTTATTGAGTTTAGAGTAGGCAAATATGTTGTTCATGAAATTCTGATGTATATTTTAGAACAAACATAAATTAAATGCAGATAATTCTAATTAAAAGAATAAGTTATTGTGAATGTGAATTTGGAGCCTCAATCCGATTTCCAACAAAGGTTTGTAATCCTTTTCTAATGAAATCAGACTTTAAATCAGTCCTGCCGGTTCCACACTGACTAATCACATTTTAAAGCTTTTTTTGGTACTTTCTTCTTTTTATAGAGATTGGTAAAGGCGAGGTCTTAAAAAAAATCATTCCTATTAACCTCATATGCATTGTGGAGAAAGCAGACACAGGATATGATTTGAGGATAAAACAAAAAACCAAAGTGAAGAATAATTAACAATACATACGAATAAAGACAAAGGAGATGCTCTCTAACTCCATGTGTTTTAAAGGCCAAATAGAAGAACTAGTGAGGATAAAATAATATTTGCAACAATGTAAAATTTTTAAATGCTATTAAATCCACCAAAGTACTGAATTAATAATATATCTGGAAGTATGGAATAATGCAAATCAAACAATCAGTAGTTAGTTAGTTTTCCTATACCGGGGTTCTTTAGAGCAGCAGTCCTGCTGTGTATGCAAACTATCTTTTTTATTTCAGTACCTACGGGAATTTGTACAGTACTAATGCTCAGAACTTTTAAAAGTATTTAAGCTTAATGAATAGTTACACAGCTATAAAAGTTCTCCAACAAAACATCACCAGTGATTTCCTTCTATTTATTTACCAGGCGCGTCTGATTACACATAGCTGGATTCACACTGATGGTGCATTATCATTTTTTTACACATAGAAAACCTTGTGGCAGGATGATCTATTGGCAGAAATCTATGTGGGACTTGCTGGAGGGGAACTGGATGATAAGAGGAAATTCCTTTACAAGTGTTTATTCCTGTCTAAAATGTGAAACGATCATTTGCTTCCTCCTGTTTTATTTACTATGCTACAATCTTAATACCAGCGTTTATGCAAAAGGGACAGGAAGTTTCTCTTTTTATGGAGCTGACAAGCAGTAGACCATGGAAATCAGAGCACAAGCCACTCTGTTTAATATTTATGTGCCAAGTTGTTTGTTTTCTAAAGCTGCTTATTTTAGCGCTAGAAATATGTGATAGTGACGGAGATAAACAGATCTGAAAATTGTACTGTGCAGAATATGAATCACGTACTGCTGCATAGATCCAAAAAACATGTATAAGTATATCAAAGAATTAACCGCTTGCCGACTGTCCGCCACAGTTATACTGCGGCAGAATGGCACAGGCAGGCGAAACGCCATCATTGTACGCTGGCCGCGACAATTGGATTCGATCAGGAACCAATCAATCCCCAGGCCCAGGCCAATGAAATCTGGCCTGGACCTGGTGATCGGTCCTGACGAATGAGATCCTTCCCCTGTCTGTGTAACTGTAAATACTGACGGGGAAGTGATGTCATCTCTCCTCATGTCAGTCTTTTCGTTCCAGACCGAGAGGAGAGAAGACATCCAAGTAAGTGCACCAACACTACACTGACACCAGTTCACGTAGGCACACAATTCACCCCCCGATCACCCCCCCAATTAACCCCTTCACCACCTGTCACTGTGTCACCCAGTACAGAAATCAGATTTTTTTTGATCGCTGTACTAGTGTCATTAATGACACTAATCAGTGTTAGGGTAATTAGTATTAGGCCCAGATAGGTTTAGGGACCCCCCTATCCCCCCCAATAAAGGTTTAACCCCTTGATTACCCCCTGTCACCTGTGATCACAGTATAAGTGTCACGGGTGACGCAGTTTAGCTAGATTTTTTTTTTATAGCATCAGGGCACCTGCCATATTTTACCCAATAAAGGTTTAACCCCCTAATCACCCGGCGGGTGATCAAAGTTAGGTTTTAGCGACAGAAAGGGTCTGCGACGCCCTAGGCAATGTCAGATTAGTGCCAGTACTGCTAACACCCATGCATGCACCATACGCCTCTCTTAGTAGTATAGTGTCTGAACGGATCGATATCTAATCTGATCAGATCTATACTAGCGTCCCCAACAGTTTAGGGTTCTCAAAAACGCAATGTTAGCGGGATCAGCCCAGATACCTGCTAGCACCTGGGTTTAGTCCCTCCACCCAGCCCAGCCAAGCCCAGCCCACCCAAGTGCAGTAGACCTCCTCTGTAAATCTAAAGTGGTAACCTGTAAAGGCTTTTAAAGTCTTTTAAAAACGTATGTAGTTTGTCGCCGCTGCACATTTTAAAGCATGTCGTGTTTGGTATCCATGTACACGGCCTAAGATCATCTTTTTTATTTCATCAAACATTTGGGCAATATAGTGTGCTTTAGTGCATTAAAACGAAAAAAGTGTGTTTTTTCCCAAAAAAAGTGTTTGAAAAATTGCTGCGCAAATACTGTGTGAAAAAAAAAAATGAAACACCCACCATTTTAAGCTGTAGGGCCTTTGCTTTAAAAAAATAAATAATGTTTGGGGGTTCAAAGTAATTTTCTTGCAAAAAAAATATTTTTTCATGTAAACAAAAAGTGTCAGAAAGGGCTTTGTCTTCAAGTGGTTAGAAGAGTGGGTGATGTGTGACATAAGCTTCTAAATGTTGTGCATAAAATGCCAGGACAGTTCAAAACCCCCCCAAATGACCTCATTTTGGAAAGTAGACACCCCAAGCTATTTGATGAGAGGCATGTCGAGTCCATGGAATATTTTATATTTTGACACAAGTTGCGGGAAAAAGACAATTTTTTTTTGCACAAAGTTGTCACTAAATGATATATTGCTCAAACATGCCATGGGCATATGTCAAATTACACCCCAAATACATTCTGTTGCTTCTCCTGAGTATGGGGGATACCACATGTGTGAGACTTTTTGGAAGCCTAGCTACGTATGGGACCCTGAAAACCAAACCCCGCCTTCAGGCTTTCAAAGGGTGTACATTTTTGATTTCACTCCTCACTGACTATCACAGTTTTGGAGGCCATTTCTTCATTTTCAAAAACAAATGAGAGTTGCAAAATACTCACCATGCCTCTCCCAAAAAGTCCCACACATGTGGTATCCCCAAACTCAGGAGAAGCAGCAGAATGTATTTTGGGGTGTAATTCCACATATGCCCATGGCATGTTTTAAGCAATATATTATTTAGTGACAACTTTGTGCAAAAAAAAAAAAGTTTGTCATTTTCCTGCAACTTGTGGCAAAATATAAAATATTCCATGGACTCAACATGCCTCTCAGCAAATAGCTTGGCGTGTCTACTTTCCAAAATGGGGTCATTTGGGGGGTTTTGTGCCATTGTAATTTGGGGTGTAATTCCACATATGCCCATGGCATGTGTGAGCAATATATCATTTAGTGACAACTTTGTGCAAAAAAAAATATGCTTATTGACATTTTTTTTACCAAAGACATGTGGCTGAATACATTTTGGCCTAAATGTATGACTAAAATTGAGTTTATTGGATTTTTCTAACAAAAAGTAGAAAACATCATTTTTTTTCAAAATTTTTGGTCTTTTTCTGTTTATATCGCAAAAAATAAAAATTGTAGAGGCAATCAAATACCATCAAAAGAAAGCTCTATTTGTGGGAAAAAAGGACGCAAATTTTGTTTGGGTACAACATTGCATGACCGCGCAATTATCAGTTAAAACAGCGCAGTGCCAAATTGTAAAAAGTCCTCCGGTCATTGAGCTGCCAAATCTTCCGGGGCTGAAGTGGCTAAAGTGGAACTTCACTCAAAATGGGAAATTGCACTTTATGCCCTCCTCCCCATAACATTTGGTATCTTTTTTTTTGGGGGGGGGGCGGGTATCTAGTTGTGATAGGTACCCACTCTCACTTCTGCTCGTATCACCTAGGTCCCTCTCTATTTGTTTGCAGCTTTCTGGGACACGTCACAGGTCCCAGAAGGTTGTGAGGCCACTCCCAAAGTTCAGCGCGGCTTGCGCATGTGCAGTGGGAAGCAGCTGTGAGTCCACAAGGAGTCATTGTTGGCTTCCCACAATAAAACATGCCGCCACTCGAGGACATCGCTGGAACCTTGGACAAGTGTCCTTTCAAGGGTAAACATCCTTTTTATTAAAATTTTCCCTCTAATGCTGTGTACACACAGGCGGACTTTTCGACAAACTTTTCGGACAATTTGGTCGTGTGTGGGCTTCATCGGACCTCCTGCGGACTTTTTCTGTCGAAAATCAGACGGACTTTAGATTTAGAACATGTTTCAAATTTTTCCAACGGACTCGAGTCCGGTTGAAAAATCCGTTCATCTGTATGCTAGTCCGACGGACAAAAAAAGGACGCAAGGGCAGCTATTGGCTACTGGCTATGAACTTCCCTATTCTAGTCCAGTCGTACGTCATCATGTTTAAACCACCAGACTTTTGAACAGACTTTAGGACTTTCGAACGGACTTTAGCAAGTCCGGTCGTTCGTAAGTCCATCGTAACTCCGTCGAAAGTCCGTCGGAAAGACCGTCAGACGTTTGATGCTAAAAAGTCCGCCCGTGTGTACACGGCATTAGGCTCGGTTCACACTGCTGCAAACCTGAAAGTCAGTGTGACTTTGTCAGGCAACTTCAGTGTGACTAGAGTGCGACCTAATGCGACTTGAAGCGAATTTGAAGCAACTTTGAAGCAACTTCAGGGAGTGCCAGGGTAATCTTCCTGTAATGTTGAACCCAAAAACACATCAATTAAGGTGAGGGTCTGACTTGGAGGCGACTTCCATTAAGTTGGATAGAAGTTGCTTTGAATTAGTATAGGAATCTTTTCTAAAGTCTGAGCGACTTCAGTAATGCTAATTAAGGCAGTTCTCATTGTCTAAAATAGGATTTCACGTGTCATGCACCTTGGGGTCTCACAAGTGTGAACCGAGCCTTATTTTTTGTTCATTTGTTTGTTTGTTTCTGTTATACAGATCATTTTCCACTTAGCTCTTTAACTTGCACTTTTTAAGTACTTGGCCTGGATAATATTGTGAGACTTCCTTGGGTCTTCCTAGATCCATGTTGATGCATGTTTCCTCTAGACAAAAGAAGCAGATGGATTGGTAAGTAAGGACACAGGGTTGGGTCAAACTGATAATATGGAATGTCTACTATATTGTCTGGAACCCATGGATGCATGGTGTTGACTGAGAAGGGATTTATTTTTCTCTACAGTTCCAAATCCCTATAGAACATTAGTTTTTAAAAGAGAAGCAGAACACAAAGTTATCATGTATTGTTATGCATTGTGTCTCTTTTGCTTTCTTGCCAGAGCTGCCCTCCTGGTAATTGGTGGTCTGATAACTGATGGAAATATATTTAAGGTACAGAAGAAGAGTTGCAAACAGCGCAAATAAACAGAATGAATGAAACAGAAGCTAGGAGAATCTTGCACTTCAGGTACAGTTTCCTCTCGAGCAAGAAGAACAGTGAACAATACAATAGTGACACCACAATATCTCATTCTAAGCCCAGGTTCACACTGACTTGCAGGAATGAAGCCATGCAAGTTCGGCTGAACTCGCGCAATTTCACTCCCACATGTCAGTCCTGATTTCGACTGCGATTTCAGAGACATATGTGCAGGTTTCTGCACAGATGTCAATGTAAATTGCAGCCCGAAATCGCAAAAAGTAGTACAGAAACTACTTTTTGAAGCGTCGGTCCTAATCGGTGCAGCGTCGCACCGATTAGGACCATGCCATTGCTGGCAATTGCTGCCGAATTGACATGCGATTTAACATGTCAAATCGCATGTCAAAATGCTCCAGTGTGAACCAGGGCTGAATCACATGAGACTAGCAATAATAGTACAGTACTTCAGATAATTTCACAGTGCGGATATATAGCTGTCACAAGAAATGTCTTACTATCTTTCAGGAAGAATTCAAGACGAAGGGTATTTTTTCAGGTTACTGATTAGGCACAATTTACATGTTCTCTGTAAGAAAGCAAGTCTTCACCTTTTGAGTTCAGGTCAATTTTAAATAATAAAAATCAGAAGCAGGTAAATATTTTTTCATTGAGTATTCATTTTGTGCGTTACATGGAGCATTTATGATGAGTTTTAATCCAGAAATGGTCAACTTTTTATGTTAGGAAAACAATAATAAGAGAATGGTTTTCCTGAGACATCATCTAAAAGTTTATCATTTGTCTAATCTAAGCTTTTAACAAATGTGGTTCCTTTAGAATGAATGCTCAATCAAATAATACAGAGACTTCAAAACTTGATTTGGGGTCCTGATCCAAAGTTGGGTTCAGCAAATGAGTCATTTTTGTGCTGGACATTGAATAGTCCAGCTAAATAATATTTAGGATTACCATACTGTATGTATATGCCCAGTGGTACCTAAGGAGGCTATTTACTAAAACTGGTGCACACAGAATCAGGTGCAGCTGTGCATAGTTACCAAACAGCTTCTAACTTCAGTTGTTCAATTAAGCTTTGCTAATGAAAGCTGGAAGCTGATTGGTTACTATGCACAGCTGCACTAGATTCTGTGTACCCCAGTTTTAGTAAACCTGAGATAAGCGAAGCCTCTCCCCGGGGAAAAGATAGGACAAGCCATGGAGAACTATACAGACACTGTTAATAAAGACATCAATCTGCCCAATTGTTTCTCTGACTGGACTGATGCTGGTACTGTACCAGATAAATCAGTACAGGTAAAAACTCCGGCATAGTGGTGGATTTGGGAGGGGGGTGTTTAACCCAGATAGACTGCCTATCCCTACCCTAGGGTAAAATCCTTTTAAATGAAGCATTAAGAGGCCATAAATAGCAACCAATATACTTCTTTCAATACAGGTTTGGTCTGGAGAAGTGATAGACAAAGCCAAAAATAGCTCATAGTTAAATAAGGAGAGAGCTGAAACATATATAAAACAATGCAAAAGTTCCACAGCAAACTTGTCAGCTAGACATCAAAAATAAATAAATAAATAAGCAAACAAGCTATTATAGCTACTCAGGTTTTCCAGCTATTGGATGCACAATATATAGCAATGCATAAATTGAGAGCAGACTTGTATAAGTATATTCATCAGGACAAATTATAAAAGTGTTTTCCAAAAAATTGTACGTTAGTTCATTGCCTACAACAAGACAACATGGTGGATCAGAAAGTGAAACTTCCCTTTCTTACCACATTGGATTAGCAAGTAAACAGTCTCTGTTAGTTCCACAGTCAATTAGAACATATAAGGGCCCATTTACATTCTTTGCCTTCTATTGTGTCGGTGTCCACTATTAGTCCACTGCTGTTGGCTGTTACCCAAAAAGCAATGTGTAAGTTGCACCGCTTTGCCTAAAACTTTTTACAAATACATTGATTTGGCTGCCTTCGAAAAATATTTTTGTATAAATATATGCATTCATCATGGAATTGTTTTTTTAGTTAGGCTATTCCTTTTTGCCTCCAGGAATACAGGGTCTTGAAGAAGCAAATAATGAAAAATGTGTCAACCTCTTGCTATGTTGGGCAAAATAACAATAGTTGAATAGCATATGTGATTCACAAAGGTCCATTTTTTAATTTTTTAATCTGTGTTGTTTTAAAATTTGTAATAAACTTTATGTAAACTTTTTATTCATTTATGTGTCCATCCTCTCTTTACTGGTAAAGTGCAATCATTATTTGGGTTTTGTTTTAATACAGATTGAATTTAATTAGCAAATCGTTTGTGTAGGAGTAATCTTACCTAATTTAAAAAAAAATTAAGCATTTTATTATTTAACCTCCCTGGCGGTATGATTATTTCGGATTTTAGGTGCTGAAAGCGGTACCATTATTTTGCATGGAAATTTGGCGTTTTATATTGTAGGTCTGTAAATCTTAACAATAACACACTTAAATCTGTCCAAACCAGAGTCTAGTAGATATCCCGGGTATGATAAAGTTTGAAACACAAAAACATAAATTATAATATAATAAATAAAAATAACTAATAAAAAAAATTAAAAAAAATAGTAATAAAATAAATTTCCCCACAATTCACTATCGCTCAATTCTGCAAGTGTTCTAATTTACTATCGCTGTTTTCTAGCTGGTCTAAAGCCACTTTTGACGTAAAGGGACACTTTTTGGTTGCTATGGACAATCTCCAGTTTCCAGCCAGAAAGAACAGTGTATATCACATAAAACTGCATGCAGGGCATGGGCCAAAGCACTGGGGACAAAAGGGATGTGAAATCATTTCATACAGTACTGTAATTTGTAAGATTACAGTACTGTATGTGTTATGGTTTTTACTGTTTTTTGAATTTGCCGCCAGGCTCCGCCCCCGTGCGTCGCGCCGCTCGCAGGGAACGGAGCCTGGCACTGAGAGGCTTCGGGCAGAGGACGGAGCCCTCGGACACTGCGGGGGACATCGCAGGATCCCGGGGACAAGGTAAGTAACGCCGCCCCAGGATCCTGCAATGCGATCCCGAGTGTGGCTCGGGGTTACCGCTAATGGTACTGAATTTTAACCCCGAGCCACACTCGGGAAAACCACCAGGGAGGTTAAGAAAACAAAATACATCATTGACACTACCTGCCTACAGTTTGCATGTTCTCCCTATGCCTGTGTTGGTTTCCTCCGGTACTCCGGTTTCCTTCCACACTCCAAAGACATGCTGGTAGGTTAATTGGCTCCTGTCTAAATTGTCCCTAGTATGTGTGTGTATGAATGTGAGTTAGGCCTCTTTCACACTAACGATCCGTATGTCCGTTTTTCATCCTTCCGTTTTAGGATGAAAAACGGACATACAGGAATCTCTATGGAGCGTCGGATGTCAGCGGTGACATGTCCGCTGACATCCGACCCGCTCCGATCCGAAAAGTGTAACGGAGGAAAAACCTACTTTTCCATCCGTTTTCGGATCGGGTGACGACGGACACTACGGTCCGTCATCATCCGATCCCCCCATAGGGGAGAGCGGCGCTCTGACAGGTCCGTCGCTGCACAGTGTGCAGCGATGCACCTGTCATCTTCCTGCTCAGCGGGGATCGGCGGAGTGATCCCCGCTGAGCAAGCGGATATTCACGGGGCGGATCATCACTGATCCGCCCCGTGAGAAAGAGCCCTTAGGGACCTTAGAGTGTAAGCTCCTTGAGGGTAGGGACTGATGTAAATGTACAATGTATACTGTATGTAAAGCACTGCGTAAATTGACGGCGCTATATAAGTACCTGAAATAAATAAATAAATCTCACCTTTAATACCATCTGTTAACAATCTCTATTTTTCCCCAAATAAATTATTAGCATTTCAGCAGATGTTTTATGCAGATGATAGCTAAGCAAGATGTATAACATTTTTATTTGTATATTGCATATGTTCAGTGTTATAAGGTTCTTGAGGAAATGCTGCATCAAACTGCAAGAGTCTGGTTTGCATTGTCTATTTTTACATCATCCCATTCTGCCTTTGGTTGCCTCTGATATCAATCTGCTTTAACAATGGTCTCTGGCGTTTATATTCTCAAGGTTAACCGGCAATGTTTTAGCTGGAAAAATAGCTCATCCATCTGGCCTCCTAAAGTGAATCACTTACCTTCGTTGCACGCATGCCTCCTCTGCAAAACAAATGGAGATATTGAGACATCTCATCAATCTTGCCAATTTGTTACCTTAGCACAGGAAAATGAATAGGGTTTATAACTTAACTTATGGAGTTACAGAAGAAAAGGGAAGGAATGACCGTAGAATTATATTGATAGATTAGGGAGGTTCTGCCGATGGCACTCTTATGAACCATTGCAAACTTGATAAAATCATATGAATAATGTACCACTCATGTTCATTCCATTGAAGTTTTATTGATATAAAGTTGATACATTTTTTTTTTTTTTTTACTTTTTCTTTTATACATTAATTTCTTTTATTGTTCGATTTAATAAAGTCTTATATGTATTATTTTGATCAAACTTCACTCAGTATTTTCTGGTATATATAACTAAAAATAAAGTAAAAGTGGCACCAACAGATCAATCTATTACTAGCAATAGTATGCTGCACAAGTACAGGCAATCCACAGAACAAATACCGTAATCCTGCAATTTTAAGGCTCCATTCACACATGCGAATCGCGGTGGCTTTTTTCCGCGTTTATCACATGGCAGCGCATTCACTTGAATAGGCTGTCCTACACGCAACAAACGAGCCAAAGCAGCTTCTGCACCTTTTATTGGCAGTGAGCCTCATGTGTTTTTGCAATGCTTTTTTTTGTGTGTTTTGTTGTGCAGCAAAATGTGCAATTACTACCCATGTTTGGAGTGCCATTAACACATAACAAATAATAGGACCACAAATGCAATGCACGTTTGGTGCATTTTTCACACATTATCAGGAATACAGGTAGAAACACACTATGGCCAAATATTTACATTTGCTATTGCATAACTAAACTACCTCAATTAACAATTACTACTTTTAACTTTCAAAAGTTTTTTATGTATGGTAGAGCAGAATTTTAACAACAACGTATGGGCCTTGCAGTGCCAAGTATGACAATACAAAATACAAATATGTAATTCAAGAGGATGAACCTTCAATACTTACATAAAGTGATTGCTGGATTGATATAAGACGTACCACTAAAATAAAACGTGGTAACATATAAAGTAGAAGAACCGTAACTTATAGTAACAGAAACGTACCAAAATCATCTTAGTAATATCATTACATGTAGGCAGGCCTAGTACGTACCAAGAGTTATGCCAAAATAAAATTACCAGCACTTGCGATCCAAAATCACATAAAAGGAAAAAAAACAGCACAGTAGAAGAAAGAAATGAAAGAAGAGAAAAAGAAAGAGAAGTCAGGGGGAAAGAGAGAACTCTGAGAAGAAAGGGAGATCTAGGTTAAATGAGGGGGTGAGGCAGAGGAAGAGGAGCCCAGAGACCTAACTACATTAGTAGTTTGAGAGAGAGGAATGCGGAGGTATGTTGCCCAAGGTTCCCGGGTATGTTCAAAGAGAGACTGACGGTCATTAATAATACTTACAACTTTTTCATGAATCATAATCCATGATATTCAACCACTTGCCGACCGGCTCACACCAATATACGTCAGCAAAGTGGTTAAATTATCGCGAATCGCCGTATGGGTACATCTGTACCTTCAAGGGCGATAGCAGGCGCACGCTGCATGGCAGTGAACCTGATGGCCGCCGGCCACCCGCGATCGCATGCATGAGAACAGGAACAGGGATTTGTATTTTAGTAAACACACAAATCCCTGTTCTGTCAGGGGAGAGGAGACATATCGTTTGTTCCTACTAAGTAGGAACAATGATATGTCTCCTCCCCCAGTCAGTCCTATCCCAATACAGTTAGAAACACTAACTAGGGAACACATTTAAGCCCCAGATCGCCCCCTAGTGTTAACCCCTTCCCTGCCAATGACATTTACACAGTAATCAGTGCATTTTTATAGCACTGATAGCTGTATAAATGTCAATTGTCCCGAAAATGTGTCAAAAGTGTTCGATCTGTCCGCCGCAATGTCGCAGTAATGCTAAAAATCGCAGATCACCACCATTACTAGTAAAAAAAAAAAATAATAAATATGCCATAAATTGTTCCCATAGTTTGTAGACGCTATAACTTTTGCGCAAACCAATCAATATACGCTTATTGCGATTTTTTTTTTAATCAAAAATATGTTGAAGAATATATATTGGCCTAAACTGAGGAAGAAATGTGTTTTTTAAAAACATTTTGGGGATATTTATTATACCAAAAAGTAAAAAATATTGTTTGTTTTTTTCAAAATTGACGCTTTTTTTTGTTTATAGCGGAAAAAATAAAAACCACAGAGGTGATCAAATACCACCAAAAGAAAGCTCTATTTGTGGGAAAAAAAGGAAGTCAATTTTGTTTTGGTACAGCATCGCAGGACCGCGCAATTGTCAGTTAAAGTGATGCAGCGCCGTATCGCAAAAAATGGCCTGGTCATTAAGCATGCAAATCTTCTGATCTGTAAGTCGTTAATGCATCAACCTTCTAAAGGACACTGAGGGTGTCTTCCATGTTCCAGCTATAAAGATCTTAGTAGCTAATAAAACACCAGGTACCAAGTACACCAGGACTTGGACGAGGCCACCTGGTTGGAAATTCATTAAGCAGCGCAAAACTGGACTCAGTACTCTGCTTTCTCCCTATGTTATTTGCATATATATATAGATATCTATATATATATATATATAGATATAGATATCTATAGATATAGATATCTATAGATATCTATATCTATTTATATATATATATATATATATATATATATATATATATATATATATATATATATATACATATATATATATAAAGTAATAACAAGAAAGACCTATTTGTTATGCAAATGTTTTAACAAATTAATAAAGGATGCACAATATAACTTACGTTTTATTAATTATGTAAATTCAGAACTACAGCAAAATACAGTTTTTATGTTTCTACAGATTAGGGGAAGTTTTCAAATTAAAGAAAATGTAATTAAATATGGAAGTAGAAAAGTATTTGTAACAAAAACCCTTTTTGCATTATTTTGTTATAATTTGCAGTTTATGTACTTAATTAAGTAGAAATATAGAGTCAGATACAATGTTAAAGGTTAAAGTGTATACCGTATATACTCGAGTATAAGTCGAATTTTTCAGCACATTTTTTTGTGCTGAAAGTGCCCCCCTCGACTTATACTCGAGTCAAGCACTTTTCTGCAGCAAAAAATTTCATTTTCCGAACCAAATTTGTGGCCCCGTATCTCAGGGCCACTTAGTGCTAGGAACCCCAAATTTGGTGTGCAAACCCAGTGGAACTGGTACCACAACATATCCAAAGCTGAAGTTCCTAGCACTAAGTGACCCTGAGATACTGGGCCCCAAAATCGGTTCAGAAAATGTCATTCTCTGCTGCAGAAAAGTGCTTGACATTTTCTGAACCAAATTTGGGGCCCCATATCTCAGGGCCACTTGGTGCTAGGAACCCCAAGTTTGGTGTGCAAACCCAGTGGAACTGGTACCATAATATATCCAAAGCTGGGGTTCCTAGCACCAAGTGGCCCAGAGATACGGGGCCCCAAAACTGGTTCGGAAAATGTCATTCTCTGCTGCAGAAAAGTGCTTGACATTTTCTGAATTGATTTTTGGGGCCCTGTATCTCGGGGCCACTTGGTGCTAGAAACCCCAGCTTTGGAAATGTTATGGTGCTAGTTCCACTGGGTTTGCACACCAAATTTGGGGTTCTTAGCACTAAGTGGCCCCGAGATACGGGGCCCCAAATTCGGTCAAGTGTGTCCATCTGCAGCAATGTCATTTCAGGACCCTTTGGGTTCAGAGACCCCAAATTTTGGCTGCAGCTAGGGGGCATCTAGGAACCCTTAACTACCGAGTTTGAAGTTGAGGGGACCTATGGCTGCAAATGGGCACAGTGAGGCATGCAAATGGGAACAGTGATGCTGCAAATTGGCATTGTTGACCCTCTTTTCCACTTACAGTAGCTGTGCATTTCTCACCCTCGTCTTATACTCGGGTCAATAAGTTTTTCCCTTTTTTTGTGGTAAATTAGGGCCTCGACTTATACTCGGAACGACTTATACTCGAGTATATACGGTATTACCTTAACATTTCATATTCCTGATATGTGTATGTTGTATCAGGTAATTGTGTTAAAAATCCTGCTCTCTTTGTACTGTTTCCTTTGTGTGAAATCCTTGGTAAAACTGACCAGTGCCCCTGCTTTCCTATTTCAAATTAACCACTTTAGATATGGAATCACATTTATCCCAGCATGGTCAGTTTTCTGACTGTGCTGGGAGAACAGCCTGCCTGTCCTCCAGTGATTAGAGTTGTACTGACAAGCCCCCCTGAACAGTCCTTTACAAGGAAGATTAGTGTATTGCCCTTTCTCTGCCTCCTGCTGACACCCACCCCTGCAGTCTCCAGCCCCAGCTCTCTGAACCCCTCACAATACATACATATATATATATATATATATATATATATATATATATATATATATATATATATAAAATTAGAGCTGCACAATTAATCGTCAAGAATCGTTATCGCGATCTTGACTAAAGTGTTTCACAATTCTTTCTATGCAAAGAATTCTCTTTGCTCTTCTGAAGCCACAGCCGTCAAAAGAAAGGAAGAGAAAAACTGGGCAGTACTTAAGTATAAACATTGTAACAATTTGTCAATGGAATAGACTTTGTGTGTAAGTGTCCGTGCCCACCAATGCAGCCTACCTGTGCAGGGGAAACTGACCATTAAAGTTAGCCCGTTTTTTTTGTATAATGTGAAAGATTTTACGTCGCGAGAATCGTGAGAGAATTGTGATCTTTTTATTCTAAGCAAAAAAATTGTGATTCTCATTTTGGCCAGAATCGTGCAGCTCTAATATATATATATATATTTACACACTAAAAACTGAATGGGTTGTTACAAGATGAAGATTCACATATATGTAATTTTTTTGCCCTTCTAAAATACATTAGCTATTTAAAGGTAGCTCTGTTAAATTTGATTAAAACTTACATATAGCAAGTGCCATTTCAGATCTTCAGTCTCTTCCAGAGCTACAGCTGCTGAAGAATCTTTACCATCCAACATATTCCGGGTGTCACTACTGTGTTCTGTAATGATGTAGGGGCTGACAGATGGAACTATGGAGCTCAGTGGGGGCGGGGGTGCTCAGGCATCCAACATACTGTATCTGTAAGTATGTTGAATGGTAAAGATTCTTCAGTGACTATAACTCCTAAAGAAAGCAAAGATAGTTCTTACTGCCCACTGAACTGCTAAATATTTTTAATCTTGGTAGCCAAACATTTCCTTCGGCTCTTGTTTTATTAAGCTAGGAAGGTTATTGTTCTAAATTGGACCCAAACTGCACTATTACATATTGATTTATGGAAAAAATTGATCAATCAAACATTACCTCTTTGCAAACTCACATATGAGGCTAGGGGATGCCCGAGGAAGTTGGGACCCTTGGCTGGATACCAAGGATACCAGTGATTCCATGATTTCAGCTTTTTTTACATCTGTCATTCATAAGTAAATGTTTCCAATATAAAATGATAATTACAAATAGAGCTGGAACTACAAGGGTATTATGCACAGAGAGAGGAATCTGGGATTTGTCCACAGCCTATCACACTGTCCCATCCCCTGTGAGTCTTCCAGTTCCTTGCCCTTTAATTTTCCCATTGGTCCATCCCGTCACATGACTTGACAAGGCGCAGGGCGCGAAACATGTCATCATGGTGATGGGACCACGCTATCGGCTTGCTACCCAGATGTCCTTTAGGTATATCCCTCCACTAGCCTCCACTTTGTTCCACCGGCACAGCGAGTGAGGTCATCACTAGCAGCCGCTCCTGCTTGGTCTTGCTGTGGTAAGACTTGTCACAGTTCGGCAGTTGTTTCTCCTCCTGACACCACTTCATGCTCCCTGTGACACCTGCCTTCTGCCTGCCTTGATCTGCTGATCCAGTCCAGCCATTGTACATCTATGCTGGAACTGACAGGCACAGACACATTGAGGACCCCCCTTATCTGAATGTATGTAAGCATTTTTAGCCATTGGCCCATGTGGGCCAAGGCCCACAGGATAGGAATCTTTTCAGCCCAGTCCTCAGTATTGTCCCTCTTAGCAGGCGCCTGATCATCTTTGTTGCTCATGATTTCCGCTTAGCAGACTGATTCCCTACTGCATTTTGTACCCCTTTTATTATAGTAGTATTATGGTACTAGGGCAGGGCTCAAAATTTCAAGTCCTGAGCTACTAGCCAGGCCTCAAGGGTTACTCGCCACCAGTTGCCCCACCCAACCCCTACCCTTCCCCACCCTTAATTCCTCCCCTAAACACACCCTCAAATTACACTTAAATGTTTTATGCAGAATTAAGTTATAAAAATAAATATTAACAACAACTTTATCCGTGCCCAACAGTGCAGCCTCACCTGTGCATATCAATGCACCCTGCCTGTGTCCATCAATGCACCCTGCCTGTGTCCATCAATGTACCCTGCCTGTGTCCATCAATGCACCTTGCCTCGGTCCATCAATGCACCCTCACCTGTACACATCAATGCACCCTCACTTGTGCCCATCAATGCAGTCTCACCTGTGCCCAACAATGCAGCCTCATCTGTGTCCATCAATGCAGCTTCACCTGTGTCCATCAATGCAGCCTGCCCATGTCCATCAATGCAGCCTGCCTGTGTCCACCAATGCAGTCTGCCCCTGTCCACCAATGCAGCCTGCCCGTGTCCACCAATGCAGCCTGCCCGTGCCCACCAATGCAGCATGCCCACCAATGCAGCCTGCCTGTGCCCACCAATGCAGCCTGATCGTGTCCATAAATTCAGCCTGCCTGTTTCCACCAATGCAGCATGCCCGTGTCCACCAATGCAGCCTACCTGTGCAGGGGAAGAGGAGAGGATTGCCGGCTGTATGTTCAGTGCTCGGGGAACATCACTGGAACAGATTTCATTTCAATTGCTGTGTTCCCACCGCTTGCTGTCACATACAGCCCCGCCCCCTAGCCAGGGCACTTTGATACGCGTCCCGGGTTTGGATGGATGATCTGTCTATCAAAATCCTGGGCCAAGGAGGTGGGGCTGTATGTGACAGCTAGTGTGGAGAATACACGGCAATTGAAATGAAAGCCGCTAGTGATGTTCCTCGGGCTCTGATCATCAGGCCGACTCTCTCCTCTCTCTTTCCCTCCGCAATCGCTGGGAGAAGGACTCCCATTCAACCCACCTGCCGGCGGTGCATCCATCAATGCAGCCTGCCCGTCTCCATCAATGCAGCCTGCCTGTGTCCACCAATGCAGCCTGCCCCTATCCACCAATACAGCCTGCCCGTGTCCACCAATGCAACCTGCCCCTGCCCACCAATGCAGCATGCCCACCAATGCAGCCTGTGTCCTGAGAGGACTGCCGGCTGTATGTTCAGAGTGCGGGGAACATCAATGAAACAGATTTCATTTCAATTGCTGTGTTGCCGCTCGCTGTCACATACAGCCCCGCCCCCTAGCCGGGGAACTTTGATACACATTACACGTCCCGGGATTGGATTGGTGATCTGTCTATCAAAATCCTGGGCCCAGGAGGTGGGGCTGTATGTGACAGCTAGTGTCAGGAACATATGGCAATTTAAATGAAAGCTGCTAGTAATGTTCCTCGGGCTCTGATCATCCGGCCGACTCTCTCCTCTCTCTTCCCCTCCACGATCGCTGGGAAAAGGACTCCCATTCAACCCACCTGCCAGTGGTGCTCCCCCCCCCCCTGCTCCCAGGCAGCCCTACCTCGACAACCCTCAGATTCCACTTGCAAAATGCGAGCAGGCGAGTGGAATTTGAGGGCTGTATACACATATATATATATATATATATATATATATATATATATATATATAAAGTTGCAAACAAGAAAAAGCTTTGGTCATGGGACTTTATGTAAGGGAAGTCACTAGAAAGAAGATAATATAATGAAAATAGGTAAAAATATAAATATAATTTATTCTGAAATTGGAATCAGCCTGCCTGTGCCCACCAATGCAGCCTTACCTGTGCAGGGGAACAGAGGAGAGAATGGCTGGCTGGATGATCACAGCGTGGGGAACATCACTGGAATATATATAATTTCAATTGCTGTGTTCCTGCCGCGCGCCGTCACATACAGCACCGCCCCTGGCCGGGTAACTTTGATACACGTCACACGTCCCGGGATTGGACGGGTGATCTGTCTATCAAAGTCCCAGGACCAGGAGGTGGGGCTGTATGTGACGGCGAGTGCGAGGAACACGCCGCAATTGAAATGGAAGCCGCTAGTGATGTTCCCCGCACTCTGATCATCCGGCCAGCTGTCTCCTCTCTCTTCCCTTCCGCAACCGCTGGGAGAAGTACTCCCATTCAACCCGCCTGCCTGTGGTGCTCACCCCCCCGCTCCTAGGCAGCCCTTCCTCGCCAGTTCTCAAATTCCACTTGCAAAATGCGAGCAGGCGAGTGGAATTTTTGAGGGCTGTACTAGGGTATATTTTTTGTCCTCACAGTGTTCAGGGAAATTACAACCACAGTTTACGTTATTATTGCTCAGGTGATGTATATGGGTGAAACTGTGATTGTGAAGATCTAGCCACTTATGGGTTGATTTTCTGTTAAGATTCACTAAATGAGTTTGGAAAAGCAAGTCTTTTTCCCAAAGTTTAGTTTGTCTATGAGTTATTCCTTTGTATGAGGCTATCTATATCATATGTTTACATATACATGTATACATATGCTATTGGCTGCAATACCTGTCTTTACTTCTGCGTAATATGAAGGCCCTTTTTTCTGAATGTACCGGTATGTCTATCTGCAATTTATTTTCAAAAAACTCTGTTTTAAAAAGACATTTAGGAAAATGGTAGTGACATTTGTTTTAATACATGCCAGGGTGCCAAGCAATGTTGCATATTTAACCTCTTATCTCTGCCTTTCTTTTCCTGCACTTTGAGAGCACCATACCAGGACTAGGTCTTTTACATATTTTTAATGTATACAGTATGTGAATGAGATCAGCTTAAAGTAAATCATCTTAATCTAAAAAAAGTGTTTACAAGTATTTCATGTGTGTGTGTATACAGTAAATATAAGTACATCAATAAAAAACTGTACATGTGATTGTAGGTTACAATAAACTTTTGACATTGAAGTATCCATGGGTTGTGTAGTCACTTTGAACCATGTTAATGTATGGGTAAGGACACCATCTGGCTGCAAGGACACCCTATCCCACAAGACTAGGTCACATGCTGCTCTAACTATATAAAGGCAGGTCATTTGAAACTGGTCACAATTTGTAATCTAATTATATAATCAACAATTTTGAAAGGGTTGTAGCTACAGATCATGGAGCTTCATAGCAAAATTTTCCTGGCAACCTCTCTCATGTTATTTACCTTGACATAAAGTATGACAAATCAAAGACAGGTAGCACAAGAGCTGTCGGCATAGTCAGTACATGGTTAGAGACCAGTGTCGTGGCATTATGAAGCAGTAGTCCATGTATTTATATATTTAACATTCATTTTCTAGCTACCCACCTGTCTTTTTCAGCATCACACAAGAGTCTCAGGGCCCTCTGTCCTCTTCCACCACCACCGCAAACAAATGAAAGGTATGGTATAGTAGTCAGTAAAAAGGAAAAAAGAAAAATCCATAGTAGCAATACCCATGGCATCACAATATTTTATATTATGCCATATTTGTTAGCACTTCTGTACACAATTATTCTTTAACCACAATACAAACTTCTTTAAAACAGCCTTTTTTCAGAACTACAAACAGTGGTCAGTGTTGTTGAGGAGATACGTTGAGATTTTCACAGCCAGAGGAAGACTTCATTAGGCATACAACTAAATTCAGTGCTGGCCAGGATGACCAAAAGCTCTGAGGGCAATAAATCAACATTACTAAGACAGATAAAACTTTTCAATACTGCAAAGCCTGTAAAGGGGACCTGTTGCTAGCATCAACAAATCTACAGTCTCCTGCTGTACGTCTGATGTCAGCTTTTCTTGAATGTAAATGTCACAGTGGGTACAGGGTCAGTGTTAACAGCAACCTTAGGCCTCATGTACACTACTGCTGCTAAACGGACGTTTAGGAGCAGTTGGGCATTTTTTTCAACTGCTCCTGAACTCTCATCTATGTTATCTTATCAGTACATGTACACAGGGTCATTTATAGTCGTTTTAGGCAGTTGAGTTTAGAGGCCTTTTTTGGAAAGCAAAAAAATGAGTTCAGACGCTGAGTTTAGAGGCATTTCAAGCTCCAAATGCTTCAAAACACGGCTAAACATGGTAACTCGTGTTTAGCTGTGTTTCGTTTACAGACGTTTTAAATTTTTGCCTATTTTGAAACAAAAACACCACTATACACGGCATGTAAACGTGGCAAAACTGACGTTTTAAGCGTGGGTTACTATCTGTCAAGTTAAATCACTCAGGAGAGGTTGTAAAAACGTCCATGTACATTAAGCCTAAGTTTATTTTGCCAGAAAGCTCCAATAAAAAAAGCAAACCAGAAGGGTTTTTTTCTGCCTCTAAACGCTGAGCTCAAAATATGCCTGTAATCATCCTAATGTGCATGGACACATAGGATAACATTGGGTTGCTTCTACAGGCAAAACACAAAACTCCTGTAGAAGCAACGTTTTTTAAGCCATTGTGCATGGAGCCTACACAGACCGCCTTGCATACACCCCCAGACCCCATAGTAGCCACTTTAAAATAAAATATTGATTATAAGATATTTTAATGTTAGTACCAGTTTTTAGCAGTGCATATACTTGATATGCTTCCAAAAATGCTTGTAAGGAACACATTTAATAGTCACAATAAGAGAAGCAACGTTTTGGAGCCTTACAGAAATCCTTCATCAGGCTGAAGCAATAATACAGACACGAAAAGACATTACTTAAATAGTAAACCAAACAGACAATAATGACATTACTTCCTCCCCAAAAAGTTTAAACAAAAACCAAATGAGCTGCAATGTTTGTTCCTTTTTCTAAGCATATTTTGCTTTTTTTCATGTTCATGCCTACTCCAACATAATTTTTGGGACCTGGACTTGTTTATACATCTGGACTCTTAGTAACTTCTGGTTCTGCTTCCACTGCATATGCACAGTGACCAAATGTAACATCACTTATGATTTCCACCTTACTGCTAGCATGTTTTTTTATAGCAACTTTCCAAATGTCTTGTATGCCTGTATGTCTGTTTTACACCTACCTGTCAGCCATTGGCTCCTGCTGCTGTCAATCAAAGCCAGTGACAAGGGAGCGAGGGGCAAGGTCAAGCCCAACTGTCTGTGTGAATGGATGCAGCATTGGGACCTTGAAGCGAGCATGCACAAGTGCCCCCATGGGGAGCAGCTTCCCGTGGGGGCACCAGACATAGAGGAGGAGCCAGGAGCACCGACGGGGGACACGAAAAGAGGAGGTTCAGGGCTGCTCTATGCATTTCTATTGCACAGAGCAGGTAAGTATAGAGATGTTTGTTATTTTAAAAAAAATACCTTTACGACTATGTTAATAATTTGTTTACACTTTCGGGCAAGAAGTGGTGTCATTGTTGATAGTGATGCATTGTCTGATTAGCTTTTGTTTACTATTTATGGATTGTCTTTTGTTGTCTGTAATGTCACTGCTACCTAATATAGTTCCTGCAAGGCTCCAAAACTTTGCTTCTCTTTCTGTGACTATTAGGCCTTATGCACACTGGGCAATAATGTGATATTAAAGTTAAAAAATGTTGATCAAAAACAAACACGTCATACTTACTTGCTCTATGCAGTGTTTTTACACAGAGCAGTCCCAGTCCTCCTTTTCTTGGGTGACCCGCTGGCTCCCGCTACTGTATTAGCCAATGAGGAAGGAGAATCCCCAGACAGTCGAGGCTCTTGTGCACATAACTGGAGGAAGATTGGGCTCAGGTAAGTATTAGCGGGGCTGTGGAGCTGCTACACTGAGAAGATTTTTTTTACCTTCATGCATAGAATGCATGAAGGTAAAAACCTTCAGTCTTTACAAACACTTTAAGCCCTGGCGCATGAGAATTAGACGTTTAACTGCATCTGGAGGGTACAGGTACTATCCAGCTCCACTCCCAGCAGCCTGTAACTCTAATGACCTGTACACACGATCGGACATTGATTGGACATTCCGACAACAAAATCCATCGGATTTTTTCCAACGGATGTTGGCTCAAACTTGTCTTGCATACACACGGTCGCACAAAGTTGTCGGAATTTCCGAACGTCAAGAACGCGGTGACGTACACCACGTACGGCGAGACTATAAAAAGGCAGTTCAATACCAAGCGCGCCACCCTTTGGGCTCCTTTTGCTAATCTCGTGTTAGTAAAAGTTTGGTGAGTGACAATTCGCGCTTTTTCAGACTCGTGGTTTTCAGATCGTTTTTCTGCTGTTCAGTTTGTGCTTGTGGGTTTGTATCTGGTCTTCAGTGCAGTGAGTTCCCATTGGTTTATTCAGTGTGTTCTTGTCTGCTCATTACTGATTTTTAGGTCGCTCTTCACAGGCCTTGCTGTTCTTCAGTGCGTTCTGTTACTTCGTTCTGACCAGCCGACCGTTTCGAAGCCAAGTTGCGTGTACGTACTCATCGTAGAGTTCGTGCTGTGCGGGGGCTTGGTGTTGGGGTTCTTACTTTGACACAAGCCCAGTCCATGAACAGGGTGGGGAGGAGTTCATGGACCAAGAATTGGTTGCTCCAGCGTGACCAATTCTGTCACATGCCTTTGCCCCGTGAGATCCGTGAGAATAATCCTGATGATTTCAGGAACTTTCTCCGGGTGACGGACCCCGTATTTCACCGTTTGTTGGCTTTGCTGACCCCTTATATCAGCAGGAAGGACACCTGCATGTGGCAAGCCATCACTCCGGAGCAGAGGCTAGTCACCACATTGCGGTACTTGGCGACGGGGAGAAGCCTGCAGGACCTCAAGTTCTCGACAGGCATCTCCCCCCAGGCTCTGGCCATCATTATCCCAGAGACCTGTTCTGCCATCATTCAGGTCCTGCAGAAGGACTATAGTAAGGTAAGATTTATCCTTTAACATCACATTTTATTGTATTTAATGTTTGATAATATATTGTATTTCTTTCATCATTCCCTAATTACCATGATTGCGATATGCTGTGAATGTCCCCTTTGTCCTCATGCATGCTGGAATGTTTAAACTTTTTTTTTTGTCCTTCATGCATATTTGCCTTTACTAACCTCCCCAGCATGCTCTCCTGGGCCCATATACACCTCGCCTAGTCACTTAACAATGTATTTTGCCAGCTCCATTGTAGTTATTTTCCCTAAACACCCCCTAAAATGTGTAAAAATGTTATTTGTGTCCTTAAATTCTGGCAGAGTGCCAGAGGCTTTTTTTTTGGGTCACAAACTCATTTGGAACCCTCCCTCCCCGCAACCGCTAAGTCAACCCATACCAATCCTCTATCTGCTGACTTTGCCAAACCCATACACACTATACCTACCTCTTTTGTGGTCATATTTATGGATTAATTCCCCAAAGCATGTAGTGCAAGGGCCAGACTGAATACTTTGAAATGGTACTGTTTAAAGTTTTTGTATCCTATTATTATCTTGATAGGTAATTGCAGAATGTTAAAATTGTGCTCCAATTTGTACAGTGTGTATTCATATTTTTGTATTATAACACTTCTTACCTGTCCAGTGGGCTGCCAATAGTGTAAGTAAGGAGGGGCTGGCCAAAGTAATACACATTATTTAGGCATTCATCTCTCAATGAAGTGGAGAGGGTTACCTGTCCAAAACATCCCCCCTCCTAAAATTTTTACAATGGGCCATCACAGGGGGTGAGGAATCTGATAGGAGGACCTTATACTTTTGTCTTTAAATACTCCCTAAAATAAATGTTATCCTGATGTTTGCCAAGAATATTTGTGTCTAATTTGCTTTCAATGTTTATGTGCAAAATGGCTAATGTATTTTTCTGGTTTGGCTCCACAGTTTCCTTCCATGCCACAGGAATGGCAGACTGTGGCCTCCCACTTTGCCCAGCGGTGGGACTTTCCCAACTGCGCAATTGATGGGAAACACGTCCACATCGTCCCACCCACCAACTTGGGGTCATAGTATTACAACTACAAGGGGTTCAATAGTATTGTGATGTTGGTGGTGGTGTCGGCTACTTACAAGTTCCTGTATGTGGACGTGGGGAAGAATGGCCGGATGTCGGATGGTGGAGTCATTGCCCAGACAGAATTCTACAGGCATCTCCAGAATGGCAGCTTGGGCTTGCCACCTCCAGAAGACAATGCGGAAGGACTCCCATTCGTCTTATTTGCGGATGAAGCTTTTGCGCTGGGGGACCATCTTATGCGCCCAACTATGCTATCTCAGTTGGGCCTGAGGCCGGAATTCTGAATGAACCAACCCTGATGGCACTTGAAACTGGCCGTCCTGGCTTGCCCCCCCCAGAGTGCCCGCGAGGTCCGTATAAGATACATGGAATACTTTGCAGGTAGGGGGGTCATCGATATGTCAGACAATGTCTGAGACATTTTTTAGATAAAAATATATTTGAAACTGAACAAATATTTGCTTTGATTTACGGCTTGGCTTTCTTTTAGCTGTCTCCTCAGTTATCTTTTAATGTTGTTATTTTTTCGGCCTTTCTCTTCAACAGTGCAAACAAAATTTCTTTGAGACATGAGGTGACAATCTCTTCTTCGGCTAACTTTTATTATTATGTTGTGGGTCTGCTACACACACCTTGTTTTTGTTGTTAATGTATGTAATGCATTACTGACAAAAATATTCTGCGTTTTCAGCACCATGACCGAAATTTGGGGAGTCATGAAAATGGCGTGATTGTGTAAAATTATAAAGCACTGTTGGGTGTTATTTACTAAAGGAAAATCCACTTTGCACTACAAGAGCACTTGAGACTGCACTTGTATTGCAAAGTGGATTTGCCTTTAGTAAATAACCCCCATTGTCACGTAAAAAAAAAAAAAAAACTCCAAAAACTGCTTTTGAGCATTGAAAGAAGAAGCCACGCATTGTTGATTATCATACTTTTTACTCAAAGCACAATCACATGTGCATTTCTAAAAGGGTTTTTGAACAAACCAACATGTTTGTTGTATAACATTTTTATAGGTCACATTAATGATAAATGGCCTTTTATAGGTAAAACAGGTATGTTTAAAACCATAAAACAATGCACAACTCTGGAACTTACTAAGTTCAACTTTTATAAAGTGAAGGCAATATCAGACATGAGCAGGGGAGGGCTGGCAGCCTTAGGCCTGGGGGGCAAGTCCAGCCAAGTGGCCCACAGAACCACCGACCCACAGGCCAGCTCCCAGCAGGACCCACGGCCCATTGGAGTTACTACCAAACTTCCAGTGCTGCAAATCAAATGTACAGTGCAAAGCAATACACTTAAAACAAACAGTCCACAAGAGAGCAACTGCTCTTGTGCACATTGCTAGATCAAGATGAGGCTCAAGCAAGTGGCTGACAGATTCCTCCCTCCACACAAGTGGGTGGATGATTCCCCTCACTGGGACATTGTATTCTGACAGTAGGGACTGACCCCTGTCAGAATACACTGGTGCTGTTTGGCTGCAAGCAACTAATTGAGCAATGATTTCCAGCAGAAGATGATATAACAATGGGTTCCTGCCTAACATAGAGGGGTAAACACGGATCAAAATTCAGCCCCTGCTGAAACCAATGAATTCTGATCTGTGTTTACCCAACTTTACCTTATCCCTTGCTTCAGCTGGCTCTCTGCAGTTCTGTCCCCTGCAGCTCCTGTGTATGTATGACATTGGTCACACTCCAACCTCCACTTCATACCATACGGGGTTAATCTTCCTTTATATGTGATGATGTCTAGGGAGGAGAACACTGGAGCTGGCTGGAGCATAGAATCAGGTAAGAAAAAAAAGACTATACCCCTTCTCCCCCTCCCCCACACTGCAAGATTGGACTGCTGTACTCTATTTGGAGTTGAGCTGGGATATCATCACATCCTTTGCTGTGTATTCTTATATTCTTGAATAGGTTAGGAATTAGTGTGACACTTCAGGTGCTACATAGATGTAATCCACATACACATTATATCTTATTAAAAATCATTATTTTTAGAAGATATAATGTGTATGTGGATTACATATATGTAGCACCTGAAATGTCACACTAATTTCTAACCTATTCAAGAATTTTACTTTCACTTTCAATAAACCTGCACTGAAAAGTACAGAGCAGGCTCACATTACAGTATGCAGGGCAGTGGAGACTTACAGTAGCAGAGGATCCAGCCTCCCATCCATGCTGTACACATCTTCCCTCTGCCCTGGAGGAGGTGTGTGCTGAGCGGGACCCAATGATCGATGCTGCAGTGTGAGGTTCTTACTGCCCCGCCCACATGTACTCCCACTGGGACTGTACCAGCTCTGATCTGGGAGGGGGGACTCAAGAAGGGAGCCTGCAAAGGGATATATCTGCTGCCACAGAGCAATGAGCAGGGGTACATAATCTTTGTTTTTGGCAGGAAACCGGGGTATACAAGCGTTACAATTAGATTTTGTTGGTAGAATTTCCTACTCACAACCTGGTGCTCCTCCCATCTCTTGTACCGACCCTGCTTGCAGCCATCCAGTGCCCTGCCCAGCCCGAGCCAGTGACTCACGCCCCACCTCTGCCTGCCACTGAAGACTCCGTCTCCAGGAGTTGTAGTTTCCGGGTGCTGCGCACCGCTGCTTACTTCTCTTCACCCATTGCCACCTGGAACTTGAGCGCGGTCCGGACTACAACTCCCGGAATGCAGTGCGGGAGGAACACAGCCAATCGGCGGCCGCCGGGGTCGACCTCCTGCATAAAAAAAAAAGTCAGCAGCCATGAAAGCGGCCGTTTTTAAATATAAGTTAGGCGGCCTGGGGGGAAATTTCCACCCTGCCCCCCGGCCCAGCCCGCCCCTGGACATGAGTATGTACAAACTGTGTTTGATATTGCGTTCAGCAGATGGGGTGAAGTCACCCCTGTAAAAGCCAAATTTTGAAGATGCACACAAATTGGGATTCAAAAAGGAGATTTCCCTCCTGATCCCATGCCTAATGTCAACATGTGCTAGCTGCCATCATGGGGGATCAATGGACGTGTTTTGTGAGTGCAACCCCTTCCTCTCACCTACTTTATTATCGAGGAAAGGGGTTGAACCCACAAAAACATGCACATTGATCTCCCGTGATGGCAGATAGCACATGTTGACACACTGTGTGCATCTTCAAAATTTGGCTTTAAAAAATTAGTCATAAAAAATAAAAAAAGCTGAAGAAATTTAGGGATTTCTGGGTGTTTTAGATTCTCCCTAAAACATCAATGATGTTCTTCATTTTGTTTTGAATATCATTAATGTTTTCCTTTAGGTTTTCTAAATCCCTATTACACCCCATTATGTCCCCGATGAGGATCTGGGCACTTTTACTGGTGAAATGACATTCCTCTTCCACAACATCCCGATCACCTACAAAAAAACAAACAAAAAACACCATGTATTATAAATAGGCAGGCATCCATCTATTACCTGAAGCTGTGGTCGCAGGCACTCACCTGTTGTGGTGACAATTTCTACAACGTTTCCCCCCTCCTCCTCTGGTTGGGTTTGGGGGATTTCCCCTTCTATACTTAGCACTAGATATGTGCACACTGAAATATTTTGTTTCGGAATTTTATTTTCGTCCAAAAAATAAATGTATTTAGTTACCCCCTAAATTCGTTTTTATTTATTTTGTTTCGTTAAAAAATGCATTCGTCCGAAAATCCAAAATAATTAAGGTCGAATCTGTCATTGAAGGCTTATGGTGTCTGTCGAATGTTCTAAGAAGATTCGATGGAGCAGCTAAACTGCACGACGACGCAATCGTACATTTCCGGTCAAATGTTCCGCCTACAACCTATAGTAGAATTCTAATGTTGTATGACACTAGTAATAATTAGATTTATTAATTATTATTACTAGTCATAGAATTCTTCTATAGCCTATGGGCGGAGCATTTTCGAATCTTCATGTCGAATCTTTTCTCTCTATGTCGAAAAAATCTTGGACTAATAGAGCTAAGGTTAGGCACATTCGACCTTTTTTGCTATTGTCTCTATGATGTCGAATCTTTTCTCTCTATGTCGAATCTTTTCTCTCTATGTAGAATAATCTTGAACTAATAGAGCTAAGGTTGGGCACATTCGACCACAGGTTAGATGGACACAGATAGCTTTTGTTAGCATCATGTCAAATCTCCTATCTATATCGAACTGTTGTCACAACGAAAATGAAAATAGAGCATTTGTTTATGTCGGATCTTTTGGTTTTCGGATTCTGCACGTTTGTTATCGTTTGTTAAAACGATAACGAAAATACCCAAATTTCGGATGAAAATGCATTCGGATGAAAATGAATGCACATGTCTACTTAGAACACAGATATTTGATGGCAGAAATAGGAATATGAAACATTGCTTGGAAGTGGAGTACAATTGTCTGTTTTGGCTGAGTTCCAAGCTGAAGATTTTTTTTGTCCTTTGTAAAGCTTGAATACTTAGGGCCCTCTAATAAAAAGGGTGTTCTTTTTTCCCACACTAGTGCTCCAGCGTCCAGATGTGTAAACAGCTGCTGAGTGTCCTCTCCTTACACAGAATCTAGTTTGCATTTCATTCTAGTTACAAACCCATCTAGACAACAAACTTTTTTTAATAGAAGTAGGCCAGAAAAACAGTATTGAACTGCATCTGGCCAAAACAACGTATTTTAGTGGCCGAACGAACAATGTTTACTACGAACGATTAATGTGCCCATGAACATGAAAGTTGCCATTTTAAACTGTACAACAGTAAAGAAAAGCACATGGAGCAGCACGAACGTAATAAAAAGAAAGAATAGGAACACAGGACAACTACTTACTTTTTGCAGCACTGTCCTGATCCTTCTATACTGATCGTGCTCCCTTAATTTGAGGTCCGACCACCATTTCCTCAGTTGATCCTTGGATCGTCGTACGCCAAAATTTCTGTGCAGACTCTTCACAACTTTAGCCATGATCTTGGCCTTTCTGACATTTGGGTTTGGGTAAGGTCCATACTTCCCGTCATAGTCGGCCCTTTTCAATATGTTCACCATCTCCACCATCTCTACAAAGGCCATATTTGATGCCTTAAATTGCCTGCGGGATCCTGACGTTTCTGGCTCCGGGCTTTCCTCCTCCTTCTCTTTGCTGGAATTATCACGCACCTGTTGTCTCTCCGCCATGTGCTCTCCCCCACTTCGCCGAAAGAGAAGGGGCGGGGAATAGACTAGAAAGAACGTCAGGGGTGGGCGGAGTTTTACGCATGTGCAGTGTATATAAAGCGTAACACACGTGTGTCGTACGTATGATCTGTGAGCGGAGGAAGGAGAATTGGAAGCGCCGATCGTGATAACGAAGGTACCATTTTAACTTGGGCCTATACTGTTTATAGATTGAGGCCTATATTGGGACAAGATTAGGAGAGTTTAGCCTGACATTATGGTTTGTCTTGTGTTGTGTCTTGCAGAGAAAATGGATCTAGTCAATGATCATGACTTTATGCCAATATTCATTGATATGTTCAGGGAGCTGCCCTGTCTGTGGCAGGTAAATCACCCACATTTTAACAATAAAACAAAGAGGAAGGCAGCGCTGGATCAATTGGTGCAATTGGTGAAGCCGGGGATCCCCACGGCAGACATCCCCTATTTGAAGGCCCTAATTGGTGGCATGAGGAGCACTTATCTAAGGGAGCACAAGAAGGTCCAGGATTCCCTGAGATCAGCAGCTGCAGCAGATGACATTTATGTACTCAGGCTGTGGTACTATGACAGACTGCATTTTCTGGCAGACCAGAGAGAACCCAGGCCAGCACTCTTCAGTCTTCCTTCCACATTTCCTTCCCCCCAGCTGAGGCTTCAGACGCCCAACCTGGGCCTTCCAGGCAGCAACATGTGGAGGAGCCCAGCTTGAGTCAGGTATAGCATTCTTCTAAATATTTCTGTTTGTCAAATTAATGATGTTAAATATATGTTACTTTTGATAACTAACTTCTGATTTCACAAAGTGTTTTACATATCAATAGACAGTAGTGGCCACAAATTATTGTGGCAAGAATGAAAAATGCTGGGCTCAGAATGATAGTCTTTTCTATTTATCAACATTCAATTTGCAACAGTCACGAGATGAAAATTGTGTGTGATTGATGAACCAAAAACTAAAACTATGTCCCTTTTTCATAGACAGAAAAGTCTCAGCCAGTAGGTGGCGGGGGTAAGTGGCAGCCAGGAGGTGGCCGGGCCCAGTAGCCTGCCCGATGCCCAGGTCCCTCCCCTCCGCCTTCCACAAAAAATTGGCAGGAAGAGGAGTAACCTGGAGGAGGCAGCAATTGGCCTATTTTGGAAGGCTACTGCGGCCCTCAGAAACCCCCCAGTCTTCAAGAGGACTTTGCCTATATTACAGCCTGAAAAATGCTGGAAATGGAGGAGGGCCAATGCCTAATATGTGAATATCTCATCTTACAAGCCCTAAATAAGGGGTTGAGGGGCCAACTCACAAGCCAAAGCCATGTTTGTGAGTTCAACCATGGTCCTCCTCCTCCTCCTCCATGTCCTCCTCCTCCTCCACCTCCTGCCACACCTCCAACACCAGAGCCACAGCCTGGAAGGAAGCGTCTAAGGAAGACCAGAGAGTGAATACCCTGGGTTCAATCTGGTCTGGCAAAAGATGCCAGCTGTTGTAGTACCACAGCCTGGGGACATAGATATCATCTGCTGCTGTTCCTGATCTCTTGTAGTCCTGGACCGGATTGTGCTCAGTATTATAAGGACTCCTCAGGCCACCAATTTTGACTGTAAAATAATTGATGTGTGCCCTGGGCTACAAAGGCTTCGCTAATTTCACCAGTTTATCCAGTGTTGCCTTCCTCCTTATTTTGTTATGACCCAGAATAAATGGCTATTTATTTTTCACAAATACTTGCCTATGTGTTTTACTTCAAAAAGGACAGTTTGTTTGTGAGTAGGCAGGTACATTTCCAAAATACAATGTGAAATTAACAAGGGACACCAACCAATCTCCTTCAGATTCTAAAATACAATATAATAATGGTATTGTGGTAACTTGACACACAAAACCCAAAAAAATAATTATGGAGATCACCAAAAAAAAATTAAGAAAATTAACAAAAACAGGAGATCTTGATTAAAAAAAACAAACAACAAATTATCAAAAATATAAAAACATAAAAGCCCCCAAAAATTTGGTAGATCTGACAAATACAAATATTATATTCATGAAATCACAAGAAATAATAAAGAAAGAAGTTTGTGAGAACTCTGTGTGAATATAAGCAGCAAAACAACTTCATTCTTCTAGCATTATAAAGAAGAAGACAGTGCTCTGCATTAAACAATTTAAAATATTTCAGCATGATGAAAGTGCTATATCCATTACGAACGCTAATTTTACCAGACCGAGCAGTTCCGTCTCGGAATTCATTCTGAGCATGCGTGGCACTTTGTGCGTCGGAATTGTCCAAACACGGTCGGAATTTACACAAACGGATTTTGTTGTCGGAAAATTTTATTGCCAGCTCTCAAACTTTGTGTGTCGGAAATTCCGATGGAAAAAGTCAGATGGAGCCCACACACAGTCAGAATTTCTGACAACAAGCTCCGATCGCACATTTTCTGTTGGAAATCCCAACCGTGTGTACAGGGCATAAGAGAGGCTTACAGCTGTTGTGGGTGGTCAAGGCTGGGTGGTGCACCAAGCGGTATGAACTTTTAGGGCAGTATGCGTCTAAGAACAAATGCTGGGAACGCAATCTCCCCTAAGCGTTCATACCACTAGGTGCACCATCTAGTCCCAACCAGCTGCAGTAGGTGTCAGCCTCTCAGAGGATTTGACAGGATGTCAGCAGCAGGGCTGGGCGATGCACCTGTGCCCTCCAGTCTCAGGTAAACACTAAAGCCTTATATGTGTGGGTTTTTTGGTGTGCTGGTAATGTAGGTTCTCTTCATATGATGGCACAATTTTCTTTGTTTTGTACAAAGCACACTGTTACATGGTCTACAAGCCATGCACATAGATATGTCTTTTTTTTAAAGGGGAACTTTGTGGACATTGCCCATAGCACAGATAGTATTTTTCACATTTCTACCTTTTCTTCATTAATTTGTTTTTATTCTTTAACCCCTAAACAAATTTTATCCATTGCATATCTTCAAGCAGTAATCCTAGCAGGATGAATTTTCATTTGGCACAGTAAATGCACAGTAAATTGAACTTTTAGATTGGATAATGCAGATAATGGATCCAGAAGCACTCAAAATTGGACTTTTAGAACACTGCAGAGCAACAATAACAATTTATAGATATATGAGATTTGAATCCCCTGGGATTCGTTCACTTTGGTCAAACCATTTTGATGTTGTTTAAGCAACATTTATACTGGCTTTGTTGTGTTGCCCTGGATCAACAGAAGGATACCTGTCACAGCACATAAAATGCAATGAGCCATAAGCACTGCATATACTAATGACCTTGTTCAGTGAACAGCAAAATGACCAAAGCACTGAGAGTTAACTGCAGAAAATTATAACAACCAATACGAATTCACTGAAGTCAGGTTAGTACAAAATGCATTCTGCTTAGTTGTTATGAGTACTGCATTACAGTTATTGCTTTTCTCCTTGCACTAATTCAATTAGTAAATTCAAGTAAAGACACACATGGAGGCAGATTTTCTAAAGGAGTTGAAAATCTTCACTTAATAGATTGTGAAAATATTCATTTTAATTATCAAATCATGTTAAAAAGATATCTGTTTACTTAATTCATCTGCACATGATTAGATAATGAAATGTAATATTCTCAACTCCTTTATGTGCTGCATGTCCAAGCTATTACTGTACTATTTGTTTTTAATGATCAGTTACTTACAAGAAAAGATAGACTGCTGTGCATATAAAATCCTGTAATGCATTGTAAACAGTACAGGAACAATGGTAGAAAGTCACTTAAAGTACCTAGTGCATATCTTACTTTAAAGTGTATGCCAGCCCTAGCAATTAACTTAATATATTTGATCATTACTGCTTTTTTAAATATACTATTGAAAGCAGTTTTTATATTGATTCAATACAAAATGGTTGATCATATCATAAATTCAGAGCTGTCCTGTATCCTAGTTTAGCAAAAGAAATCTTGACAGTGCTGTCACTATTTCTTGTAAATTGCAATCCACAAAATCCTGTATGTTATCAGCTCACAACAGGAAATTAAGAGCTGAGAACATTCTTATAGATCAACGGGTAATTTTCTGTACTAGATACCAGGTCTTTAAAGGGATACATTATGGGAAATGTGCATGTAGTACAGAGATGTACTCTAATATACTCTCAGTTTAATGGCCACGCAAACATTTACCGGTGCCTGTAGATAACTTCAGCTTTTTGAGAGTACCAAAAAGGAAGCTGGATGTCTTAAGCCTCGTACACACTAGTATGAATAAAAAAAAATGATAGCTCCAGAGGAGCTGCTGTACAAACAATATTATGTTAATACAGAGATCTCCCCTGCTGTGCTATTGTTTTCTGACAGGGGAACAGCCCCCCTGCTAGAATACTCCAGTCAGCCATCTCAGCCATTGGCTGAGGGCGCTGATCAGGAGCTGATCAGCAGACCTTTTCGATCGTTCCCCATTGACAGAAGCCAGCCAAATGTCCGCCTTTGGTCGGACTGGCTGCAGTACACAGGGGCCAAATTTTGTCTGGTTTCTATTGAACCAGTCGATGCCACCCGAAATTTGACCCGTGTGTGCTAGGCTTTACTGTTGGCCATGACTGTGACAGGCTGCAACTATCAATGAGGCAAGCTGATTAGAAGGGGATGGGAAAAAAAGGGGACAACAACCTAAATTTTGTGGCAATTTAGTGTAGTATGATAAAAAGCTGAAGTTAGCTGCAAGCATCGCAAGTTGCCTGCTATTACAGACAGCCACCATTTCTAAGTAAAGATTCATCAGATGGAATTTAAACGTTATTATTGACAAAAAAATATATAGTTCATAAAAATATAATTGTTTACCTAAGATTAATGCTAAAATAATAATGTTATATTAGTATTAATTTAAAACGAAAAGTAAAACTAAAGGCTATATAGGACTAATCAACATAACTTTCTTAAATTACATGTTTATACTAGACAGAATTCAATATATTTCTGCAAACATTTGCAGTTTCTGCAATGGTCAAAAAGCCTGACTGATTACAAGGTGGCATCTATTATATGTCATGTTGCATTGTGCACCATGTATCTAATCTCACTGTGCAGAAGCTTCAAACATTTAGATCCCATTGTGTTACAATGTTTACAATACACACACTGTTAGTGCATTTGGCTTTTCAGCTATTCACAATTTCATCATCCGTAAGTGCTTCATGTAGCATTAAATCTTTGGACAGTAGGAACTGGCAGCTTATACAATTACAAACTGGCTACAGAACAGACAAACTCAGCGTTAATCTCTAACACATATTTGCCAGCACATGTACTTTGGACACTGATTAATATTCTTAGTTAAATGGACTGTACTAATAAGGAGCAAAATACCATTTAATACAATTAATCTTTTTTTTTTTTATTATTATCATTGCTGATATCAGGCAAATATTGCCACATTATCCAAAAAATGCAGGTTATTAAAAGTGGTATGGTTAAAGTAGTATTAGGAATGTGCATTTTGATTTAATTTGTGATATGGAAATATAATCAATATCTGTTTTTGGTCATGGTAATGGTGTTGTGGAACAAAATACATCCATTTGGGGCAGTGGCTCAGCATACACAGCAATAACTTGGCAGCTCCTGTCACATCAGCACAAGAATGCCTGCCGGATTGTCTATGCGTCTATTGCTAGTAGCTGTTACAGCCGCTAGCAGTAATCACTGTGTTCTCCTGGCGGGGACAGCTCTGCCTCCCTCCCCCACAAGGAGAACACAATGGCTCTGTGGGGGAAATTCCGTCTATGGCTGTCTTAAGTAAAGGTAAACCTTGCACACCCCTCATTCAAATCCTATACAAAAAGAACACCTCCCTCCCCAAATTACTAATACTAGCAAATAGATAGATAAAGGCAATATAGGGTAATATACCTTTATGAGTAGGATGTATATTAGCAAGCACATTACAGTTGAATTATTTTGAATTATGTTAATTCTTAGTAACATTACCAGCGCAAGTAACCAATTTCTATTATCCTAAGGATATGATCAATGAAAATCTGAAAATGGCTGCTGACTACAGAGCTGGAATTGACATTTTTTTTCTGAAGACACAAAAAACTGATAAGGAACAATCTCCCAAGCATGAATAAAACACTCCTACAAACACAAGTCTGGTCTGTTCCAAGGTGTGATGCAAAAATATTGCCCCTCACAATTAAGTTGATTTAGTAAATGCAAATAAGATTTCACTTTGCAAGGAAATGTTTCTTAGTTTTGTACATGAGGTGAAGTTCTGCTGACTTCCATTATTGTATATTTTTACATTTTTCTTGTATTTTCCTTGCTTCATTGAGTATTCTTTCCAATGTGAATTTGCACTATATTATATAAGTTAAGGGAAAATCCCCATGCAAAAATGAAACAGCCTATTTACGCTTAGTAAATCATCTCTATAAAAAGTCACAAGTTTTCAACTGTAGTGTTACAGAAGGATCTTAAAAATCAGCTGGAATCTCATGGACATTTAGCAAGAAACCTAACAAGGACTGTTCAAGATTGTTGAAGTGATCAAAATAAAAAAATGAAAAGGAAGAAGAATGTGATGGGTAGATGACATCTAGGAAATAAAAAGCAGCCATGATATAATGCTGAATGATAACCTGGCAAAATACAGGACCAAATAAAAAATGATAGTTATGGGTTGAAGTTCACCAAGGACTGCAAGCTGTCATGGTAATTACAATAGTTTTTATTCATGTTTTGTTGATCTACTTTTGTGCTTCGGCCCATTCTACAACTATATGGCATAACTACTGAAGATTGTAATGGAAAAACATATTAAAATTGTTAAATGGGCCCGCTCCAGACCTACTCGCATTGCTTCTTTCAGACCTGTGGCATCCACAAGAGTTGAGGTCTCTACCATTACCAACCTTCTCTCCTTGCCTGGAGAGCTCTTAATAGTTCCACTACCCAATACTGATAGTGAATTTCCTATTACAGTACTTGAGTCTCTCATTCCTTCCTTACCTGTCAGACCTCTAGTCCGAGCTGGCATAACTTATGAACGTGATTTACTAGATGATCGTAAACCCAAAAGCATGAGCATGTTGATGGAGTAATTCAAACTCTCAAACTATGCACATTTCACAATTACTCGCATAGCTCACTTTCTCTCCTTTCACCCTTTGATTCTCCCTATTACACATCCTAAAGTGTGGTAATTCTTTATGGCACCTTCCCCAAACAAGAAATGCATATCTCTATTTCACAATTTGTTTCAGAACAAAATGTTGTTCTCTAAGATGACCTTCATGTGGAAATAGGAAACAAATCTATCATGTGCCTTTAAACTATAAGCTATTAAACTATATACCTTTAAGCTATAAACTTCTCATATAAAGCATCACACTGAGGTTAATTTACTAAAATAGAGAGTGCAAAATCTGGTCCAGAATTTGAGAAGAAACCACTGCATATAATCACTATATATAATCCTGTATAATAATAATAATTAGGGACAGTCCCTCGAAATCAGGGACAGTTGGGAGCTATGCCAAAATGGTACATATAACATTTGTGCTTGAAAAAAAAATAGATCTAAAAGCAGCCATACCAGTTCACAAAAGAATATAAAATATAAGTAAAAAATTATGGTAAATTATTTCATGAAATACAATGTCATGAAATAATGCAGTGCCAGTGAATATAGGTTGCAGGAAAGAAAATTGCATCATCTATGGCCTGCCTAATATAAAGGTGTTCATTCTTTAAGTGAGTATACTGAAACATTTCCCTAAACAGGACCATACTGTATGTTTTGCGTGTTTCACCTGCCACAAAGATTTAAATCAATACAAGAACTCTGAGAACTTCTCATTGCCAATTACTCATCTATTCTAAGTCCTCCTTGCTCAAGACACTTTGTCTATTTGTAGAATCTATATTAGCACTTTAAGCTCATCTAATAGGTTCCAATTTCCTCTTCAGGAACAGGGAGTACCTTTCTGATCCTAGATATTTAATTTACTCTATTTTGTCCATTCTGAATTCTCTCTCTTTGAGTTAATGACATTTTCCACTGAACGTTTGCAATTCTTATTAATACATGTTGAATGGATTTCTATGATAAATGTAATTTTCTTCTAACGATTTTTTATTTTAAGAGTGATATTGAAAAAGGTTCTCATTCATAATATAATTTTAAATCACAATTCAAACCATCTTTACATAAAAGAAATTTAGTCAGATTCTACTATGCTGATAGTAACAATAAACTACCAATAACTCAGTATTTGTCTTAAAGTGGAAGTTCAATCAAAAGTTAGCCAAGGTTAAACCTACTCCCCCCCCATTCTGTCTAACCTAACCGATCTAACCTATCTAGCCTATTCTAACCTTCTAAAGAAAAGATCTGTAATACTTACCTGTAATGAGTCGCTGTGACAAAAATTGGCAAACTGTAGCACAGAGTGGTTTTGATATTGATGTAGGCTAAAAACATTTGCCTACATGACATTAAAAACATACATAGGTAAATAGTAATTACCTTAAGGTATTTCATTTTGAATTCTGTGAATAAGGGGATTTCCGCGCTCACAGACCAAGGTGTGCAGCCTCCCCTTTATTAGACAACCCTGCTAAAGGGCGGCTAGTAATGGAGAGTTATTTACAAGTAAGGGGTAAGTGGCGCTACCTTTTTGGGGTATCTGGTGTAAAGAATATATAATTAAGAGCAGATAGCTATAAGGAATAAATCCATAAATCAGATACAGTGTACTAAATTGTAAATAAAATAAACTAGTGTATGGGTGTGTCCCCACCTATTATGTGAAAAAGGGGGCTTAATTGACAAAAGTCCCCCTTAGGAGTAAGTGTATCACACCAGTTGATTACTCATAAGTGAAATAATCTAAAACATATATCTAATACCCTCCATCAATCCAAAAACCCAAATAATGTAATTGATGAGAGGAGTATCAAATAATATACCAGGCCAAATGTAAAAGTGCTTAGTGATCACATGACACATAAAAAGTCCTTATAAATTCGAAAGTCCAATCCCACATGTGAGGGAAAAAATTGTATAAATAAATAAATATCCAGTAAGAAAAAACTATAACAGTCCCAAACGTGGTTTATAAAAAATGTTTCAACAAAAAGAAGAAGTATCTGTAATGTGTTCCAACAGTGTTCCACCAGTATTCTTTATAGTTTGTGACTTTTGTGCAGATATTCAACTATCATCCAGTGACTTGCGGTGCTCCCCCTCAAGGGTCCCCACTCACCAGCTCCCTATACCCCTGCAGGGGTAATAGGCATGTAGTACTACTCTCTGATGTGGTATCCTAGACTCCACTGATGTTATTCCTGGGTCCTCCCGCTTCAGCCACAAGCCCGTCCGTAGCAAGGTAATCCGTAGCAAGGTAATCCACATAGGAAAAGAAACAGGGCTCCCGTAGTGTAATACGTTTAAAAATGTACTTTATTAAAAGGTTAAACAATTAACCATAACGGGATAACTAAAATAAAATAAAATAAAGCTAAAACAAAGTCCAAGCCAAGCTATCACACAGCGTTAAGTGGTGTACACAAAAAGAGAGAGCTCGTGGATGCCAAGCCGTCAGCTGAGCGGCGTGCGCCTCAGCTGCGTTCCACACTCCCTTCCACTTCCGCCTGTGAGGTAATCGCGTAGTAGGCGGAGCTACGCGATTACGTCACACGCGGAAGTGGAAGGGAGTGTGGAACGCAGCTGAGGCGCACGCCGCTCAGCTGACGGCTTGGCATCCACGAGCTCTCTCTTTTTGTGTACACCACTTAACGCTGTGTGATAGCTTGGCTTGGACTTTGTTTTAGCTTTATTTTATTTTATTTTAGTTATCCCGTTATGGTTAATTGTTTAACCTTTTAATAAAGTACATTTTTAAACGTATTACACTACGGGAGCCCTGTTTCTTTTCCTATGTGGATTACCTTGCTACGGATTACCTTGCTACGGACGGGCTTGTGGCTGAAGCGGGAGGACCCAGGAATAACATCAGTGGAGTCTAGGATACCACATCAGAGAGTAGTACTACATGCCTATTACCCCTGCAGGGGTATAGGGAGCGTGTGAGTGGGGACCCTTGAGGGGGAGCACCGCAAGTCACTGGATGATAGTTGAATATCTGCACAAAAGTCACAAACTATAAAGAATACTGGTGGAACACTGTTGGAACACATTACAGATACTTCTTCTTTTTGTTGAAACATTTTTTATAAACCACGTTTGGGACTGTTATAGTTTTTTCTTACTGGATATTTATTTATTTATACAATTTTTTCCCTCACATGTGGGATTGGACTTTCGAATTTATAAGGACTTTTTATGTGTCATGTGATCACTAAGCACTTTTACATTTGGCCTGGTATATTATTTGATACTCCTCTCATCAATTACATTATTTGGGTTTTTGGATTGATGGAGGGTATTAGATATATGTTTTAGATTATTTCACTTATGAGTAATCAACTGGTGTGATACACTTACTCCTAAGGGGGACTTTTGTCAATTAAGCCCCCTTTTTCACATAATAGGTGGGGACACACCCATACACTAGTTTATTTTATTTACAATTTAGTACACTGTATCTGATTTATGGATTCATTCCTTATAGCTATCTGCTCTTAATTATATATTCTTTACACCAGATACCCCAAAAAGGTAGCGCCACTTACCCCTTACTTGTAAATAATTTTGAATTCTGTATTTAATAAGTTATTTATAAAATTTTGAAATATTTTTACTATTGATTTTCTTTACTGTGGGTATCACTGTATTTATATATTTATTAACAAACAAAAATTGCATTACATTCAGTGTTAGGAGTAGAAGCTGTAACAGTGAAAACTGTTATTAAGATACCCCTGTAATGGTTTTGGGTCAATTTTATATATTCAGTTTACATTTTTAAACTGTTATTTTTTATTTTTTATTATTATATACAAACAAAATCTTGTTTTACATATAAATATTTAATGTAGCTTGTACCCAGGAAACCGGATTCACAGAACATTACATGCTCAGTCACATCTATGTGTTCGCATTTAGCGCCCATTGTGATCCACCTGTCCATTCAATTACTATGGGTTCTCAATGAGGTTCAGCACACTAAAATGCACCTGACCCATTTTTAGGCAATGCAGTGCACCACAGTATTTACCTCTATGGGATGTAGTATCTTGAAGATTCAGGTGAGCTGTTGAGTGCATTTACTTGTGTGGCCCATCAGAAATGAATGTGGTGCCCCCAAAACACATGTACAACTCATGTTTCCAAATCACATCAATGTGCATTAATATAAACAGCATAGATTTCAATCCAGCCTATGGCTTTTCTAAAAAATAATTCACAGCAGGAACTGTTTACTTTCAGACTCTGATTGAAACTTTGTATGCTATTGTCTTAAAAGGCAGACAGGGTGGGAGAGAAATTAGTGGGTGTAAATGACTGCTTTCACTCATTCTCTGAGCTAGTTACAAAGTTATCAATGTTATTAAACAATGTTTTTTCAGCAGAGACTTCTGAAAAGTTGCTCTTTCAATGTGCAAAGAATACCCAATCACATGCAATGAAGAAACGTAACAGCATTTTTGCTTACTCATGATTGGATGATGGAAGTCAGCAGAGCTTCACCTCATTCACTCAGCTCTGGGGAAAACTCCCTTGCCTAGTGCAACTTTCCTTATACAGTGAATAGTCTATTTTCCTTTAGTAGATCAACAATTAAAGCTGGGTACACACAGGCCGAATGTCGGGAGAGAGCGGCCGGTTAAAAAAAAAAAGTTCAACATTTGGCCCATGTGTATGTCGGTCTGTCCGACAGAAGGCGGCTGTTTTATCAGCTGCTGTAGGACGAGCATGCTGGAAAACCAGCAGCCGCCCGACTTCCGATCAGCGCTCTCAGCCAATGGCAGAAAGCGCTGATCGGTGTGTTCTGGTGGAGGGCATCCCCCAATCAGAACACAACAGCTCAGCGGGGGAGATAGCTGAACTAATTTTACATTGTTAGTACACCGGCTCTGACCAGACTGGTTGCAAGAGCTTTAATTAGTATACCATGCTTGGCAGTTTAAATAATGCACCATATAAACGTTGCTACCCTGTTTCCCTGAAAATAAGACCTAGCGTGATTGTCGGTGATGGCTGCAATATAAGCCCTACTGCCTAAATAAGCCCTAGTTAAAGTCCTTGTAGGTCTTCTTTTCAGGGTAGGGCATTATTTTCGGGGAAATAGGGTAGGGCTTATTTGGGGGGTAGGGCTTATATTGCAGCCATCACCAACAATCACGCTAGGTCTTATTTTCGGGGAAACAGGGTAGTTGCAATGCAGCATATGTTATAATGCACCATATAAACGTTGCGATGTTCGAGTCCAACCCGTGTTCGACTCGAACATCGTCTGTTTGCCCGTTCGCCGAATTGCGAACGATATGGGCCATTCGCGGAAAATTTGTGTGGCGCGTCATGGCCCATAATTCACTGCGGCATCACAGTGCATTGCTGGCTGATGATTGGCCAAGCATGCACTATGACCCGCATGCTTGGCCAATCATAGCGCCGTCTGAACAGAGAGCCGTAATTGGCCAAAGCCAGTGAGGCTTTGGCCAATTATGGCTCAGGGGATTTAGTACATGCCCCACACTATATAAGGCCGCCTGCACGGCGGCCCTGTGTAGTGTGTGTTCCGGCGTTGAGAGAGAGCTAGATAGACGGAGAGACAGTGTAATTTGATTTAAGTTAGGTAGATTAGGCAGGACAGTCAGTGAGTTAGCTGCACTTACAGTGTATTGTGTATATATATGTATCCCAGGTGTTGTGTATATATATATATATATATATATATATATATATATATATATATATATATATACTGTATTCAGTTTAGCTAGATCCGTTCCTGTTATCTTGCTACTGACAGGCAGGCTTGTGTTGTTAGAGTATTTACAGCTACCTGAAGAAAATTGCTGGTGTTCTTTTGATCCTATTAGTACCACAGTCAGGCAGCTAGACTATTTACAGTTATGCCCCGTACACACGATCGGACATTGATCGGACATTCCGACAACAAAATCCATGGATTTTTTTCAGACGGATGTTGGCTCAAACTTGTTTTGCGTACACACGGTCGCACAAAGTTGTCGGAATTTCCAATCACCAAGAACGCGGTGACGTACACCACGTACGACGAGAAAAGAAGAGGGCTGCTTTTGCTAATCTCGTGTTAGTAAAAGTTTGGTGAGAGACGATTCGCACTTTTTCAGACTCGTGGTTTTCAGATCGTTTTCTGCTGTTCAGTTTGTGCTTGTGGGTTTGTATCTGCTCTTCAGTGCGTGCAGCGTGTTACGCGTGACTGTTGTCATTGTGTTCTTGTTCGTTCGTTACTGTTTTTCAGGTCGCTCTTCACAGGCCTTGCTGTTCTTCAGTGCGTTCTGTTACTTCGTTCTGAGCAGCCGACCGTTTTCTAGCCATGTTGCGTATAATTACTCCTCGTAGAGTTCAGGCTGTGCGGGGGCTTGGTGTTGGGGTCCTTACCTTGACACAAGTCCAGTCCATGAACAGGGTGGGGAGGAGTTCATGGACCAAGAATTGGTTGCTTCAGCGTGGCCAGTTCTGTCAAATGCCTTTTGCTCCGTGAGATCCATGAGAATAATCCTGATGATTTCAGGAACTTTCTCCGGATGATGGACCCCCTATTTCACCGTTTGTTGGCTTTGCGGACCCCCTATATTAGCAGGCAGGATACCTGCATGAGGCAAGCCATCACTCCGGAGCAGAGGCTCATCACCACCCTGCGGTACTTGGCGACAGGGAGAAGCCTGCAGGACTTGAAGTTCTCAACAGGCATCTCCCCCCAGGCTCTGGGGATCATTATCCCAGAGATCTGTTCTGCCATCATCCAGGTCCTGCAGAAGGAGTATATGAAGGTAAGATTTATCCTTTAACATCACATTTTATTGTATTTAATGTTTTATAATGTATTGTATTTCTTTCCTCATTCCCAAATTACCATGATTGGAATATGCTGTGAATGTCCCCTTTGTCCTCATGCATGCTGGATTTTTATGTAATTATTTTTTTTCTCCTTCATACATATTTGCCTTCACTTACCTCCCCAGCATGGTCTCCTGGCCCTATATTCACCTCATGTATTCACTTAACAATGTATTTTATCAGCTCCAAAGGAGTGCTTTACCCTAAAAACCCCCTAAAATGTTTTAAAATGTGATTTGTGCTTTAAATTCAGGCAGAGTGCCAGAGGCGTTTTTTGGGGGGTCCCCAAATCATTTGGAACCCTCCCTCCCTACAACTGCTAAGTCAACTGATACCAATTCTCTATCTATCCTCAATCATCTATCTGCTGACATTGCCAAACCCATACACACTATACCCATCTCTTTAGTGGTCAGATTTATGGATGAATTCCCCAAAGCATGTAGTGTAAGGGCCTGCCTGAATACTTTCAAATGGTACTGTTTAAAGTTTTTATCTTGATAGGTAATAGTAGAATTTCCAAATGTGCTCAAATGTGTACAATGTGTATTTATATCTCTGTATTATGAAACTTCTTACCTGTCCAGTGGACTGCCAATAGTGTAACTAAGGAGGGTCTGGCCAAAGTAATACCCATTATTTCAGCATTTATCTCTCAATGAAGTGGAGAGGGTTACCTGTCCAAGAGCCCCCCCCCCTAAAATGTTAAAAATGGCCCATGAGAGGGGGGTGGAGGGGGAATCTGATAGGTGTACCTTAGACTTTGGTCTTTAAAATCTCCCTCAAATAAATGTTATCTTGATGTTGGCCAAGAATGTTTGTGTCTAATCTGTTTTCCCTGTTTATGTGCAAAATGACTAATTTTTGTTGTTGTTTGACTCCACAGTTTCCTTCCACGCCACAGGAATGGCAGACTGTGGCCTCCCACTTTGCCCAGCGATGGGACTTTCCTAACTGCGGAGGGGCAATTGATGGGAAACACATCCACATCATCCCATCACCCAACTCAGGGTCATACTATTATAATTATAAGGGGTTCAATAGTATTGTGATGTTGGTGGTGGTGTCGGCTACTTACCAGTTCCTGGATGTGGACGTGGAGAAGAATGGCCGGATGTCCGATGGTGGAGTCATCGCCCAGACGGAGTTCTACAGGTGTCTCCAGAATGGCAGCTTGGACTTGCCACCTCCAGAAGACAATGTGGAAGGACTCCCATTTGTCTTCGTTGCGGATGAAGCATTTGCGCTGGGGGACCATCTTATGCGGCCATTCCCGATGAGAACCCTCACCCCGGACCAGAGGGTTTTTAATTACCGGCTGGCCAGAGCCAGAAGAGTGGTGGACAACACATTTGGAATCATGGCCAGCCGGTTCTGCCTATTTCTTACACCCATACACATGGCGGAGTATAAACTGAATCATATTATCCTGGGTGCTGTGTTCTACACAACTTTTTACGGCAACATTTTGCCAACTATGCTGGCTCAGTTGGACCTGAGAACGGAATTCTAAATGAAACAACCGTGGCGGCGCTTGAAAGTGGCCGCCCTGGCATTCTCCCCCTGATCGCCCGTGATGTCCGGCTAAGATACCTTGAATACTTTGCGGGTAGGGGGGCTATTAATATGCCAGACAATGTCTGAAACCTTTTTCAAATAAAAAAAATAAATAACTACTCAAATCTTTGGTGACATTTACTGCTTGTGTTTCTTTTAGCTGACCCTAACAGAAATGTGGTGAGTCCTGAAAATGGCGTGATTGTGTAACCTTACAAAGCACTGTTGGGTGTTATTTACTAAAGGCAAAGACACTTTGCCCTACAAGTGCACTTGAAACTGCACTTGTAGTGCAAAGTTGATTTGCCCTTAGGAAATAACCCCCATTGTCACAGAAAACACCAATTAGAGCACAACAAACGTTGAAACAATAATCCACACATTCTTGATTAACAATCTTTTTAATACCAGCACAATTACATGTGCATTTGTAAAAGGTTTTTAAAACAAACCAACATGTTTGTTGTATAACAATTTTTGGGGTCACATTAGAAAAAGTAGAAATGTCCATTTAAGATAAAACAGGCATGTTTAAAACCAACAAGAAAGACACAAATCTTGAACTTACAAAGTTCACATTTGGTAGAACTTGAAGGCAATATCAGACATGAGTATTTACAAACTGTGTTTGATATTGCGTTCAGATGGGGTGAAGTCACCCCAGGAAAAGCCAAACTTTGAAGATGCACACAAATTGCCGAATGTCAACATGTGCTAGCTGCCATCATGGGGGATCAAGGGACGTGTTTTGGGGTGAAATGGCCTGGATCCACAACATCACGATCACCTAAAAAGATAGAAACAAAAACACACCATGTATTAAAAATAAGCCGGCATCCATCTCTTACCTGAGCCTGTGGTCGCAGACACTCACCTGTTGTGGTGCCAATTTCCACCATGTCTTCCTCCTCCTGCTCTGCTTGGTTTGGGTGGATTTCCCCTTCTTCCAGAGGTGGTGGTCTGTGGTCTCCTCGGATGAGGGGTGTCCTCCGAGTCTTTTCTCCCCTATGTAAAAAAAATAGGTATACTTAGCACACAGATATTTGATGGCAGAACTATCAATATGAAACATTGCTTGGAAGTAGGGTACAATTGTCTATTTTGGCAGAGTTCCAAGATGTAGAATTTTTATTGTCCTTTGTCAAGCTTCAATACTTTACCTGTTTTGTACAAGCTTTACAGATGGAGACACCCCTATAGTATACACTGGAGCACCTGTGTGGGCCCCCTAATTAAAAGGGTGTTCTTGTGTCCCACACTAGTGCTACAGCGTCCACATGTGTAAACAGCTGCTGAGTGTCCTCTCTTTACACAGAATCTAGTTTGCATTTCATTCTAGTTACAAACCCATCTACACAACCAAATTTTATATGTTACAAACACGAATGTACACGGAAGGGTTTTATTTATTTATTTATTTTTTCTTCTTCACAATACATAACAAGGAATTGAAGGGACTAAAGACACTAATCAGAATAAGGGGGGAACTCCCCCTTCTTCTTTTTTTTTTTTTTTTTTAGCACTTTATAATCATAAGCACTATTATACACGGAGGGTTGTTTTTTTTTTTCTCACAATATATAATTATGAATTGAAGTGATTAATGACACTAATTAGAATAAGGAGGAACTCATTTATAATTTTATTTTTAAACACTTTATAAATATAAGCACGATAAACACGGTGGGGTGGTTTTTTTTTTTCTCACAATACATAACAAGGAATTGAAGGGACTAAAGATACCAATCAGAATAAGGGGGGAACTCATTTTTTCTTCCAAATAACATTTTTATTATTATTCCGTTTTTGCAGTACATTATGCAATAACAGTTGGTAACTGTAACAGTAGTACAATAGTGCTGATTTCTTGTATACAGTGTTTATAATCAAATGCCATGTTCCAATATTAAAACTTTGCAAAATGCCAGCTAAGTGTCATCGTCTTCCTCGGATGAGGGGTGTCCTCCGAGTCTTTTCTCCCCTATGTAAAAAAAATAGGTATACTTAGCACACAGATATTTGATGGCAGAACTATCAATATGAAACATTGCTTGGAAGTAGGGTACAATTGTCTATTTTGGCAGAGTTCCAAGATGTAGAATTTTTATTGTCCTTTGTCAAGCTTCAATACTTTACCTGTTTTGTACAAGCTTTACAGATGGAGACACCCCTATAGTATACACTGGAGCACCTGTGTGGGCCCCCTAATTAAAAGGGTGTTCTTGTGTCCCACACTAGTGCTACAGCGTCCACATGTGTAAACAGCTGCTGAGTGTCCTCTCCTTACACAGAATCTAGTTTGCATTTCATTCTAGTTACAAACCCATCTACACAACCAAATTTTATATGTTACAAACACAAATGTACACGGAAGGGTTTTATTTTTATTTTTTTTTTCTTCTTCACAATACATAACAAGGAATTGAAGGGACTAAAGACACTAATCAGAATAAGGGGGGAACTCCCCCTTCTTTTTTTTTTTTTTTTAGCACTTTATAATCATAAGCACTATTATACACGGAGGGTTGTTTTTTTTTTTTCTCACAATATATAATTATGAATTGAAGTGATTAATGACACTAATTAGAATAAGGGGGAACTCATTTATAATTTTATTTTTAAACACTTTATAAATATAAGCACGATAAACACGGTGGGGTGGTTTTTTTTTTTCTCACAATACATAACAAGGAATTGAAGGGACTAAAGATACCAATCAGAATAAGGGGGGAACTCATTTTTTCTTCCAAATAACATTTTTATTATTATTCCGTTTTTGCAGTACATTATGCAATAACAGTTGGTAACTGTAACAGTAGTACAATAGTGCTGATTTCTTGTATACAGTGTTAATAATCAAATGCCATGTTCCAATATTAAAACTTTGCAAAATGCCAGCTAAGTGTCATCGTCTTCCATTTACTATATTTACTGGCAAGTTTATAATCTTAATGTAATAGCAGAATCATAACTTAGTTATCTATGACTATGAAATCACAGGTGTATGTAACATAGAAAAGAAGAAGTGGATAGTAGAAAGAGAGGAAGTTAGGGGGGGGGTATAGTAGGTATATCAACGGTGGTGTTACCTGGTCATGGTGGGTCCTCCCGGAGGTGCCATAGCTCCCAGACCCTGTTATGTGCTTCCAATGTATCTTGTATTCTGGCTGTCATCTTTTCCATCACCTCTATGTCCTTTATTCTAGTGTACAGATCCTCAGCAGAGGGGGGTGAAGAACGCTTCCAATGTAGTGCTATAAGGCATCTTGCTGCCGTTAGTATATGACGTACTCATTTTTTATATGGGGTGGGGAGTTTAAGCGGCGATAGGCCCAGTAGGAAGAATTTTGGGGATGCCTGGATCTGTATATCCAGGAGGCGTTCCAGTAGTTGCTGGACTGTGGACCAGTAAGGAGTCAACAGTGGGCAGCTCCAGTATATATGTAGGAAAGTGCCCCTTGCTCTCTGGCATCTCCAGCATCTATCGGAACTATTGAGAAAGATGGCATGGAGAACATCTGGGGTCATATACCACAGCATGAGGATTTTATAAGAGTTTTCTTTGTATAAAGAACATAATGAGCTCTTTGCTGTTTGATTCCAGATTATCTGCCATTGCGAGATAGGGAGTTCCTCCCCAAGGATCCCCTCCCATTTAGTCATATACAAGTGTTTACCCTGGCCATCCACTGAGAAGACGTTCAAGATCTTGTATATACTCGATATAAGCCCCTTCTGGTTATTGCCTGCCAGGATTGTGGTTTCAAACGTTGATGGTGGTGAGAATTGTAGGGTGGATGTAATAGTGAGTGCATAGTGCCGAATTTGTAGATACCCGTAGAATGCCTGTCTGGGGAGGTCATGTTTATTTTGTAGTTCGCCGAATGGTAGTAGTTTCCTTGTTCTGGGGTCCACCAGGTTCCCAAAGTGGAACAAGTTCCGGGATGTCCAGTGATGTGACATTTGGTAGGTTAAACTATCCGGCACTTTGGGGTTACAGATAAAAGAGGTCAGGAGCGATCTATCCGATGAGAGACTATGTTTAGGAGCCAGAGTGCGCCACATCCGCCTCAACTGGGACATGGGACCCAGCATACGCTCAGGGGCTACGTCCACATTCGCACTCCACAGCAGGTTATTTGGATGTATGGGGGCAAGCCATAATTTTTCAATTTCGGTCCATTTATTGTAAGATTTGTGGGTGTACCAGGAGGCTATTGCTCGCAATTGAGCTGCGTAATAATATTTGATAATATTAGGGAATGCCAATCCCCCTTCATTGCGGGATGCAGGGGGAACTCATTTTTAATCTCAAGCACTACTATACACGGAGGGGGGTTTTTATAAAAAAAAAAAATTTTTTTTTCTCCTCTTTTCTTTCGCTTTTCGCATATGTAAATGTCGACTGCTGGGACAGGGGGGAAAACGGTGGTAGGTGATGAAGGATGTAATGAGTAGTACGTTTCTATTGATTGAACATAGGGGTATAGAATGTTGTATAAATGGTGTATATATAAATGAAATAAAAAATAAAATTTTTGATTATTACACAACCAAATTTTTTTCAGACAAGTAGGCCATAAAAAATGTGGGCAAATGCATTCGGCCAAAACAATGGTGTTTTCTAGGCCGAACGAACAATGTTTTATACGAACGAATAATGTGCCCATGAACATGAAAGTTGCCATTTTAAACTGGATAACAGTTAAGAAAAGCACATGGAGCAGCACGAACGTAATAAACATAAAGAATAGGAACACAGCACAACTACTTACTTTTTTGCAGCACTCTCCGGATCCTTCTGTACTGCTCGTGCTGCCTTAATTTGAGGTCTGACCACCGTTTCCTGAGCTGATCTTTTGATCGTCGTACCCCAAAATTCCGGTGCAGACTCTTGACCACTTTCACCATGATCTTGGCCTTTCTGACATTGGGGTTGGGGTAAGGTCCATACTTCCCGTCATAGTCGGCCCTCTTCAGGATGTCCACCATCTCCAACATCTCCCCAAAGGACATATTTGATGCCTTAAATCGTCTCCTTCTGGATCGGGACGTTTCAGGCTCCAGGCTTTCCTCCTCCTCCTTGTTGGTGTAATTATCTGACACCTGCTGTGTCTCCACCATGTGCTCTTCCCCCACTGCGACAAACGAGAAGGGGCGGGCAATAGGCTAGAAAGAACGTCAGGGGCGGGTGGAGTTTCACGCATGTGCAGTGTCTGTAAAGCGTAACACGCGTGCGTAGTACGTACGATCTGTGAGTGGAGGAAGGAGTAACGGAGGCGCCGATCGTGATTGCGAAGGTAAGATTTAACATTGGGCCTATACTGCTTCTAGATTGAGGCCTGTATTTGCACAAGTTTAGAAGACTTTAGGCTGACATTAGGGTTTGTCTTGTGTTGTGTCTTGCAGTGAAAATGGATATCTTGAAAGATAGGGACTTTATGCCAATCTTCATAGATATGTTCAGGGAGCTGCCTTGTCAATGGCAGATAAACCACCCTGAATATAAGAACCAAACAAAGAGGAAGGCAGCGCTGGATAATTTGCTGCAATTTGTGAAGACGGTGATCCCCACGGCAGACATCACCTCTTTGAAGATCCTAATTGGCAGGCTGAGGAGCACTTATCTAAGGGAGCACAAGAAGGTCCAGGATTCCCAGAGATCAGGAGCAGCAGATGACGTTTATGTCCCCAGGCTGTGGTACTATGACAGGCTGCATTTTCTGGCAGGTCAGACTGAACCCAGGCCAGCACTCTCCACTCTTCCTTCCATACTTCCTTCCCCCCCAGCTGAGGCTTCTGACGCCCAACCTGGAGCCAGGTATAGCATTCTTCTAAATATTGCTGGTTGTCCAATCAGTGATGTTAAATAGATGTTAGTTTGGATTGCTAATTTATGATTATGATTGATGAAGCAAAAACTAAAACCATGTCCCTTTTTCATACACAGGGAAGTCTCAGCCAGGAGGTGGCCAGGCCAAGCAGGCTGCCTAATATCCAGGTCCCTCCCCTCCACCTTTAAAGAAAAAGTGGCAGGAAGAGGAGTAACCTGGAGGAGGCTGCAATAGGCCTATTTTGGAAGGCTACTGAGGCCCTCAGAACACCCCACATTGCGGAGGAGGACTTTGCTGGCATAACTGCATGCAAAATGATGCAGATGGAGGAGGGCCAACGACTCCTGTGTGAGTTCTTAATTTTGGAAACTCTCAATAAGGGGTTGAGGGGCCAAATAACATCTGCTACCCACATTTGTGACCTCACGCATAGTCCTCCTCCTCCTCCTCCTCCAGGTCCTACTCCTCCTCCTGCCACATCTCCAACACCAGAGCCACAGCTGGGAAGGAAGCGTGGAAGGAAGACCAGAGAGTGATGACCCTGGGTTCAGTCTGGTCTGGCCAAAGATGCAGCCTCTTGTAGTACCAGAGCCTGGGGACAATAGATGTCATCTGCTGCTTTCCGGATCTCTGGGACTTCTGGACCAGACTGCACTCCCTTATATATGGACTCCTCAGGCCACCAATTTTGATGTAAAATAATTGATGTGTGGCCTGGGGGTCAAAGGCTTCGCCAATTTATGATGTTTCTCCAGCGTTGCCTCCCTCTTTGTTTGGTTCTGAGCCCTTAATAAAGGAATTTTTGTTACAATTATACTCGCTTGTGATAGAGTATCTCTGCCCTATCCTTGTTATCATTTTACATGCAGAGTGCCAGATAGCTTGGTCTGTGCTACTGTATGTGTAGTGATCACCTTCCTGTATATTGGTAGATTAACCTGTTCATTGCAATATCGTTTATATGCAGCCCCTGATATTCTAGTTAACCCTGTCCCTTCTGGTCTTGGATTTTTTTTAGCTGGTTTAAGCTTGGGGCTCAATAACCAGCATAGATTAAAGCCAGGTTAGGCTTTCGATGGCCACATCGGGATCATAGGCTTAGAGATGTCAGTAGTGGTTGCATGTCAGATTAGAAACTATTAGGGATGGATTAAAGCACAGAGTAGATAGACTGACTCTGAGTTCCAGTGTCACCGCGAGAAGCTCCAATGGAATGGAATGTACAGTGGGGACAGAAAGTATTTAGACCCCCCTTAAATTTTTCACTCTTTGTTATATTGCAGCCATTTGCTAAAATCATTTAAGTTAATTTTTTTTCCTCATTAATGTACACACAGCACCTCATATTGACAGAAAAACACAGAATTGTTGACATTTTTGCAGATTTATTAAAAAAGAAAAACTGAAATATCACATGGTCCTAAGTATTCAGACCCTTTGCTCAGTATTTAGTAGAAGCATCCTTTTGATCTAATACAGCCATGAGTCTTTTTGGGAAAGATGCAACAAGTTTTTCACACCTGGATTTGGGGATCCTCTGCCATTTCTCCTTGCAGATCCTCTCCAGTTCTGTCAGGTTGGATGGTAAACGTTGGTGGACAGCTATTTTTAGGTCTCTCCAGAGATGCTCAATTGGGTTTAAATCAGGGCTCTGGCTGGGCCATTCAAGAACAGTCACGGAGTTGTTGTGAAGCCACTCCTTCTGATACCCCTAACTAAAATCTAGTGGGACCAATTGCCTTCAGAAGTCACCTAATTAGTAACTAGAGTCCACCTGTGTGTTATATTTCAGTATAAATACAGCTGTTCTGTGAAGCCTTCTGTGAACAAACAGCATCATAAAGGCCAAGGAACACACCAGACAGGTCAGGAATAACGTTGTGGAGAAGTTTAAAGCAGGGTTAGGTTATAAGAAAAATATCCTAAGCTTTGAACATCTCACGGAGCACTGTTCAATTCATCATCCAAAAATGGAAAGAGTATGGCACAACTGCAAACCTACCAAGACATGGCCATTCACCTAAATTGGCCGGGCAAGGAAAGCATTAATCAAAGAAGACGCCAAGAGGCCCATGGTAACTCTGGAGGAGGTGCAGAGATCCACAGCTCAGGTGGGAGAATCTGTCCACAGGATACGCATTAGCCGTATACGCCACAAATCTGGTCTTTATGGTGCAAAAGTGTCACTCTCTAGATGTGCAAAGCTTGTGATAAATCCTCAAAAAATAGTTGCAGCTGTAATTGCAGTGAAAGGTGGTTCTACAAAGTATTTACACAGGGGGGCTGAATACAAATGCACGCCACACTTTTCATATATTTATTTGTAAAAAATGTTGAAAACCATTTATCATTTTCCTTCCACTTCACAATTATGTGACACTTTGTGTTGGTCTATCATATAAAATCCCACAAAATACATTTATGTTTTTGGTTGTAACATGATAAAATGTGGAATATTTTAAGGGGTGTGAATACTTTTTCAAAGCACTGTAAATCCTACTATTTTCATTAACAAATTCTCAGATATATTCCCTTATAATCCCCTCCAATAGTGAACATACTACTGATGATAAGCTGACTAGTCATTAAAGACATTCAAGAAATGACAACCATTAGATGAGTGAGCAGTTCCATCTACCCAGTTAATACATAGGTAATTGAAGTTCCTATCTATATCTGTGAGAGGAGCCTCCTTTTCACCCTTCAGGTTAGGGGGCCTGTAGCATATGCACACTACTAATTTCCCATTTATTTTTTTTCCTCTTGAAGCTCCAGTCACAAGGATTCCACCTCCTCCCTTGCCCTATTAGTGTAATGTCATCCCTCATTTTTACTATCAAATCACTCTTGACATACATATACACCTCACCCTCGCTTCTACCTACCCTGTCCTGAAAAAGAACGAAAGTTTAGAGAACAAAAACAAATAGTTTTTATAGTTTATTATAAAATATTGCAAACAGGAAATTTTCACCTTCACTGATGTGCATTGATGAGGCTGCATGGATGGGCACTGATGAGGCTGAACTGATGGGCACTGATGAGGCGGCACTGATGAGGCAGCACTGATGAGACAGCACTGGCAGGCATTGATGAGGAGGCACTAATAAGGCTGCACTAATAGGCGGCACTGAGGGGCACTGAAAGGTGGCACTGATGGGCACTGAAAGATGTCACAGATGAAGCACTGATTGGTAGCACTGATGGGCACCGATTGACAGCACTGATGAGCACTGATTGGCAGCACTGGTGGGCACTGATTGTCAGCACTGGTGGGCACTGATTGGAAGGCACTGGTTGGCACTGTTGGGACTGCACTGATAATCGGAACACTGATAATCTTTGCCATGATTATCAGTGTAGATTTCCCTTTAACAGAAGCCAGTTATCGACTCTCCTCTCCTCACACTGACAGCTTGGGGAAAGAAGTGCTGATAACCAGCTTCTGTTTACATCGTGATCAGCTGTCATTGGACACAGCTGTTTACATGGTAAAGGGCCGCTGTGGTTGGCCCTTTAATCCAATCTGTGATCAGCTGAGTCTGAAGGACTCATCGATTACAGAGCATGTTGCCTGTGCGCCGCAGTGGGCGCGCGGGCAGTGCAGTCACAGGAGGACATCATAAGATGGCCTACCGTCAAAGTGAGCCTGCGCTGTAGCCATTATTCAGCTATAGCGCGGATGGGAAGTAGTTAATATAGTTCCTAAGCCCTTAAAATCATTTTTTAGGATGCTTCATCTTCATCGCTAATGTTTGTCATTGGTGCCAATATGTACCATGACAGCTAGGTCCTCAGGAGCCCACCCAACAATCTGTCCATCCGATTCACAATGTGCCAAACCTGAGCACCCAATAAACAACATACTGTTCGGCAATCACGGTATTTGTGACAGATTGCCTTATCTGTCCTAATAATTGAATCCCCTACCACCAATATGTCTATCTTTTCTTGTTACCTTGCCCCTATCGTCACTGGAAGAGTTATTTCCCTGGCAGCAAGTGGAGTCACTTCGCTCCAGTATCACTCTTTGACTGATATCCCCAACATCACACAACTGGGCATATTTGTTCAGAAGTGTCAGCTCAGAACTTGCCTCTCTAACGCTTTTGTGCCCTAACTGTTACCTATCTACACTGTCCTGGTTCCTGCGCATCCATATCTCCACCCACCTCTGTACTGGCCCCTGCCAGCACCTGACAGGTTTGGTCCAAACTCCCTTTGTTGCCAGTAGACATGTGTGTTTTGTTTTATTAAGATTTGTTTTTCAGACAAAAATTCAATTTTTTGAGATTGAGATTTGGATGTATACAATCTCTGAATGAACACAGTAATGAATGTCACGAATCACAAATGCATTTGTTTCATTAATTTAATTCGGATGATGTCACATGATGTGATAGTAGCTCAGGCCCATGGGGAAATCAGTTCTCTAATTTGCTTGATACTTCGGATTCGGATAGCGAATGTATCTGAATTTCATTCCATTTGTTAATTTGGATATACATGATGCTCATGCCATTTCTCCTGGTGGGTTGGACTAGAACCCGAAAATATCGAACACTATTGATTCAAAGTGTAAATAAAATACTGCGCTAACAATCTAAAATAAAATGAGAACAGCGACTAAAGTGGTATACAGCACAAAACAGAATAATAAGAAAAAAAGTCACGCTAATAAAGTATAAGACAAGACACAAATAAGTGCCAAAAGCTAATTATAAAGAATATTGAGAGGACCCAAATGGTGTTATAATACACCTATGGGTCAAGCACACAAACACATGTGTAATAAGAACAATGTCCATCCAGTAAGTCCACAACAAAGTGACATGTATTGGAACAATTAGAATAAACCATGTATAGAAAAAATATATGAAGAAATGAAAAATGAAAAAAAATAAATTTCAAAAATTATCCCCAAAGGTGATAGGTGATGAAAAGTTCTTGTTGCAATGAACAAATGGTGCGTAGATGGGACCTCCACCTTGAAGAAAATGCTTCCGCTTACCAGAGGTAGTTGGTCCCTGGTTAAGGGGACCACAAAGAGCAGACGGCCATAACCCGAGCCCAGGATCTCACAGACAGGCACTAGATGGCATCACGTCCAACAGGCTCCACGTCATATCTCCCAGCAGAGTATTGCAAAGTACCGTATATACCATAGAAAACAACAAATGCTCCACATAGCGTAAAACCATAAACATTTATTGAATAAAAATTAGGCCAAATGAACACTTACGGATCAACAGATAAATAAGGACATATAGGAAAAGCCGGCCGGCTCCAAAATAAGCCCGTAGCTTCCGGGACTACACGAATAGCGGTGACGTCAGGACGTGGCTCCTCCTCCCTACATCGTTTCGTCACAAGCGGACGTGGTCACGGGATATGGGCGGCGTCCTGACGCACCACTTAAATAGAACAAGATCCTGCCTTTCTCAGACAAGATACCCTGAGCGCCATCCCGCTTAAGGGAAAAACTAAGGGCAGCTGTATAATTTCACAACGCCGCCATTGATACGTATACAAAAATACAATAAAAATAGGAACAAATTGTGCACCGTGCCACATACATATATATGAAACAAAATAAGTAACTGGGAAGTAAGAAAAAGTCTAGCAGTTATAAGTACCTAAATATATAAAACTCTAAATATATTAGCACCGCTAAACTAGGCAGATCCACTATGAAGTATATTCACTGGGTTGTATAACCTACATGGATTAGCACAAAACTTGGGCAGAATCATAGTCGAAATAATGAAAAAATTTCAGTTAATACAAATAATGGGGTGAATAGAAATAGAATTACAGTATTTCCCTGAAGTGAGATGGCGCCATCTACAGGAAACCAACAGGTAATACATCCTAACAGAAATTATATTGACCATAATAAAATAAAAATAAAAAATAAAAAATTTTAATTTAAAAACAGACAATAAATAAATAATGGGGAGCATCATACCCATAAGGGTTCAAAATCCCAAATCAGACATGACAGGTCAAAAAGGCCTACAATAAACCTTCATACCTACGAATTATCGATAAAGGAATTAACATCTATGTCGATGTTAAGGCCAAAAGGGGTGTAAGTCTTAAGCTTATGGACCCAAGCCATCTCCAATCGTAAGATGCTTCTAACAAGAGCACTAACCCTCCAGTGGGGTCTAAATTTATCTATTCCCAAGAAATTTGTACCTGTGGGATCTCTATCATGGGAGGTAAGGTAATGCTTTGAGACCGAGTGCTTGGTAAATCCTCTCTTAATATTGCTAATGTGCTCGTTCAATCGCACCTGCAATGGTCTCTTAGTCCGGCCCACATACTGCAGGCCACAAGGGCACTGCAGCATGTAAACAACCCCAGACGTAGAGCAGGTAATAAAAGGCTCAATAGTAAAGGATCTTTGGGTACACGTGGAGATAAAGTTCACAGACCTTCTTGCCCTGCACCCATTAATGGAGCAGACCTGACACCTCCTAGATTGATAATACCGAGGTTAATTCTGAAAAGAAAGCAGACCTAAGGATCTGGGGGTCAAGGGTATTGGGTGCCACTTTGTCCCTAAGCGATGGTGCCCCCCTAAAAACTACCTGGGGTTTATCTGGTAGGATAGATGTCAACACCCTATTATTTTTTAAAATATGCCAATACTTGTTGATGATATGCTTCACCCTAGAGTGTTGACAGGAGAAATCAGTAATAAAAGGGCAGCAATAAGGAGCATAAGCTGGACCTTCAGCTCTCTCAGCTCGTACAGTAAGTAAGGCTTCACGATCCACCTTCGCTACTTGATCTAAGGTATTAGCAACAAAGTCTGAAGAATAACCCTTATCCTCTGAGTAAGGACTTGTGCTTGGGTCTGGAAAGTGGCAGCATCAGTGCAATTACGCTTTAGTCTGAGGAACTGGCTTTTGGTACAGATCTAAGCCATGAAGCATGATGACAGCTATCTTGGGGAATAAAAGAATTCCTATCAGTCGATTTAAAGTATGTGGAGGTAACGAATTCATTATTCTGTGTGGAAATGGTGAGGTCTAAAAAATGGATCTGCTCAGAACTGGCCTTATAATTGCGCTAAATGCCTCTGTTATTAGTGTTAAGGAAACACATAAATTCAGATAAATCAGAATCCGTCCCGTCCCACAGGAGGAGGATGTCGTCTACGTAGCGTGCCCACAAGGTCACCTGGGGCCTTGGCTGGACATAGACGACATCCTCCTCCCACCTGGCCATAAATAAATTAGCCAGGCTCGGGGCATACTTAGCCCCCATTGCAACCCCTTTATCCTGGCGGTAGTAGTTATTATCGAACCAAAAAAATTTTGAGTGGCTGCAAACTCTAACAGAGACATGATAAATTCAGTTTGTTCCTCAGGGAGACTAGATGACTGATTCAGGTGTGCAGAAACAGCCTCCAAGCCCAAGTGATGGGGGATTATCATATATAAGGAGGTGACATCTGCTGTTACCAATATAGTCCCTTCCTTGGGTTTCAAACTAGAGAGGAGATTAATGACATCCCACGTGTCCTTAATATAAGACCTCATTGACCGCACTAATGGTTGTAGATAAAAGTCTATGTATTTGCCCACCCGGGACGTGATGAAATCAATCACACTAACTAACTATGGGACGTCCCGGGGGGCAAACAAGACTCTTGTGTATCTTAGGTAAATAATATATTACTGGTACCCTGGGTGCCCTAGGGATCAAGAACACCTTTTCTTTTTTATTCAGGATACCAAGATTGAAACCCCTAGTAACTAAACCCTCTAGCTCAGTCTTATACAGATCATTAGGATTATAGAGTAATCGGGTATAAGTGGTGTTGTCGCTCAGAATGCGATACATTTCCTGCATATAGTCGTCCTTATTAAGGACGACTATCCCGCCCCCTTTATCCGCAGGGCGGATAACAAGTTGTTTATTTGCACACAGAGATTCTATACCCAACTGGATGTCCTTTTTATTTTTGACAAATTTCACCTCCATATCGTCCAAATCCCTCAGGGCCAAATCCCTAAAAACTTTTAGCGAAGGGGGTAAATGGCCAGGAGGGTTGAACAGAGATGCGTTGGATAAACCCGAGTGTGAAAAAACAGTATTGAATGTTCTAGAAGGGCTAATAGGGTTTGAAGCCATATATCTTTGTATATTGAGTTTACGGACATATTTATGGATGTCCATATAAGTTTGAAATTTATTGATGTTACGGGGAGGGGCAAATTTTAATCCCTTGTCCAGCACCCTCACCTCTGATTCGGTCAGGGTCTGAGAACTAAGGTTAAAAATGCCCGTACCATCTACGTCCTTGGTCTTTTTGGACTTAATGCGCCTCCCCCCTCTAGTTCCTCTCCTAGTTCTACCAACCTTTTTGTATCCTGGTTGGGTCTGGGAAAATCCCAATTTTGTTGTCCGGGGTTTTGCATGTTGCTTGGCCCAACGTATCCAGCATGATTCAATGCATCCTGGCCCCCAGAATGTTCCAGGGGATGATTGGTAATGACCCTCATCTGGGCCCTGTATGTCTCCCAATGGTAAAAAGCTGTTCTGAACAGGTACATTATATCCAGTAGAATAATCCCCCTCATAATGCAAAATATGTTGTCCCCCATAGGTGTTAGGGTAAACATAACCAGGACCCCGGAGATGGGGTGGAATGGACCCACGATGGTCTGAATGACCCCCTTGCGGATAGCTATTACTCGAGTAGCCATTATTAACATTAGGTCCAGATCCCCGCCCCCGAAAAGGGGGTGGGCCCCCCATCCAATCTCTTCCACGGCCTCGCTGAGGGCCACGGTAGGAGCCGTGCCTATATGGCTGTGGGGGTACAGATCCCTCATGGGATCGATTGCCACCATAGCCAGAATTACCAAAATTGCCAGGATGAGGATATGGAGCAGAAACCCGTTTATCGCTCGTCCTCTGAGGTGGTGGCTGTACCCCTGCTGGGATAGAACCAACACGCTGGGATGGCACCACGGCGTGGGTAACATTACCTGCATGGCCTCCCTGAATAGGGACCATAACTTGATTGGCTGCACATGAGGCAGTATTCATAGGTTGAATGGCCTCACCAGCCTGTTCGGCAAGTAATTTCCTTTGCCATTCAAACACCATACGTGATTCATAATCTGCTATGTCCCTATTAAACTTCTTCCTTTTCTTAATTTTTTGTTCCCTATCCTCCTTTTCCAACAATTTAAGTACATTTTTAGGTCTATCAAGATACTCATCTCCTGATTCAAATCCATCCGATTTGATAATATGTTTACAGCATAGCAATCTTCTGGAAAAACTACAAAAAATCTGAAGAGTCAAAAGAATGAATTCCAAAAAGACTTGATGTCCGCGAGGATACCCCCGATCATCTCACTGAGAGGAAAAACGGGGAAATGCTAATGTAAACAAAGCATTTCCCCCTTCTGCCCTGTAATTGGGAGCGGTGATCAGTGATGTGTCACACATAGCCCCTCCCCCCCACAGTTAGAATCACTCCCTAGGACACACTTAACCCCTACAGCGCCACCTAGTGTTAACCCCTTCACTGCCAGTCACATTTACACAGTAATCACTGCATTTTTAATTGCACTAATCGCTGTATAAATATGAATGGTCTCAAAAATGTGTCAAAATTGTCCGATGTGCCCGCCATAATGTCGCAGTCATATGATAAAAATCGCTGATCGCCGCCATTTAAAAAAAAAAATAATAAAAATGCCATAAAACAATCCCCTATTTTGTAAACGCTATAATTTTTGCGCAAACCAATCAATAAATGCTTATTGCAATTGTTTTTACAATAAATGTGTAGAATACGTATCAGCCTAAACTGAGGAAAAAAATGTTTTTTTATATATTTTTTGGGGATATTTATTATAGCAAAAAGTAAAAATAATGCATTGTTTTTCAAAATTGTCGCTATTTTTTTGTTTATAGCGCAAAAAATAAAAACCGCAGAGGTGATCAAATACCACCAAAAGAAAGCTCTATTTGTGGGAAAAAAGGACATCAATTTTGTTTGGGAGCCACGACGCACGACCACGCAATAGTCAGTTAAAGCGACGCAGTGCCGAATCGCAAAAAGTGCTCTGGTCTTTGGCCAACCAAATGATCCGGGGCTGAAGTGGTTAATGAACAAATGCATCTGCAACAATACTGAAAAAAAAAAATCTGACGTGCCCATGTCTAGTTGTCAGATGCTGGCTTAGATTCAGGATCTGGGTTTCCAAGGAAACAACTTGCTCACACTTTGTACAACAGAATTCGCCCACAAACAGTTGTTCAAGGAATGTATACATGGCACGGGATGTGCACCGAGTCACATTGCCGCTCCCGTTGAACAGGTTACCCATTAACTTACTGAGGATAATCCAGGAAAATTTTTATAGTTTATGGGTTATCTTCCCTCCTAACCCTATTCAGTTCTGAGCTCTGGTTGATTGCTCCCTGATGGCTCTCAGTGTCTTGCACTTTTTTTTACACATTGCTCCTGGTGTGGTGTCCTCACTCCTGATTACGCTTGCTGATCGTACCTGATGGTATCTTCTTTCACTCACTGATCACACAGCCTCTAGCATCCTTTCCTCATGCTCCTGCTCTCTGTTCACACAGCCCCTGGCTTCCTTGCCTCCAGTTCCCCCGGTGTCCTCTCCCCGTACGCTCGCTCAGTGATCACACAGCCTCTGGCATCCTCTACTCCTGCTAAAAAAATCCCATAGCCTCTGGCATCACATCCTCTTGCTTATTGGTCACCTGGCACCCGAAACCCTATGGGATCATAGACAGAACATTCTTACTACTAATAATAAACACATTACTGCAGAACCTGTGGTGTAATAGGCCGTAACCCTTTATTATAGGTATAATACATTTTTTAATATTATTATTATTAACATCTTTACATCAAATAATTAAATCACTTAAATATATCAAGTACTACTTATATCTTATTTTGACATATATATCATTCTAAATATAGCTCAGCTATATATAAGCTTGAGCTATTACATAAACTCAAGAAAACAACATCCCATACGCCAGGCTTCATTTATGGAGCCTGGCACACCCCCTGGGTGACAGCCAATTCAATACAGGTCTGCATATCAAAGTTAAAGATGTCCAGCGCAATGTCAGACAAATGAACATTATCATATCTGTAGAAGCCCCACAATCCCCCTTCCAGGTTAACATGCCTGAAAGAAACCAGATATGGAAGGCATAAATTTAGCAATTGCCCTATTAACGCGCTTGCAAATTTTCTCAAAGTAATGAAACAATGAGGAAACAAGCCAAGCTAAACGAGGGACTATTTCGGAAAATATTAAAACTGTAGTAGGTAAAATTGCATGTAGGCATTGTAAATTAAATTTAACTTTAGCAATCAACTCCAGCGTATTACATTTACCGATGATGATTTTCTGATGAATATAAAATGAGCACATTAGGAACTGGCCACCTCTCATGTAAGCAAAACAAGGGTTTTTTTTGCATTCCTTTTCTTCCATACCAGTGAACTTTAACTGAATCATATGCCAAACTCAGGTTGGAACCATATATTCTACGGTCAGCTCTATGCTTGTCCCAGAACACAAAAGAATTGCCCATTTATCCAGATATTAACAATGTTACCTGAAATTGAAAAGAAGCATTAGGTCTAATGTAAGATTGAAAGCAGTCAGACTTCCATCTACATATACATTTAATTATAGCCTCATTTAAACCAAGCTTAGCTGCTTCAGTGGCTGCTCCTATACGGAACGAATGAGAAGTAATGTTAAAATGACCTAAATTCAAGTGCAACAGACAGCTGTAAACTGATACACAGTCAAAGGTTTCCCATTCCTATGAATTAGAAAGGAAGTGGAAATTGGCAGACACATCTTAACATATTGGTGAACCAAATGCAAAACACAAAGATAAGAACCTACATTTCTTTGTAACGTGATCAAACGCCCTCTTCCCATGGAATCCGTCTTGCTCTTTCTCAACAGGAGAAAAAGAGAATCTAACTCCAAATAAACATCTTTGAACAAGATCCCGGAGCCCTCTCCAATTCTCATAGGCAATAACTCTGAAATCAGAAATGCTCCAAAATAACATAGGTGAAATGCCAATTTAAACAGCAAAGCTTCATATAAAGAGAAGCAGACTTCGCCAGTAGTATTTCCAATCCTATCCAATAAATCAGCAGATATCAGCAACCTGGAATCTGTAACCATATGTTTTTTACGATATCCTTTCAAAGCACATTTAACTGCAAAAAAATGCATGCAAGAAGCAGCTCCATTCATGCGCATAAAAAAGGATATCCCAGCCATCGTCTTAACTATGTATGACTAAGAGTATGAAGCCACCATTAAAGAATTCAAAAAGGACAACACCTCTCAGAGAAGGAAGCATGAATTTGATTGGAAGAGACCAAAAAGGAACACCATAATTTTTACGCAGCACAGTAAGATGACCATGTGGAAGGAGCTACGGAATGTTTTATTGCCGCAATGACTGGGGTCACACTAGTTCCCATAAGTGCGGAGGACAACCCAATCCGACTAGATATGCATCTGGCACCAATCTCCGAAATTCTGGAATCTGTGAACAGGGCAAAGCGTCTACAATGAGCTTCTCCACAACAGGTATGTATTTAGCCTTCAACCAAAAATTGAACATCAAACACCTAAATACAATCTGTCGTAGAATAGAAATAACACCCAATGATTTTGATGACAAACAATTTATAGCAAATACAACGCCTTTATTACTAGAATGAAGTAATATCCGCCTATTACTAAATGAGCACCCCAAAGTTCAAGCGCCACTAATACTGGAAAAAGCTCTAACAAAACAATGTTGGTCATTAAACCTTTACATTCCTATGTATCATGCCATGCAGCCGCCAACCAATGACCATTCCAAAATGCATTGTACCCGCAAGATCCAGCAGCATCAGTATGCAAATTAAGGGCAGATGCTGAACAAAAGGGGGGTTGTCATAGAGAACAGCTATTATATTTGTGCAAAAAATGATGCCAAACTAGTAAATCTTCAACAATGTCAGATGTAATACGCACAAAATGAGATGGAGAACAACCCGAAACAGCACGATAAAGACATTTAGAGAAAATTCTACCAATAGGCATAGTCCTGGATGCTAATGCCAGTGAACCTAGCAAGGACTGTAACATTTTTAAATGTACTTTAGTCCTAGACATGACAAAAACAAACAATTTCTGAATTCTTAAGATCTTATCAATCGGTAGTCTAAATTCCACGGCAACGGTATCAATTTGTATACCTACAAATTCTAGACAAGAAGTAGGATAAATTGACTTCTAATCAGCTAACGGAATACCAAATTCTCTACAAACAATCCGAAACTCGGTGAAAAGAAATAAACAATCATTAGAATCAGTGCTACCAATAAATAAAAAATCATCAAGATAATGTAATACGGAGTCTAAACCAGCCCAGCAGCGAACCACCCAATCAACAAATGAAGAGAACAACTCAAAGTAATGGCAGGAGAATGAACGCCCATTGGAAGACATCAAATGAATTTAAATTTATCTTGGAATTTAAAACCCAAGGAATTAAACACCGAAGGGTGGATAGGCAGTAGACGAAATGCTGACTTAATATCAGCTTTCGGCTGAACTACCCACATTTTGAATTTTGAGCAAAGTGTCATCAAAAGACAAATAATGAATTGAACAAAAAGCTGGATCTATTTCATCATTCAAGGAAAGCCCGTATTGATACAACAGGTGATGTATCAATCTATAAGCATTCAGTTCTTTTTTAGGTATAATTCCTAAAGGGGATACCCTAAAATTCTAAAAATGAGGTACACGAAATGGGCCAGCAATTCTACCCTCTTTAATCACTTTCAATAACTTGGCCCGAACAATATCACTATGTAGTAAGATAGACCTAAGATTCTCAAACACAACACAACCAGTGCCTCTAAAAGAAGGCAAATTAAAACCATGCGAAAAACCATCATGCAAAATTGCTGCTATCTGACATTCTGGGTACCGTTGGAGCCATGGCAACATATTTATGAGCCACACCGGTGAGGCTGCTTTTGAGAAAGGGCTCTTTTGAAGTAACTGAAACATGTGTAGATGATCTTTTGAAACAACGAGAAGCAGGGTGTGAACATGCACAATAATTACACTTTACATGAGTTGAGCCATTTACATTGCCCATCATTAAAATGGAAGCATACGCCACGCTGATACGTATGTGGAGTAGACATCTGAGGTTTTGGAAATTATTTTTGTGGCAGTAACAGATTCACTCACAAACTCACATTTTTCAGCCCATTTCATTGACTTATGGACCAACAACTTCTATCAAAAAGATTCATCATATGCAAACCAAGAGAGGCCAGTAAAATTTTTATAAGCCTCAAAGATTATCTCAACATGTTGAAATAAACCGCAGCACAATTCAGGGCGTTTTTCCCCCAACACACTCGAATAAATGCAAAACGCCTGTAGCTAATTGTTAAATGATCGAGGAGGCGTCTTGTGCTTATCATCATCAAATCTATCACCATCTTTTTTATCTGTTCTAAATTATTTATGCAAAGGGAGTAAACTTAGATTGTCGACATAGTTGCCTTTCCATAATTTGTCTTTTACAGTACTATTTAAATGATATCCCAAAGATGACAATTCACACATAATAACCTCTTTTAAACACGAGTTAGGAATCAATGAAGAACTCAAAGCAACAGGTGGCTCATTACAAGCATTTGCCGCAACAACTGAAGACCTATGCAAACCCCCATCCAGAGGAGCAAGCCATACCGGAGCAACACTCGGGTCTAAATGGTCTTGTTTTTGAACATTAGTAACAGATGAGAATTTTGACAATCCTTGAAATGAAGAAAAAAAGGCTTTAAATTGAGACAAATCTTCAAACTCACCTTTGGTAGCCATAGCAACCAAGATGGATGCATTATTAGTCTCAGGTATTAAAGAGTGTAGTGCCATCTCATCTGCCACAATAGGGTCATTTCCAGTATCTGAAAACAGATTAAACGCAGATTGAATACAATTATGTCCTTCTAAAGATGACTGTAGCTTAGAAGATGAATCAGTACCTTTTTGAGCAAAATCCCGATTGTATGCATCATTTCTAGATTTATTGTTACTATTAAGATTACCTTTCTTCTTTTTTTCTTTATCCTCAGTCACTCGACTGACTGGGGAGTCAAACCGGCGAGGTCTCTTAAGAGTCTTTTCTTCCAGGCCTATCCGCGTCATTGGGCCTGAAGTGACGCTGGCCGAAGGCTGATTTGTAGGACAGAAACAAAAAAGTAAGCTTGACCCCCGGAACAAGTGGCAGAAGAGGCAGGGCAACGAAAGGAAGACATCCCAGGCTCCACAGACAATATACCGTCCCCGCTGCCATCCTCATTATCCCCAGGTGGGAGAGAAACATCATGCTGAGAGCTAGTCGATTGAGCCGTCATCGATAAAGACAGGCAGCGATGCGTCCAGGAATCCTCATCATCTGCGGCGGCACGATCCATCATCCTAGTACTGCATAATGTTTTCTGGGAAGGACTCCATAACAACAGGCACGGACGAGTTATCTTCTGTCTTCTTCTCTCTATCTGCCTGTTAATGACGCATCTCTTTTCTTTTTAAAGGTACCTGCTCGTGACAGCAGATCATTAATTGGTTAACTGTCAAATCAACTGCCAATCAATGTAAGTATTTAAATTTTTTTTAATTAACCTTTATTTAAATTATTTATTTAAATGTCTGTCATGATCCCATAGGTGGTGGGTGGGGACATTTTGCCCCACCTTTCACCTTTATTCTTCTACTCACTGATCACACGGTCCCTGGCATCCTCTACTCCTGCTTAATGCTTACATGGCCTCCAGCGTCCTTTCCTCCCTGCTTACTGGTCATCTGGCCTCCTGCATCTTCTCCTCCAGCTCACTAATCACAAGGCCTCAAGCATTCTCTCCTCCAAATTACTAATCACACGGCAAAAAACACACACAGGAGAATGCAAACTCCTTGTGCATTACCATCAATCAAATTTTTTAAATCCACAAAGACAAATGGATACTCACAAAGGCATAAAAACAGTGTCCCAGTTACAATACCTCAGCACTCTCAATGCCCCAAGTCCCCAATACCTCAGTACTTTTTGTGCCCCAGTCACCAGACCTCAGTATTCAAAGTGACCCAAGTCACAATACCTCAGTACTCAAAGTGATCCAAGTCACAATACACAGTGTCACCATTGGATGTATGTACTGTTATTAATCTCTTCTTGTATAAAAGCTTGGATTTTTTCTATACTGGTGTGTATGTTTAGACTTATTTAGTCCTTCTGCTCTCAATAACTTAGTTTAGATATTATTTATTATTGAATATTTTCACAGGAAGGGAATCTCTTCTGTTCACAGAGGCCCTGTCCTTAGTGGAGGCACTGTTAACTTTATTATCATACTAACTCTTCCACTTAGCGAAGGTTTTGGTTCTCGTATTTACCTACAGGTTTAGCGCAATATCCTGTTTGTGGAGAGTAATTTCTTATAACCCCTCTCCCGAAAAGAGTGCTGCACGTATATTTCTTGGAAAGACCTTCAATAGATTTAATTATAATTCGAAAAAAAACCTCTGCTTTAAACAAATACTTTGCTTTGGTTTCTAATAGCAATTCTATTAAAAACTGATCTACAATTTGACATGACTTTTCAAGCTGGTAGGATGTTTAATTAAAAAATGGCTGCTAAACCAGACACTTCAAATAATAATGTTTCTTGTGTCACCATGACACAAGCAGCATAGGGAGAAAAGCTTCAGTAAGACACAGAAACTCGTTTTTTTTTCCTGATTAAAAGTGGTTCTAAAGCAGTGGTTCTCAACTCCAGTCCTCGGGACCCACCAACAGGCCAGGTTTTATGTGTTACCTTGGGGAGATGCAGACTAAAATACTGCAATCACTGAGCAGCAAGTGATATCACCTGTGATGTATTTCAGCTATCTTGCAAACCTGACCTGTTGGTGGGTCCTGAGGACTGGAGTTGAGAACCACTGTTCTAAAGGCTCAAGGTTTTTTAGCCTTCATTCAATGCATGAAGGTAAAAAAACTCCTCTTTGCAGCAGGCCCCCCAAGCCTCCCCAATACTTACCTGAGCTGGATCCTCCTCCAGTGATGTGCAAGAAAGCCGCGGGTCTCTGGGGACCTCCTCGTTGACTGAGACAGAAGCAGGCACCATTGGTTACCTTCCAGTGAGCCAATGAGGAGAAAGAGCGGGCGGGCGAAGCAGCGGCTCTGTGTCTGAATGGGCATGCAGCACCAAGGCTTGTGAACAAATCTACTTGGGTGCCCCCATTGCAAGCTCCTTCCTGTGGGGGCACTCGGCAGGAGGGAGGGGCAAAGAGTGCCGACGAGGGACCCGAGAAGAGGAGGATCAGTGCTGTTCTTTGCAAAACCACTGCACAGAGCGGGTAAGTATTACATGTTTGTTATTATTTTATTTTTTTTAAAGAAAGCCTTTAAACCTGTACAGTTATGACATGCTATGGAGAAGAAATGATCACATGTATAGGTACTATATTATTTTCCACCTATGCATGACTGCTCAGACCGTGGGTAATGCAAATACATTATACAATTCAAAAGAAAATTGTGTTAGTTTTCCAGAACTGCATAGGGTTTACATTTTGTGGTCACTTTAGATGTAAATTGTTACTAAGCAGTTCTTTTTTACTCCCTTTCAGGCTGGCAGTGGAAAAGGTGATATTTTGACACTGAAGTTTATATCATTTGAAATAGTTTTGACAATGTAGTGTAAAGAATGGCATTGGTGTTACCACATGCCTGCCCTCTTCTAAGACATGTTGCTTTGCAATATGGATAGGATTAAATTCTACACTCCACTGCTTGTCACTGTGCTAAATCCATTATAAATAATTTTATTTTTACATCATGATTTTTCTCCTAGTGTAGCAAGGGTTGTTGAGTTTTGACAGAATGTCTTCACTTCTGTTATCTCTTGTTTCCAGCTGGAACCATTAGACATGTTGATTGTTGAGCTAGTTTGGATGACAGAGGATCTATGCTTTTATTGCCCCTTTTACACAAATAACATATTTCAGAAATACATCATGGCCATAGGGCTTGCAAGGTTTTCTAGAGATGTTCTAATACTTTTATCTGTATTTCCTGTTACAAACTTAAGCAACATCTAAAACAAATAATGTTATTATACACTCACTAATTCACTGGACACATTGTTTTCTATTGTTTTGCCTGATGCGTATGCTACTTAATCGGTTTATCTTTGTTGAAATGTGCTTTTCATGTGTATGTGTGGGAAGTAAACATTTGCATACACTTTGACTGTAATGTTCAGATAGAGATTGTTGGTCATGGACAAAGGAATTGGAGCCTCCTGGAACTGTGACTAAAGTAGCATAACAAGACAGGAACAGTTGCCAGTAGCAATGCCAAAATTGGTAGCTGAGGGTTTAGGTAATTTGCAAAGGTCAGATAAGGAATCGAGCCTGGACAGAACAGGACACCAGCAGAGGTAAAAGGATTAGCAACAGACTTAGCACCCAGCCAGGAATCCAAGAAGTGGTTTGTAGTCTAGGTGTTACCAGTAACTTCTGTTTATAGCAGTGGCGTCAATAGGGTTGGTGAAACCTGGTGCGTTATAACATGGTGACAACCCCCCCACACACACACACGCACCTCACCCTGGGCTCGGGCCGGCGGTGGACACCAGGACACCCCCCTACACACACACACACACACACCTCACCCTGGGCTCGGGCCGGTGTTGGACACCAGGACACCCCCCCACACCTGTTCCGAATCTGGGTCACAGCGTGCAGCCGCCACGCCGCCCGGGCGAAGATACTAGTAGTGTGTGTAGTGATGTCATCATTATGTCTGCAGTGCAGTGTGAGATGTGACAGGCTGAGGCTCGCTGGCTCAGTAGGGTAGGGAGGAGGAAGAAGAAGAAGGAGGACACACTCACACAGTGACACACCAGGCCCCGCCGCGGTGCTGGAGGTGTGTTGTTCGAGCCCAGTGGGCTGCAGGGTGAACGGGTCAGCTGAAAAAAAAAATACCAGGGCTTTCCTCACCATCTGGAGGGTGTCACCCCTCTAGCGGGTGTCACCCGGGTGCGGACTGCACCCCCTGCACCCCCCTAGCAACGCCTCTGGTATATAGCAGCCTTGGAACCTAATATATGTGCTATGGGCGGAAATTACGTTTTGACTTCGCTTCCACCCTGCAAGGGTATGGAGACGGTTGGGGGCCATCTTCCCCTCACTCATCTCCATACCACAGACGGAAGAGGATCCGATTGCCTGTGCCGCTACCGATGGCTTCGGTAAGCGGTGGAGGGCACCAGAGCGCGGCCAATAAAAGTGATCTTGCAGCAAATCCGCTGCAGAGACCTCTTTTATCTGAAAATGGACTGCCCGCTGAAGAAGAGGATACCGGGGTTATGGTAGCTAGCTGCTATAACAACGATACCCCTCTTCAAAGTACCGATGTATAACGACGGTGGGCGGTTCGTAAGTGGTTAAAGGAAGCACACCTGTGTGAATATAGAAATTAATATAATATACCCAATAACAACTTAAACCATAGACTTGAGTTTGCATTACAGTTTGTCTCTTAAAAGCTCATCTTCTTTCAGCTGACAAATTTGTAAAAAATATTGGTGCACCTATTTACACGCTTCTGGCTGGAGGCTGCCATTTTGCTGAAGCCCAAAACCCCCTGAACAGCAATAAATCATAAAGCTGAACTAAACTCATTGATTTAAAGGTTTCAATTACATTCCTGGAGTGCTGGCAGGGGATGGAGCCCGTCCTGGCTCCTGCAAGAGTTCAAGGGAAGAAGAGAAACCCTTGGAAGTCATATATCTATGATGTCCTATAGAGATGAATAGAGTGGCAACCTCAGCCTGGACTTCGACCAGGCCATGCCCCAACACGTTTCATTCCGCCCCCCGGAGCTTAGTCATGGGGAAGTGCTTTGGCCATTCAGGCCAAATCAAAAGGTGTGCATTAATCCCCCATTCCCCCGCTGCTCCCATCACCATCGGGTACCAAAGGAATTACTCATGCTTTCAGGTATTGTGGGACTTGTGAGTCACATAACAGATCTATGTCAATAAGCTGTAACACAGGGAATCCATAGCCCTGTGCAAGCCACAACTTTGGCGATAGTTTACACACCATTTCAATTTCATTCCCATCAGCTAAATAGATAAGTTGGAAAACAAAAGGAAGGTAAGGACTCACTTTAATATGAAAATATAATACAAAAAACAGATAAGAACCCTATCAAAGCATTGAGACTTTAGCTCATTTAGAGATTGCATTCAAAGTGATTGTAAAGGTTTGTTTTTTTTGTTTTTTTAAATAACAAACATATCATACTTACCTCCACTGTGCAGCTCGTTTTGCACAGAGTTGCCCCAAACCTCGTCTTCTGCCGTCCCCCGGCGGCTCTCGCAGCTCCTCCCTACATCAGATAACCCTCTAGGAGAAGCGCTCTCCCGAGGAGGGTTACCTTACGGGCGCACTCCCGAGTCCAGCATTTGCGTCCATAGAAACGAATGCCATTCGGGGGGCACACCCTAAAAGATGCATTAAAGATGGTGCAAACATAAGACCATACAATAGAAGAAAATATTACAGCGCACACATGCAAAAAAGACATTTACCTCCAGCAGGGCTAGTTTAAAAACACCTAAACATTTTCCAAAAAAAAAAAGACATTATCAAAAATATGGGGATTTGGTCACACCATATTGCTATATGGTGCTAAGCCCACTTACTGCGTCAAAGTACCCCATGATCAGTGGGTCCTACACTATCCATAGACTGGGAGATCCTGCATCTCTAAACCATGAGAGCAATACACTCTTCTAAATGGGAGAATCTTGAGGTCTCCACCCATGACACAAGTGGACACTAATGAGAGGTACTTGATGAGGGAGTGGGGTGCTCCTCACCCAAAGGGATTTGGTCAGAATCCATACAATATACAAACAAGATATTTGGGGGGCACACCCTAAAAGATGCATTAAAGATGGTGCAGCCATAAGACCATACAATAGAAGAAAATATTAGAGCGCACACATGCAAAAAAGACATTTACCTCCAGCAGGGCTAGTTTAAAAACACCTAAACATTTGTGTCATGGGTGGAGACCTCAAAATTCTCCCATTTAGAAGAGTGTATTGCTCTCATGGTTTAGAGATGCAGGATCTCCCAGTCTATGGATATCTTCTTCTATTGTATGGTCTTATGGCTGCACCATCTTTATGCATCTTTTAGGGTGTGCCCCCCAAATATCTTGTTTGTATATTGTATGGATTCTGACCAAATCCCTTTGGGTGAGGAGCACCCCACTCCCTCATCAAGTACCTCTCATTAGTGTCCACTTGTGTCATGGGTGGAGACCTCAAGATTCTCCCATTTAGAAGAGTGTATTGCTCTCATGGTTTAGAGATGCAAGATCTCCTAGTCTATGGATAGTGTAGGACCCACTGATCATGGGGTACTTTGACGCAGTAAGTGGGCTTAGCACCATATAGCAATATGGTGTGACCAAATCCCCATATTTTTGATAATGTCTTTTTTTTTAAAATGCTTAGGTGTTTTTAAACTAGCCCTGCTGGAGGTAAATGTCTTTTTTGCATGTGTGCGCTGTAATATTTTCTTCCATAGACAAGAATGCCAGACTCGGCCCCGCCCCCCAGGGCTCATCATTGAATTTGATTGACAGCGGTGGGAGCCAATGGCTGCGCTGCTATCAATCTATCCAATCAGGACACAAGACACCGGCCAGAGCTGGTGTGCTCATTCCCGTCGCGCAAATTTCGGGGCTCAGGTAAGTATAAGGGGGGCTCGGGGCCGCTGCTGATATAAAAAATGTTTTTCACTTTAATGCATAGAATGCATTAAGGTGAAAAACGGCGAGGGTTTACAACCCCTTTAAGTATTACACAGCATGTTACATGTACTGAAAATGCATCTCAACTCTGACAACATTTGCCAGAAAGACTGACGTTTTTGAATTGTCAGATGAAATATTAGACATCTATGTATCAGAATGGGATAAAGGTTTGGTTGTAGGGCTGTATGACTGTATACTTGAATACATCTGCCCGATTCTGACATATCAGATGAATACAATGCAGGGTGCAGTAATCCTGAGCATATGTATAGTCAGAATGTAGTTCCCCAGTAATTATTCAATAAACATCCTGCTACCAGTTTCCTCTTTAAGAATGTTTCAGAAAAATGATAAAATTGTGTTTTTCTACTGCTAATACTGGATACCTTCCAAAATGTCAAAACTGCAGATACAGCTGATTTATGCATTTACATGACCATCATAAATAACATGCTGAAGAAATAACAATTACATTTATCCATTCTAAATAGTCGACATAAGGAATCTATAATTGGAACAGGCTCCAAACCCAAGTTTTTACTCGAAGGACACTCTTTCTGAATTTAGCCAAGCTCATTAGTTTTATCTTCCATTACCTGCACATCTTGCAGTTCTTCCATAGTTGTGAATCTTTCTAGTCTTCTGTTCTATACGATTGTGGCTTCAGGGCACTGTTAAAGGTCTACAATCTCATGTCAGATTTGAGATTTATGATGGCCAAAGACAGAACTGCATACTTTTACAACATGTCAAGTAAAAATGACAAAAGTGGGATAAACTACACTAAAGTAGAATATAAAAATGTACTTGCTGTGTCAGCCAGTGTAATTTAACGTTTTTTCAGTTATCGATTTATTTCAATGCCCGGTACCCTAAATTCGTAAAATCAATGTGCTTTAAAATAAGAAATGCATTTTTATAAAGAAAACAACAAATTTATATAATAAAAAGAATTCCTAGTGCAAAGCTATTCATGTCTTTTAAAAGATCAGCTTTTTTATTTTGAATTGTTGATACTCACCAAGGCTAAGCATAGGTTTACACTAATGTAGTGTATCAAACCACATGATCCGTGAGCGTTTCCCAGACCACATTTAAATCGCACTGCCTTTGCGACTCGTGCAATCTTAACAACACTCCAAACACAGGTCGCAAATTAAAGTCCGTTTACCTCGCACAAAATTACATGGTACAAAAGTAACATGCAATCCGGTTGCAGTGCAATTCAAAAATTGGTGCATGCACTACTGCCGTGTGATTTCAAGCCCATTGAAAAACAAATGGGTTAAAATTGCACTACACTGAATTGCATGTGAATTGAACAGGAATGCAGTGCGGTTCCTGCGCGATTCACATGCGGTTCATAGTGTGAACTAAGACTAATGGCCCGTACACACAATCCAAAAATCGAACGAAAAATACCGCTTTCGAAGCGATCCTACGATAATCAGATCGTGAGTACAGAGCTTTCGAAAGCCGATCATGACAGTTCATCTGATATTATTAGATCGGACAAGCACGAAAATTTTCCTTGTATGATACCAGATCATACAATTTTCGTTTAGTCAATACAGTTGTCGTCTGAAAATACAATACAAATACACTACAACACATGACATCGCTTCCGATTTTTCTTTTCTGTCGTACGAGAATTTTCGTGACTTTAGTAACCTATTCAATTTCTACTTGCTACTAGTAAGCGAAAAAAGTCGGACGATCTATCGTCCGATTTTCGGATTGTGTGTACGGGGCATAAGTCTCTATAAGCACTGGGTGCAGATGCTGCTCCCATGCTTGCATAGCACTCAGAACACTCTCCTAGGTGTGTATGAATGAATGTAATATTTTCTTTAACTAAATAAATGTAACATTTAGGTCACTGCAAAGTGATACAAAGATCAACTGACAGTCATTCACATTCTTATGCTCCGTACACACGATCCGAAAATCGGAAGATAGATCGTCCGACTTTTTTCGCTTACTAGTCGCAAGTAGTAATTGAATAGGTTACTAAAGTCACGAAAATTCTTGCACGACAGAGAAAAAAAAAATCAGAAGTGATGTCATGTGTTGTAGTGTATTTGTATTGTATGTGCTGACGACAACTGTACTGGCTAAATTAAAATCGTACGATCTGGTATCGTACGAGGAAATTTTTTGTGCTTGTCCGATCTAATAATATCAGATGAACTGTTGTGATCGGCTCTCGAAAGCTCTGAACTAACGATCTGATTATCATACGATCGCATTAAAACCAGTATTTTTCGTCCGATTTTCGGATCGTGTGTATGGGCCATAAGACTCAACATCTGGTAGATGTTAAATATGTGCCCCCTTATGATATTTCAGAAGAGAGAGCCTAAAATGTATAATTGCAGGATCTCACATGTGTATGAATTAAAAATACAAATAACAGTTATGCTCTTAAAACCACTTATTGTTTACTTCCTAGGACAGTCTGGTTAACACCTAAAATACTCTACAATGTTACACCTGGAAGTAGATTTCTTCTTTTCTAGCTGCCAAATGGAGCAAAGAGATAGTGAAGGGAAGGGAAGTATAAGCTGCTTCAAGGACTGCAATTAGGGCTTGTTTACACTAGGGACGAAGACTGCTGCTCCTCTGAAAAGTAATCCATGCTTGGATTGTTTTTCAGAGGCATTTGATAGATAATCACCAAACCAAATTTTTAACCCCCTAAACGCCTAAGGTCATTGTGCTGCAGTGCGGCCCTATTCACTTGACAGGGGTATAATTCTTGCTGGGTCCCCAGCATGTGTACACCCCTGGTTGCTGCCTTTGCAACTAAAGCTCATCAAGTGAACCAGGTACTATGCCCTGTTGGCAAGACACGGGTACACTAGAAAACCTGTATGGGAGCTTACAATATTGACTTCCCTTCTAAAAATACTGTCTGTCATAACTAATCCAAATGCTTCAGTAGTATCTGAGTAACTTAAGTAACCTTTGAATTAACTATGGAGATTATGGGATTGGTTTACTAAGGCATATACACTGTTTACTTTTAGCCCGGTTTCACACATGTGCGGTGCGAATTGAAGCTCAGGTTTCACTGGGGAGATAAAAATCTCCTGTTCAAAGGAATCACTGCGTTTTAGCTCAGGATCAGTGAGCAGGGAGAGGGGGAGGGAGAGGGGGAGGGAGAGCGGGGGGAGAGGGGGAGGGAGAGCGGGGGGAGAGGGGGAGGTGTAGTGAGGAGAAGTAGAAAATCCATGTTCAGAACGCAATGCATCTGCGAAGCGTTCCCATAGAAGATAAGGGGCTCGTAATTCGCACCGCAATGCCCAGAAAACGCACATGTTTTTTGTGCAATGCGCAGTGCGAATGCAATGCACATATGTGAACCAGATGCATTCATATGAATGTATTTTAAAATGTCCTGCGAATTAGATGCGGTGTAAGCCGCATCTAATTCGCATAGGTGTGAACCCGGGCTTACAGTAAGCGTTATTATCACCATTTGCCTTTAGAAAATCAACCACTATGTGCTCAGATTTTTAGGTCTGCATTCTTGTTTAAGATAGTGTCTCAGAAACTCTCAAAGCCAGCGATAGCCCAGCAACTAGCATTTTTGGAAGGTGGTCAGAAATAATAACCTATATTTATTTACCTCTCAGTCTAGGTTTCCATTGAACAGATAAATGTGCCAGAGGGATGGAGTTATCCATTCAGTACTGCTGTCCAGTGCTGTGAATGCTTGAGTTTTGTAGTGCATTCGCACGTGTCCCATGTGTTCCACACTTAAAAGGACAGTGATGAGGAATAAAGGTAGGCAATGGGGTTGATTTACTGGAGAGTGCAAAATCTGGTGAAGCTGTGAATGGTAGCCAATCAGCTCATATCTTCAACTTGTTCAATTAAGCTTTGACAAAAAAAAACAAAAAACCTGGAAGCTGGTTTCTATGAACAGCTGCACCAAATTTTGCACTCCCTAGTTTTAGTAAATCAACCCCAATGAGTCACAAAGTTCATATATATTTTATAAGTAATGATATTCCCCAGATATGTGTAAGTCAGGCCCTACAGGATTATTTAAAGCCAAGCTCCAGGAAATTTAAATAGCCCATCATGTATCAATTACCTTATAGTCTTCCTTTCAAATACCTCTTCCTAAACCATCCAGCTGTGTAATGGATCAAAGTCACAGTTTTCTCTAGGAGCCAAGCTAATATCCTGCCCTGGGGACCAGACATGTTTCCCTGCCTGTTATCTACTTGGCCACTGGTCCCCTCACTGCTCTCGTGATATCTCCTTCCTCTGGAGCCTATGGGGGAGGACCCAACTGCTGGAAGTGTTGCCTCCACCAATAGGAGGCTTCCACATCAAGCAGGCAGCAATGTGGACACCTGAAGAAGAAGCCCAGAAATTAAACAGAAGCAGAGAGAAGGATCACCAAATGACCATGACTTCAGTAAATTAAAATTGGCATTTTTAAAGTTTTTTTTCTCCATACTAGCAGTTAGGTGGGAGGGGGTTTGCTAACATCCTGGAGTTGGGCTTGAACAAATCTTGTTCCTATAGATTTATATGCTGTGCAGTACTCAATGAATCAGGTGGATTGTCATGTGTAAATAAAATAAAAAATAAAAAAATGGAGAACTTTAGTAGGCCTAAATATCTTTAATTCACTTCACTGATTCACTGAACGACCACAACATATAGAGATATACAAGGTAATACTGACATATAATCATACTCATACAACTTGATGGACTTGTGTATTTTTTTCAACCTCACCTACTATGTAACTATGTGACTTGAAGTGTGACTACATTCAGTCAACTCTTTTCCAAAGTAATATCAGTCAAATGGTTATGGATGATTTTTGGTGTCAAAATTCCAATAAATGTTGAAATCTGAACTTTTTGATGGATATGTGTACAGTTTTGCTAAACAGTTGTGAAACTTATTATATTCTTTCGCTCATGTCTAATTATCATCTATTCTGTTCTACTGGCAGCGCTCACACAGGGCCCAATTCCCCACAGATACAGTCTCAATGTTTTCCAGACAATCAGTCATTTGTTAACATGATTAGCAGAGACAGATGTTAGATTCTATTATTGTAGGGATTATGAAAAATGCTTGTTTTCTCTGTGTGCTTGTACCTGCATATTGTATCACTGTACAAATATAGAAGATATTTTCTGCTTTTCTTATTTTTAGAATGATTACTGGAGAAAAGCAAACTTCATTAAATCCACAATACCAACAATCTGCCCAGGGTCTCCCCACCTCCTGTCAAGTTTTCAGTGTAATTGTGCACTATTTCCTCACATGATCTTTTTTGCCATTAAAATTGTATTTTATCTGTGATTAAAGCGGAGTTCTACCAATTTTTTTTTAAGTCAGCAGCTACAAATACTACAGCTGCTGACTTTAAAAATAAGGACGCTTACCTGTCCAGGGCGCCCACGATGTCGGCACCCGAAGCCGATGTCTTACTTGGCCCTCAGGTGCTGCTGCTGCCATCTTCGGTAAGAGAATCAGGAAGTGAAGCCTTGCGGCTTCACTTCCTGGTTCCCTACTGCGCATGCGCGACTCGTGCTGTGCTATCCCACTGGTCCCTGCTGTCTCCTGGGACCTGTGTGTCTCCCAGAAGACAGCAGGGGGGGCCGGAAGTGGCATCGATACCCGCGGGTGGCTCGGGTATCTATCCCCGGAAGTGGGAGCAAAATACCATGTATTAGACAGGTATCTGCTCCCCCCTCCCCCCTGAAAGGTGCCAAATGTGACACGGGAGGTGGGGAGGAACCGGGAAAAGCAGAAGTTCCTTTTTTGGGTGGAATTGGGTGGAAGAAAAAAAGGCAGTCGGGAAACGACAGACGGTCACTGAAAAAGGGACAACCAGTGACCACTTAAATGATCTTTCCCATGCGAAGGTAAGCAGGGTATTCACCCACCGGTCAACTAGAACACTCCCAAAAGAGAATGGATTCTCCAAACAATGCGTAGCACAATTATTTGGAGGAAAATGCCTACTGTCATGTCGGATGATTGGTTGACATGTTGTGCCAGTTGACGTTGATGGACACAGGTGCTCAGGTCAGCTCCTGTCCATAAAAGCTACAATTCGATACCGAAACCCCTATACAAGGAATTGAAAGAATATGTCCAAAACCTTCTTGACCAAAGTTGGATAAAGAAATCTTTCATCTGCATACTCATGACCAGTTGTCTGTGTTCGAAAGAAGGACAGTAGCTTACGACTATATGTTGACTTTAGAGAGTTAAACCGAAAGACTATCCCAGATAGACATCCATTACCTAGAATATAAGATTTGCTGGATAGCTTAGGAGGATTTACATGGTTCTCAATCCTGGACCAGGGTAGTGCGTATCATCAAGGTTTTGTGCATGAAGACTCCAGACATCTGACGGCTTTCAGCACCCCCTGGGGACTCCTGGAGTGGAATTGTATTCCGTTCGTATTAACTAATGCCCCAGCAGTTTTTCAGAGATGCATGGAGGAAGTACTAGAGGGCATCAGAGACAAATGTTGTTCTCCATACCTGGATGAAGTACTTTGCTACTCCAAAACTTTTCAGGAACATATCAATGATATTAGGCAAGTGCTTAGTCGAATGCATGGTATCAAACTTAGACCGAATAAGTGTGAACTCTTTAAAAGACAGTTTCGACCTTTGACGAATGGTGTCAGATTAAGGCATAAAAATTGACCCAAAAGATCTTGAAGCAGTATTACAGTTGAAAAGGAAAGAACCAAAAACAGTGGGAGGAGTCAGATTCCTGAGCTACTACAGGCCCTTCATTCAAGATTTCTCTCAACTTGCTAAACCACTGTATGAACTTTTGCAGAACACTGAGAAAGAATCTGCTACACCCATCACCAAAAACAATCGAGGAGAACCTGCCAAGAAGTATGGAAACAAAGCCATATAAAACACCGATCCAATGGACAACCAAACATCAAGCTGTAGTATCCAGATTGGTGGACATGCTAACCAGTCCACCAATACTAGCATACCCTGATTTTGACTTACCCTTCGTCTTACACACTGATGCTTCCAATAAAGGCCTAGGTGCTGTACTGTACCAACGACAAGGAGGAAAACTTTGTGTTATTGGATTTGGCTCCAGAACATTGACTCCAGCAGAGCGCAATTACCATCTTTACTCTGGTAAACTTGAGTTTTTAGCTCTCAAGTGGGCAGTCTGTGACATATTCAAAGATTACTTGTACTACGCTCCAACATTCACAGTCTACACAGACAACAATCCATTGACATATGTATTGAGTACTACCAGATTGAATGCTGTGGGTCATCGCTGGATTGGCGAGTTGGCCGATTTCCACTTCGATATTAAGTACAGGCCAGGTAAACAGAATGCAGACGCGGATACACGGTCATGTTTTCCGGTGGAACTCACAAAGAATCTGAGTGAGTACACAGAGCCTGTACCATCTGAGGTTGTGTCAGCTATGTGGCAAGGAAGCAAAGCTGTCGACGAAGAAGAGGCACCATGGGTGGATTCATTGACTCTTCACTCAGAAAGTGAGGTGACAGAAGAATTGCTGAAAGGACAGACAATCTGCCCAATGACTCAGGAGACTATCAGAGCATTACAATAAGACGATACCCACATTAGAGAAGTGGTCTGGCTTAACCACTTGCCGACTGCCTCACGACGATATACGTCGGCAGAATGGCACGGGCAGGCAGAATCACGTACCTGTACGTGATCTGCCTCCCGCGAGCGGGGGGTCCGATCGGACCCCCCCGGTGCCCGAGGCGGTCGGCATATCTCCCCCGGCGATCGGAGGTGAGGGGGGGCCATCCATTCGTCGCGATCGCTCCCGGCCAATGAGATCATTCCTCTGCTGCTGTATGGTAAACAGCAGCAGAGGAAATGATGTCATCTCTCCTCGGCTTGGTATGGTAAAGTTTTAACCCCTTGATCACCCCCCGTCGCCAGTGTCACTAAGCGATCGTTTTTCTGATCGCTGTATTAGTGTCACTGGTGACGCTAGTTAGGGAGGTAAATATTTAGGTTCGCCGTCAGCGTTTTAATGCGTCAGGGACCCCCATATACTACCTAATAAAGGTTTTACCCCTTGATTGCCCCCTAGTTAACCCTTTCACCAGTGATCACCGTATAACTGTTACGGGTGACGCTGGTTAGTTAGTTTATTTTTTATAGTGTCAGGGCACCCGCCGTTTATTACCGAATAAAGGTTTAGCCCCCTGATCGCCCGGCTGTGATATGCGTTGCCCCAGGCAGCGTCAGGTTAGCGCCAGTACCGCTAACAACCACGCACGCAGCATACGCCTCCCTTAGTGGTATAGTATCTGAACGGATCAATATCTGATCCGATCAGATCTATACTAGCGTCCCCAGCAGTTTAGGGTTCTCAAAAACACAGTGTTAGTGGGATCAGCCCAGATACCTGCTAGCACCTGCGTTTTGCTCCTCCGCCCAGCCCAGCCCAGCCCAGCTCACCCAAGTATCGATCGATCACTGTCACTTACAAAACACTAAATGCATAACTGCAGCATTCGCAGAGTCAGGCCTGATCCCTCCGATCGCTAACAGTTTTTTTGGTAGCGTTTTGGTGAACTGGCAAGCACCAGCGGCCTAGTACACCCCGGTCATAGTCAAACCAGCACTGCAGTAACACTTGGTGACGTGGCGAGTCCCATAAGTGCAGTTCAAGCTGGTGAGGTGGCAAGCACAAGTAGTGTCCCGCTGCCACCAAGAAGAAGACAAACAGGCCCGTCGTGCCCATAGTGCCCTTCCTGCTGCATTCGCCAATCCTAATTGGGAACCCACCGCTTCTGCAGCACGCGTACTTCCCCCATTCACATCCCAAACCAAATGCAGTCAGCTGCATGAGAGGCATTTTCTTTATGTCCTCCCGAGTACCCCTACCCAACGAACCCCCCCAAAAAGATGTCGTGTCTGCAGCAAGCACGGATATAGGCGTGACACCTGCTATTATTGTCCCTCCTGTCCTGACAATCCTGGTCTTTGCATTGGTGAATGTTTTGAACGCTACCATACACTAGTTGAGTATTAGCGTACAGCACTGCACAGACTAGGACACACTTTCACAGGGTCTCCCAAGATGCCATCGCATTTTGAGAGACCCGAACCTGGAACCGGTTACAGTTATAAAAGTTACAGTTCTAGACATCAGCCACTTAGCTAATCACTTAGTCAGCTAATTAGCCACTAGGATTGCTTTTACATGAAAGCTGACTGCTGGCTGAAAAGAATGATACCAAGAGGATACCTAAACCTGCAGGCATCATTCTGGTATAACCACTCAAAGTCGTGAATTGTAACAGGCCTGAGAGCCTCACTACTCTCTTCGGCTGTTGGTGATGGCACACTCGCTTCAGTTTCAGGTATGTTAGATGACCACAACCAGCTAATGTCCATCTCTCTCTCCTCATTGTCTGCAGTTGTCAAAGCCCCAGACTGGGACCTAGTTACAGGTCATTGTACATCCTCTGATGTAGATGATAACTCCACCTCTGGGATTATCCTGACTGCATCAGTGAGAGGCAAAAGGTGATTTAGATGCCAAGTCTTAGTTGGTCCAGCTCTTCCTTCTGGCCTGATTTCAAATACTGGGAGTCCTGGGAGCTGTTTACATACAAAGTATGGCTGTGATCTCCAGCGATTCGCCAACTTCTGTTTGCCAGGGATACCCAAATTCCTTAATAGGACTCGGTCACCGGGTTGAAGGTCTTGGATCCTCACTTTGAGGTCAAAGTTTCTTTTATTTCTACTCCCTCTGCTATCTGACATAGTCCAGGCCTTCTCATAGGCAACCTTCAGACTCTCTCTCAGCCTATTTGCATATCCTCAATGAGAAGCCTCCGAGGTGTGATCCAGAGAAGTTCCAAAAGCTAGATCCACTGGTAACCTAGCCTCACGCCCAAACATCAGCCGATAAGGTGAATATCCGGTGACGTCACTCCTGGTGCTATTGTATGCATGCACTAAAGCGGCAATATGCTTACTCCAGTTGGGCTTTTGTTCAGAGGTTAGTGTCCCTAACATATTAAAAAGAGTTCTATTAAACCTCTCCGGCTGAGGGTCTCCTTGCGGATGATAGGGTGTAGTTCTGGACTTTTGAATTCCTAATAGATCCAGCAATCTCCTGATGAGTGTACTCTCAAAGTCTCTTCCTTGATCTGAGTGGATCCTTTGTGGTAAGCCATAATGGACAAAGAACTTCTCCACTAATGTCTTTGCCACTGTGACTGCCTTCTGATAATTCGTAGAGAAAGCTTGAGCATATCTGGTAAAATAGTCTGTAACTACCAGAACATTTCCTTGCCCATTCAAGTCAGATTCTAGACACAGGAAGTCTATACAAACTAGAATCATGGGACCTTGGCTTGATAAATGTCCCACTGGGGCTGCCCGTTGTGGCAGCGTCTTTCTCTGAATACACCTATGGCAGGAGTGACAGTAACTCTCCACTTCTTTCCTCATGTAAGGCCAGTAGAATCTATCTCTTATCAATTGAAGAGTTCTTTCTGACCCCAAATGTCCATGACAATCATTCAGAGCGATTAACACTGTCTTTCTGTGCTTCTCTGGCAGCAACAGTTGCCACTTCTCCTCCGGATCTTCAGAGTGGCCCCTTCGGTAGACCATCCCTTGCAACAACTGCAACCGATCCCACTCTTTGTGTAACAACAGAGCTTCTTTTCGGGCACTTCTCAAAAGTAAATCAGGGTGTTTACCCTCCGGAGCTTCCAATACCAAGCTGCAGAGTGGATCTTCTTGTTGATCTCTCCTAAGATCTTTCCTTGATAGCTTAGGTAAACCCTCTGCAACAATCTGGGAAACATTACAGTAATATCTGGGTACCCCTGCTGTGGTCACTCCAATCTCTTCAGCTCTGGCTCCACCTTTCTCCTGCTTTACTGCTCCTTCACAAAGGGCTCTTACCCCTTCGGAGGCTAGTTGAGTCTAATCCTCTTGTGAGCTCAGGGAGCTGTGGGGTCTTCTTGACAGACCTCACATGACATCTGCATCTCTGTTGCCCACTCCCGGTCTGTATTTCAGGCTGAAGGAGAATGTTGTGAGAGCGGCCAACCACCTATGGCCTGTGGCGTCCAATTTTGCGGTGGTGAATAAGTATGTGAGGGGATTGTTATCTGTTTTAACTACAAATTCAAACAAGCAGTACAGCGCTGACAATGACCCTAAAAATCCTCAATTGACTGAATGTCCATAAAGAGGAAAAAATAATGTCCATAAAGAAAGAGAAATTCCAGATGAAGATCCCAATGTGCAAGTGATGTCCAATAATGATTAGTGACTCATATAGTGCAGAAAATCCACCACCAGTATCGCTGGCCGCTCACCTCAGCGAGTGGACCCCTGAATATATTCAGTCAGGTCTCAAACAGCCTTTCCCACACTAGGAGATGTACAGGAGCAGGTAACTGGAACCAGGTGGCTTACGGTCTCGTGGAGCGATCACATGAAATAGAATCAATGACATCTAGTGCTCTCTGTCTCTAGCATAAAAATATTTATTAAAAGTAGATAAACTTACAAAGCAGGCACTGTTCCCCAGTGCGAAGGATGAAAGCGTATAGGATACTCCACGGGAATCAATGAGCAAAGCGCGGGTGACGTCACGAGTCACGTGGTAATGTTCCGTACGCGTTACGTCCCTTGTGGTGGGCGGGACTTCTTCAGCGGCGACGGCATGACGTGGTGCACCCGCTTTAAATAGCTCGGCTGTTCACCGCAGCCAATAGAGCAAATTGTATACTCATTGCCATAGTAACCATTACTAGAGAGCGGAAGTGTTAGCTCTTATGATGGAACCATGGAGGGATTCGTTATGATTATAATAAATCACTGAAGCCGAACCCGAAATATTAACTAAACAAATAAAATACTACTAAATGTAACTAATATAAATGTGACCAACTCCCTCAAAGGGAGTCTAATTTGAGTGACAACCCGTGTATTTGCTTGATTTTGTGGAACATCCTATTCACATGAGCTATAAAAAGCAATATCCATATATTCCTCTCTCATGGATCCAATGGGATTCCCTGCGGCTGAGCTGGCAAAGAAAGTTACCCCCCCTACAATGTTTATTAACTTTTTCAATCCCCCAGAATTTTAATCCTCTGGGGTTTTGGGCATGTACCATTTTAAAATGTTTCGAAACATTGTGGGTTTTTAGTCCTTTCTTAATATTATTGACGTGCTCACCTAAACGCACATGTAGGGGCCTGGAAGTCCTTCCAATATATTGGAGGCCACATCCACACTCCAACATATATACAACTCCAACTGTCGTGCAGGTAATCAATTGGTCAATTTTATATTCCCTGCCTGTTGAGGTAGCAACAAATTGTTTACGTTTTTTGTCATTACATTTGGAGTGTCTGCAGGCTGTGCAGCGCCCGCAGGCATTGAAACCAGAGAGGAAGGAGAATAATCTGTTGTCTACATATGAGGGGGGATCTACCACTCCTGGTGCTAAACGGTCTCTTAAAGACGGGGCCTTCTTGTAAATAAAAGACGGACGTGGTGGCAATAGGGGACCCAGCACGCGATCTTGTTTCAAGATTGGCCAGTTTTTAGCAACCAGCTTTTCGAATTGCTTGTACTGGACGTTATAATTTAATAACATTTTGAAGTTAAGGGCATTGTTACTGGTATCTCTGATTTTATTGGAGATAAGTTCTGACCTGTCCATGGCTAAAACTTTTTCCATGTCACTCTTTAAGGCTAGTTGATCATAGCCTTTTTCTTGAAATTTAGAGGTGAGTAACGTGGATTGAGAGACAAACTCACTAATTTCAGTACAGTTTCGTCTAAGCCTCACAAATTGTCCCTTAGGGATGTTACATAGCCATGATTTGTGATGGCAACTCTCTAATGGAATGAATGAGTTGCGGTCAGTAGGTTTTCGGTAGTTGCATAGTGTAAACTTGTTCTCTTCCCTCCGGATCTCCAAGTCTAGAAACACTATTTTATCCTCACTAAAATTCCAGGTTAATTTGATATTTTTGGTATTGGCATCTAAAGTTTGTACAAAGGTAGCAAGACTGGAATGGTCTCCCTCCCAGACCAATACCAGATCGTCTATATACCGTTTGTAACAAACTAATTGTGGGGGGCGGTGCCTAAATACTACATCTTCCTCCCAGTGGGCCATGAACAAGTTGGCCACACTGGGAGCAAAACGGGCACCCATCGCAACGCCCCTCTTTTGTAAGTAAAAATGACGACTAAACCAAAAATAATTCTTCTCTAAACAGAAACGTAAACTCTTTAATAAAATGTTCTTGTGTTTAATTGAGAGGTCGGAAAATTTAGATAAGGCCCATTGTACTGAAGATAAGGCATCTTCATGTCCAATAATGGTATATAAAGACCCTACGTCGGCTGTGGCCAGAATACAAGGAGAAGAGCAACTGATGGATTCCATGATTTGAATAACATGTTTCGTATCCTTCAGGAACGCTTCAGTTTGATTCACTAGCGGTTGGAGAAAATGGTCTATATATTGACCCACCCTGGAGGAGATGGAGTCAATGCCATTGACAATAGGCCTACCAGGGGGGTCAGTGATATCCTTATGGATTTTCGGAAGACAATATATAATGGGAGTTCTGCAGAATAGGGGGTCCAAATAGGACGCCTCCTTCTTTGTAAGGATCCCCAATGTCTTTCCTTCTTCCACAAGCCAGTGTAATTCATCCTTGTAGCCTAACATGGGGTCCTTATTAAGGATCTGATAGGTATCTGGGTCATCCAGCAATCTGACAAGCTCTGCAAGATATTTGGATTTATCCAAGATAACTAGACCCCCGCCCTTATCTGCTGGGCGAATGATTATATCATTTCTAGCCTCCAGAGATTTCATACCTTGCCTAATGTACTGTGGGTCCAATACTTTTCTTACTTTCATCTTGTCTAGGTCGTTAAACAACATGTTTTTGAACACTTCCAAATATTTATTGTCCGGGTTTAAGGGATTAAAAGTGGATTTATTCCTTAAACCCGAATGTGAACCTTTTGTGATGGCAGGAATTCTAGTAGGGTTTGACAAAAAGTACTTTCTCATATTCAAATTCCTGACAAATTTATGGATACTCACATAAGTTTGGAATTTGCTCATGTTGTGGACCGGAGCAAATTTGAGTCCTCTGTCTAGGACTCTCATTTCGTTTTCACTTAAAACACAGCTGCTCAAATTATATATACCTGAGCCAATAGGGGCTAATGGGGCTTTTTCTTTTTGTAATCTCCTGCCCCCTCTCCTTCCTCTCTCCCTCTTTTTCTGAAAAGGTCTTTTGTTTGTGGGGATGGTTGTGATTGATGTCTCCACCATTCCATGTGGTTGGGCGGAGGCATCAGGGCTCCCCTCCCCGGCCCACTCTGGGCCCCTGAAAAATCCCCTTCATCATTGGAATTATGGTGTTGAAGCGGGGTAAATCTATTGGATAAGGGTAAAGGTTCCCCACGTGTGTATTGGGGCATATCCCTTCTTTCATAATTGTTAGAATAATCATGATAGTCACGATAACTCTGCCTATGATCTTCCCATCTACGAGGGGATTCGTAATTTTGTTGATGATAGGAATAATAAGGGGCATTCCTACTAGGGGTCCCTGAGGGGCTATGTTGTTTGCCTTTCCCTCTCTTCGCCTTAAACTCCCTTCTCTTAGCTAAACTTCCTTTATTGTTAGAGGGTGCAGAGCCTTAAAGAGTGACATGGAAAAAGTTTTAGCCATGGACAGGTCAGAACTTATCTCCAATAAAATCAGAGATACCAGTAACAATGCCCTTAACTTCAAAATGTTATTGAATTATAACGTCCAGTACAAGCAATTCGAAAAGCTGGTTGCTAAAAACTGGCCAATCTTGAAACAAGATCGCGTGCTGGGTCCCCTATTGCCACCACGTCCGTCTTTTATTTACAAGAAGGCCCCGTCTTTAAGAGACCGTTTAGCACCAGGAGTGGTAGATCCCCCCTCATATGTAGACAACAGATTATTCTCCTTCCTCTCTGGTTTCTATGCCTGCGGGCGCTGCACAGCCTGCAGACACTCCAAATGTAATGACAAAAAACGTAAACAATTTGTTGCTACCTCAACAGGCAGGGAATATAAAATTGACCAATTGATTACCTGCACGACAGTTGGAGTTGTATATATGTTGGAGTGTGGATGTGGCCTCCAATATATTGGAAGGACTTCCAGGCCCCTACATGTGCGTTTAGGTGAGCACGTCAATAATATTAAGAAAGGAGTAAAAACCCACAATGTTTCGAAACATTTTAAAATGGTACATGCCCAAAACCCCAGAGGATTAAAATTCTGGGGGATTGAAAAAGTTAATAAACATTGGAGGGGGGGTAACTTTCTTCGCCAGCTCAGCCGCAGGGAATCCCATTGGATCCATGAGACCAAGGTTCTCTTGCCGGGAGGCTTAAACGTTGAGTTTGACGTAAATTGTTTTATTTCAGATCGTTAATTATATATGAATTTTATTTGATGTTTTTTATATGAATTTTTTTATAATGAATTTTTATATGTTTGGAATATATGGATATTGCTTTTTATAGCTCATGTGAATAGGATGTTCCACGAAATCAAGCAAATACACGGGTTGTCACTCAAATTAGACTCCCTTTGAGGGAGTTGGTCACATTTATATTAGTTACATTTAGTAGTATTTTATTTGTTTAGTTAATATTTCGGGTTCGGCTTCAGTGATTTATTATAATCATAACGAATCCCTCCATGGTTCCATCATAAGAGCTAACACTTCCGCTCTCTAGTAATGGTTACTATGGCAATGAGTATACAATTTGCTCTATTGGCTGCGGTGAACAGCCGAGCTATTTAAAGCGTGTGCACCACGTCATGCCGTCGCCGCTGAAGAAGTCCCGCCCACCACAAGGGACGTAACGCGTACGGAACATTACCACGTGACTCGTGACGTCACCCGCGCTTTGCTCATTGATTCCCGTGGAGTATCCTATACGCTTTCATCCTTCGCACTGGGGAACAGTGCCTGCTTTGTAAGTTTATCTACTTTTAATAAATATTTTTATGCTAGAGACAGAGAGCACTAGATGTCATTGATTCTATTTCATGTGATCGCTCCACGAGACCGTAAGCCACCTGGTTCCAGTTACCTGCTCCTGTACATCTCCCAGTGTGGGAAAGGCTGTTTGAGACCTGACTGAATATATTCAGGGGTCCACTCGCTGAGGTGAGCGGCTAGCGATACTGGTGGTGGATTTTCTGCACTATATGAGTCACTAATCATTATTGGACATCACTTGCACATTGGGATCTTCATCTGGAATTTCTCTTTCTTTATGGACATTATTTTTTCCTCTTTATGGACATTCAGTCAATTGAGGATTTTTAGGGTCATTGTCAGCGCTGTACTGCTTGTTTATATTTGCTCTGTTGGATTTGATAGATTTTATCCTCAGTATTCAGCTGCTTTAGTATATTGCACAAGTGATTAGCGCTGGTTGAATTTTCTTTTTATTAACTACAAATTCGGAACCATACAGATAATCTCTCAGCTTGTCCACCACAACCCACTTCAAGGCCAGAAACTCAAGTTTATGAGTTGGGTAGTTCTTCTCAGCAGGAGACAAGCTTTGGCTCACGTAAGCAACAGGCCTTAATTTTCCATTGTAATCCTGATAGAGCACTCCGCCCAGCCCATCTCGGCTGGCATCCACATGCAGTTCATAGGGCTTGCTAGGATCCGCATAAGCTAACACTGGAGCAGTTCTAAGACTCTTCTTCAATAGACTAAATGTCTCTTCACATTCTTGGGTCCATTGATCCATGATAGATTCCTTTTTCTTCCAGGGCCCTTCCTTTTGTCTCCCAGGTTTCTCCGAATCCACATCAGCCTCTTCCTGATTCTTCAGTAGTTCTGTGAGTGGGTGGACTATCTTTGCAAACCCCTCCACAGACCTCCTGTAGTAGAAGCAGAATCCTAGGAATGACCTGAGCTCAGTCACATTCGTGGGCCTTAGCCAAGAGGTAACAGCTTCCAATTTCTCAGGGTCAGTTGCTATCCCTCCTGTAGTAGAAGCAGAATCCTAGGAATGACCTGAGCTCAGTCACATTCGTGGGCCTTAGCCAAGAGGTAACAGCTTCCAATTTCTCAGGGTCAGTTGCTATCCCTTCTTCAGACACAATGTGCCCCTTATAGTTCACTGAAGATTGGTAGAATTGACACTTCTCCATTGAAAATTTCAAACCCTCTTCATGTAACCTCTTTAGAACTTTTTCCAGTCGCTCTTCATGCTCTTCAATAGTTCGGCCAAATACAATGATATCGTCTAAGTATACTAAGACCTCAATCAAATTCATGTCGCCTGCCGTCTTCTCCATGAGCCGCTGGAAAGTTGCTGGGGCCCCAGACAGACCTTGTGGCATCCGGTTGAGTTCATAGAACCCCACGCGGGTGATGAAAGCAGTCTTCTCCTTATCCTTAGGACTCATGGGGATCTGATAATAGCCACTCTTCAGATCTAATACACTGAACCACTTTGCCCCTGACAGGCTCTGTAGGGCATCTTCTATACGGGGGGTAGTGTATTGATCACGAATGGTCCGTCGGTTCAGAGTCCTGTAGTCGATACACAGCTGGAGTGACCCATTTTTCTTCCTCACCACCACTATCGGAGAGGCGTATGAGCTCCTGGACTCCTTGATAATCCCAGTCCTCTTCAGCTCAGCCAGCTGTTCTCTGAAGTCTTCAAGATCTCCCAGTGGGATCCTCCTGACCCTTTCCCGAAAACGTTTGTCTTCCTCCAACCGGATCTTGTGCTCTGCACTCTTGGCATACCCCACATCAAACTCGCTTTTGGAAAAAACTTCCTTCCATCTCATGAGCTGGGCTTTGGCCCTCTCCATCCATGCAGGCGTAAGGGAGGTGTTTTTCGGGTAAAAATTCTCTATGGCAATCTCCTCTTCTGGCCCCTTTTTCACATCTCTTGGCGAAACCGGGGTTGCTTGATTCGCCTGCCCAAGCAGCATTCTTGCTGGTATCTTCACAGGCAAGGCTGTCATGTTCCGAACACTGACTGAGACTCTCCCCCTGCTTCTCATAAGTGCCTTAGTAGATAACACTTTTGGGAGTATCTCCAGACCCACATCTTCTTCCCAAGTGTCCATCTCCAAGACAATGAAAGGACCAGGTTGTCTCCAACTCAACCTGACAGAGGCTCTCATGCATACCACTTCACCCAGTTGGAGCAGTTCTTCACCTCGGTCCAAACGCCAAACTTTTCCCACCCCTTCTGGTGGGGCCTTTTGTTCGTGTACTATGTTCCTGTACACTTGGGTTAGCATGGGATGCACCTTCACGGCCGGGGCACTTTCCTTCTGTACAAGCGGTGTCAGGAGTCTTCTGACCAGATCAGTATTCGTTCCGATGATAAGGGAACTTTTATGAGCCCCAGGGGGTCGGGGACACACAACCGCCAGGGTGTCGAAAGTCTCCGCCTTCCAAGCCACACTTGGGTCAAAGGTGAGTTTGATAGGGATATATCCCTCATAAGGAAAGTTCTGAGTACCTAGACCCCATATCTCCAATTCTTCCAACTTTTGCAGGGGCAGATGCTGGAGATGCTTCATGTAGAAATCTTTGTATAATAAGGTCACTTGAGCTCCGGTATCCAATAGTGCCTTAGCGTAGATTCCTTCTACCTGGATTGGGATAATCGGAGAGGGCCCCACTAAGTTGCGGGGAAATTAACCCTGAGTATTCGGCTTCTTCTGCCTACTAGAACGCATCTTGACTCCTCGCTTCCATGGACGTTCACTCAACTTCATTCCTCCCTTTACTCTCAGAACTTTGGGAACTTGGGTTTCGTTGGAGTTGACGACAGTTACAGGGCACCTTGCTGACTCCTTCACTGGGGCCCTTTGAAGTTTTCCGCCGGCTTTTGGCATTGTACTGCTGCCCTTGGACTTGGGCACACGTTTCCGAAATGCCCAACTCCTTCACAGTTGAAACAAAGTCCAGATCTGCTTCTGTGGAATTTGATACTCTCTTCAATTTTTCTGTCCCTTCATTGGGCGGATTTGGGGGTCTCGTGGTCAGCAAAGCCATCATTTCCATCAACTGAGCCACCTGAGTCTTAAGAAGCTCAATCTGGGGATCATCCTCCATCACATTAACTGTTCGGACTCCAACAGTGTGCCTTGGTTCTTGAAGGTTCTCCTTCTTCCTTTCCAGAATAGCTTCTTCCTCCCATACAATCCGAATTAGATCTGGGTACTTTAATATACCTCCATCTTGGCGAGTCCTTAACTGGAGGGTGATAGGGTCCAAAGGCTGGGCACCCCTTAAGACCTGTTTGGCTTGAATTTCATCCACCTTACAAGGATTTAGTCCCTTCTTCAGCAATATCTGATGAATGACCTTGTCCAGCCATCTCATATAGTCTGACAACTTCTCTCCAGCTTCCTGATAGGTGTGTTCTAATTGGTAAATTAGGTCAGAAACCTTTTCAGTACATCCAAACACATCTTGCAGGATATCTAAGTAGTCTTGGGCTACACAGTCCTGTTTGCTGAGCTTTAGATTTCGAATGGCCTCGGAAGCAGGCCCTTTGAGACTCTCAGTAATCCGCTGTTTCTTCTGAGTTTCGGGGATGTCCCACTCATCCAATACCTGCGTGGTCTGTTCCAACCATTCTTCAAAGGTATCCTCTCCTTTGGGTACAGGCCGTTGGCCCGAGAAAATGCCCAGTTTTCGGTACCCAGTTCCTGAATAGGTTGGGTTCCCTTTTTGACATTGGGACATCAAATTTCCCAGGGCTGTGATGAGTTCTGGCTCAATTGCGGCCGGCGCTGACTGTGATGGAACTCATTTGGGAGAAGGTGGCAGGATTCTCCCCTTCTTCCCTTGGGTGGGTCAGGTGGAATTTGGTCTTGTCAGCGAGTTCAACACTTTCACCCCTGAAATTTTCCGAAACTCCCTTCCGCCATTCCAATAATGCATAGGTGCGGAACGCCTCGTGATCAGGCCTTACTGCGACCACTTTGGCTCTTTGTCCTGGGGATAATGTTTTTACCACTTGGTTGATGTGTTCCTTCTCCCAGATATCTCCCCAGAGTTCCATGGCCATGCTCGCTTCTGAGCGGACGCCTTCCGCCTCACACCACTGTGCCACAGTGGGGGGATCCATTCTGGGGTTCTTAAGAGGGTGTTTGGCTTTAGAGTGACAGTAATCCCGGACGAGCCCCCACACGTAGCAATAACTCTCGGTGGAGCTGCTGGTTTAAGCGGGCCTATCCTCTATGCTCTTCAACCTTCTTAAATTGTTCAATTCCCTTGACACAAATGTAGTGCAGTGTTGTAATTATATGAATATCAACTTAAACCCACAATATACACTTACAGTTATAATTACCTCTACCTGGGGGCTGGTAGCTCCACCTGCAGGAGAAATAACAACACTGCACACAAACTTCAGTAATAACCAAAAATAACTTCTTTGTTTGAGTAAATAATATATTTATATAAAGAATTATTACAATGACTATACTATCACACCAACGAAGTGTAACAGTATAAGAAATGGTTATGACATGGTGTTTTCCTGATCCTAACTACCACAGGCAGCTAAATAAGCTACAAGTTATTTTTTGGTGAGCTCTGCACAGTGTTCACCTAAAGCTACCTGTAGAAGGTTGGTGGTGTTTTCCTGATCCTGCACGGCGGCCCTGTGTAGTGTGTTCCGGCGTGCTTAGATAGACAGAGAGACAGTGTCATTTCCTTTGAGTTAGCTAGATTAGGCAGGACAGTCAGTGAGTTAGCTGCACTTACAGTGTATTGTGTATATATATGCATCCCAGGTGTTGTATATATATATATATATATATATATATATATATATATATATATACATATATACACACACACACTGTATTCAGTTTAGCTAGATCCGTTCTTGTTATCTTCCTACTGACAGGTAGGCTGTAATAGGTTGTTACAGTATTTACAGCTACCTGAAGAAAATTGCTGGTGTTCTTTTGATCCTATTAGTACCACAGTCAGGCAGCTAGACTATTTACAGTTAGGGTCGTGCGTCCTCCTCACAGTGTTCAGTTAAAGCTACAAGTTAGTTTAGTGTGACCTCTGCACAGTGTTCAGCTAAAGCTACAAGTTAGGGTAGTGCGTCCTCCTCACAGTGTTCAGCTAAAACTACAAGTTAGGGTAGTGCGTCCTCCTCACAGTGTTCAGCTAAAGCTACAAGTTAGTTTAGTGTGACCTCTGCACAGTGTTCAGCTAAAGCTACAAGTTAGGGTAGTGCGTCCTCCTCACAGTGTTCAGCTAAAACTACAAGTTAATGTAATGAGACCTCTGCACAGTGTTCAGCTAAAGCTACAAGTTAGGGTAGTGCGTCCTCCTCACAGTGTTCAGCTAAAACTACAAGTTAGTGTAGTGAGACCTCTGCACAGTGTTCAGCTAAAGCTACAAGTTAGCGTAGTGCGTCCTCCTCACAGTGTTCAGCTAAAGCTACAATTTAGTTTAGTGTGATCTCTGCACAGTGTTCAGCTAAAGCTACAAGTTAGGGTAGTGCGTCCTCCTCACAGTGTTCAACTAAATCTACAAGTTGGTGTAGTGTGTCCTCCTCACAGTGTTCAGCGAAAACTACAAGTTAGTATAGTGTGACCTCTGCACAGTGTTCAGCTAAAGCTACAAGTTAGTGTAGTGCGTCCTCCTCACAGTGTTCAGCTAAAACTACAAGTTAGTGTAGTGCGACCTCTGCACAGTGTTCAGCTAAAGCTACAAGTTAGTGTAGTGCGTCCTCCTCACAGTGTTCAGCTAAAACTACAATTTGGTGTAGTGAGACCTCCTCACAGTGTTCAGCTAAAGCTACAAGTTAGTGTAGTGCGTCCTCCTCACAGTGTTCAGCTAAAACTACAAGTTAGTATAGTGTGACCTCTGCACAGTGTTCAGCTAAAGCTACAAGTTAGTGTAGTGCGTCCTCCTCACAGTGTTCAGCTAAAACTACAAGTTAGTGTAGTGCGACCTCTGCACAGTGTTCAGCTAAAGCTACAAGTTAGTGTAGTGCGTCCTCCTCACAGTGTTCAGCTAAAACTACAATTTGGTGTAGTGAGACCTCCTCACAGTGTTCAGCTAAAGCTACAAGTTAGTTTAGTGTGACCTCTGCACAGTGTTCAGCTAAAGCTACACGTTAGGGTAGTGCGTCCTCCTCACAGTGTTCAGCTAAAGCTACAAGTTGGCGTAGTGTGTCCTCCTCACAGTGTATAGCGAAAACTACAAGTTAGTGTAGGGCGACCTCTGCACAGTGTTCAGCTAAAGCTACAAGTTAGTTTAGTGCTTCCTCCTCACAGTGTTCAGCTAAGACTACAAGTTAGTGTAGTGCGACCTCTGCACAGTGTTCAGCTAAAGCTACAAGTTAGTGAAGTGCGTCCTCCTCACAGTGTTCAGCTAAAACTACAAGTTAGTGTAGTGAGACCTCTGCACAGTGTTCAGCAAAAGCTACAAGTTAGTGTAGTGCGTCCTCCTCACAGTGTTCAGCTAAACCTACAAGTTATTTTTTGGCGAGCTCTGCACAGTGTTCAGCTAAAGCTACCTGTAGAAGATTGGTGGTGTTTTCCTGATCCTATCACTACCGCAGGCAGCTAAATAAGCTACAAGTTAGTGTAATGCGAGCTCTGTACAGTGTTCACCTAAAGCTACCTGTAGAATGTTGGTGGTGTTTTCCTGATCCTATCACTACCGCAGGCAGCTAAATAAGCTACAAGTTAGTGTAATGCGAGCTCTGCACAGTGTTCACCTAAAGCTACCTGTAGAAGGTTGGTGGTGTTTTCCTGATCCTATCACTACCGCAGGCAGCTAAATAAGCTACAAGTAAACCCTAAAACTGTTGTGCAAACCAATCAATAAACGCTTTTTTTTTTTTACCAAAAATATGTAGAAGAATACGTATCGACCTAAACTGAGGAAAAAGAAAAATTTTATATATTTTTTGGAGATATTTATTATAGCAAAAAGTAAAAAATAATGCTATTTTTTTGTTTATAGCGCAAAAAATATAAACCGCAGAGGTGATCAAATACCAAGAAAGCTCTATTTGTGGGGAAAAAAGGATGTCAATTTTGTTTGGGAGCCACGTCGCACGACCACGCAGTTGTCAGGTAAAGCGACGCAGTGCCAAATCGCAAAAAGTGCTCCGGTCTTTGGGCAGCCAAATGGTCCAGGACTTAAGTGGTTAAAGCTTGTAGGGGGAGTTTTCATTCTCCCCTGATTGTCCTATAAGGCTACCCCTGACCATTCATTTGGACAGTGATGATTGGCCCTGTGCTGATTACATACAGAAAAAAAAACTCTCTAGCAATACACACCAAACTAAGCATGGGCAGAGTGCCCCCAAGGCTCTGTTCTATCAGGAGATGGATTGGGGACTGTGGTTGAAGGAGACGATCAGAGAAGACAGGATCGAACAGCCCTTTTACACATTGCAGAGGATTAACCCTTTACGTTCCACCGTGAATTTAACAAGCATGCTTTACTGCATACTGTATACAGACTGATTTTACTGTTGTAGGTTTAGTAACACTTTAAATGCTGTATTTTTTGTTTTAAATCAAGAAAGAACATTTGACCAGCACAGGAAATATCCTAATGACATTTGTTTAGCTCCATTTGCATAGAAAAAATGTACTTTCACTGGGTGAATTGCTATGTAAAATGTATGTTTGCTTGGAAGGGGGATAACATAAAAGTGTATTTTTCATGAGGAAGCATAAAAAAATAACAAAACTTAAGAATTACTGTAAAATGGATTTTTGGCAATTTGTTTTGCTTTTAGTCCTAATAAATAGTTGATATTTCTATGTAACAATAATTTGCAAAGTAATTACAGCCTTCAGAAAATACACCACAGCAAATGTCAATTGATTTTTATATTGAAATATGTTTGTAGCATTTTTTATAGCTATCTGCCTACATATTGTATTGTGTAATGATATTTAGTTGAACACAGGTAATGCAGAATGACATTTGTAGGGCAACATAATGCATTGGCTTATACCTTTACCCTCTGGCCTATTTCTTCTTACTGAAGGCTCTGTGTTTTTAAGTAATATATCACTAAAAGAGTTTTTCACATGGTTGATTGATTGCATTGAGTCCTTAAAACTACACTATCAGCATACAGGCTTAAACATGCAGCACCTTATTAGTGTAATAAGTTCACCTGCTTTATCCCAAAAGACAATTGCATTTAGAAGCATCTGGACTGTTATAGTCAGCTATGTTTCACTTAATATACAATTTTTACATTACTCATAAACTACATACTTGAGAAACAGCCATGATTTAATTAATCAAAGTATAGGATGATAGAAATACAAGAACCGCCATTAGTCATCTTTAAAGATGCATGCTCCAGGTCTGTCATCCTGATCCTGTCTTCACTATCTATTGACCTACTAATCTGGACCAAAGTCTCAAATTATGACCTCCAGTTCTACTATTTTTTTCTGGGCCGTGGCTCACTAGATAGTACAAAAGCCAAGTTCAAAATGACAACCCCGCATTGTAATTAAATACATGTTGGCAATAGCAGCGCCCATTTTTCCAAGTTCACTTTAAGGCCTGATTCCCATCTATGCAGTTTGCAGTTTACATATTCCAGGTGCATTTTGCATTTTTCAATACACGTTTTTGATCCATTGAAGTATATGCAACCAAAAACACAACCTGCTGGTCCCTGGCCCTTGCACAGATGTGAACGTGACCCATAGGAAACCATGTTAATCTGAATCTGCAAAACTGAAAACACACTAAAAAAATGCATAAGTGTGAACCGGGCCTTAATCTAAAAATGGTTATACCACCCATAGTAATTCCACTTCAGCATATTTGGAAAGCTAGTAGCTCAGCTCAAGACAAAACTGTTTGTGAATATAGCATATTTATCCCTACCTGTGCCCCAACCTACATTCAAATGTGCTATTTATAACTAAGTTTTATGTATATAGGTAATTTAAAGGGAAATGCAGTAGCTAATCTCCACTTAAGACTGATGGGATAATTTTCTGAATTAAAAGTGAACATTGAAATGTCCTTGTTATATATTCTAAAAAGCTCATTTGCGTTCAGCCTCCTATTCTGAAAAATGATGTGCTGCCATTAATATTATAATAGGATTGTAGAACTGTTCTTTGCCTGAAATGACCTGTTGTCATTACAGCGACTGCTGAAACCTTCATGGTGCTTTGCAATAAAACTTTAGATTCATGTCACTTTATTAAGACACATTAATCAAGCAAATTGCAGATATATACTTTATTTAATGTGACTGTGTAATATATATGTAAAGTGCTGCGTAAATTGATGGCGCAATATAGGTACCTGTAATAAAATTAGACTGGACGTTAACACGGTTACTTTGCCTGTGATACTAAACTTAATCAGGGGGATTCAATATAACCCTAAGGACAGTTCTCTGGCTGTAGTTGCCTTAAGAACAACCTGCACCTAATTTGGACAAGTATTGTGTCAGTATAAGTGTCAGTAACATTACCAACACAGGCGGCAAATTCAGGTAGTTCTTACTACCTACTACTACTGTACTTCGCCACTCTAAAGCCTCGTACACACGGTACAGTTGTTGGCAGGGGATTGTCTGCTGACAGACTGTTGTCCTAAAATCTTACCGTTAGTACGCTCCTTTTGACAATTGTTGTCCAACTTTCGGCCAACAAATGTTGGATGGCAAGCTAGTAAATTTTCGTTGGACAACGGTTTGACGTCAGATTTTCGTATGGTCAGTACACAAATCCATCACACAAAAGTCAAAAGTACAAACACGCATGATCGGAACCAAGAAACGAGGTGGAAGCGGTCGGTCTTGTAAACTAGCGTTTGTAATGGAGAATTAACATTCATGACGCGGCAAATTATGAAATATCTAAATGCAGCGCACATTCTGGGATAATGGGATAATAATGAAGCTGCTTTGCTGGTGATACTTATGGAGTTATGGCAAACGTATTTTAAAAGGCTTTTTTTTTCTAGTGATATCAAGAATATTCTTATAATGCTTGTTGTTTTTTTGGGGGACAAGTTACCACAACACCATTATCAAACATACAACTATGTTGGTGTCCTTTGTTATTTTACATTGTATTTTTTTTTTTTTTATCATTAATCTTTTATTTATCTTTCCAAGTAATAGAATACAAATTCATGTAAACATAGCATCAGTCATTCCCAGGCAGTTGAAAAAACTTCTATCTTATCATTTGGATTAAAGTTTTTTTTAAGCGGGAGCATTTTTCAATTTTACCCGATACTATTGTTTTATAATGTGAGGGTAAATTTTTATACATATTGTAACCTTGTATAGTCCAATCTCTTGTCTTGATGCCGATTTTACAATAATCTATTATTCTCACAGGGAGATATAATAAAGCAATAACGCATACATATCGTGCCCCAAAGTTACTTCTCATTTGATATTGGCCCATAATTTATCCCCCAAAGAGGGGAACCAGTGCTTCATCTGGTCCATTAAGGATGCATAATAGTAATTTCTTATGTCTGGTAAACCCATTCTACCTACTAACTTGGTGGAAATCAATATAGAAAATGCCACTCTAGGTTTCTTCACATTCCATATGAATCTTTTGAGTTTAGTGTTAATTTGCGTAAAAACTTTGTTAGGAATTAAAATAGGGAGGGTACGGAAGTTATATAAGATTTTGGGTAGTGTTACCATTTTGAATGCCGCTATTTTACCTACCCACGAGAGTTGTGTTTTCTGAAAATTCTGTAAGTCTTTGTGGATTGTTTCTAATAACACTGGAAATATTGCTCCATATAATTTGGAGGAAGGGTAGGCAAGATTGATTCCTAAATAGGATATTGATGATTCCTCCCAATTAAAATCATATTTTCCATGCAAATTAACTACAGTAGCATTAAAAAGATTCATAGGTAGTACATGACATTTATTACGGTTGATCTTATAATAGGATGCAATTCCATACAGTTCTAAAACTTTCTGTATGACCGGTAACGAAGTATCAGGATTGGTTATTGATATTATAACATCATCCGCAAATAATCCTATTTTATGTTCTTATTGTCCTATTTTGATCGCTTTTATATCTGAGTTTGATCGTATGGATTCCACTAAAGGTTCAAAAGCTAATGAAAAAATAAGGGGGGATAGGGGGCACCCTTGTCTCGTTCCATTAGTTAAATCAAAACTTTTTTATATTATACCTGAGGTGAAGACCTTTGTTGAGGGTTGCGTATAGAGTGCCATTATGGCTGAATGTATAAATCCATTAAATCCAAATTTCGTAAGTGAATTTGAGATAAATTCCCAATGCATCCTGTCGAATGCCTTTTCGGCATCAAGAGTGAGGAAAAGAGAAGGTATTCGACTATTTTCTATCTGATTGATTAGGTTTATCATCCTTCTCGTGCCGTCCGGAGCTTGTCTGGTCGGGGTTTATGAGAGATAATGTTATGTTTATTTATCTGTTGGCCAGGACATTTGCATATATTTTCAGATCTGTGTTTAACAATGATATTGGTCTATAGTTTTTAGGGGATGAGGGGTCTTTTTTTTTTAATTTAGGAATAGTAATTATGACTGCTTCTAGCATTTCCTTGGGGAATTGTCTGGTGTTTGCGATTTGATTAAACAATGTATTTAGATGTACAACTAAGATATCTGCACATGCATTATAATATTCTGCAGACAGACCATCAATTCCTGGTGCTTTTTTTTTGGTTAGGGATTTTATTACAGTAAGAATTTCTTCTCATGATATAGGTTCATTGATTTGTTCAAGAGTGATAGTATCAATTTTAGGTAGATTTACAGAGTCTAAAAAATCCGTTATACTAGCGGGTGTAAGTTGGGGAGTGTTTTTATCTTCTTTAAGATTATATAATGATTTGTAGTAATCCGAAAATGAATCTGCAATCTTTTGGGGTTTATAATGTGTTTCTTGAGTTGTATGATGAATTAATTTCATAATTTTATTCTTGTTTTATCGTTGGTGTAATTGATATGCTAATAATTTGCTACATCTTAGTTCTAAGGATGTTTAATTGCTGAGATAGATTGATATCTATGGGTTTTGAAAGAAATATAGAATGAAAGTATTATTTCTCCATAAAGTATTGTTGTTATTCGTTGGTCCTGTTTGTATTTCTATTGTGATAGGAGCATGGTCGGACCATGTTATATTATGTATTTTAGCATTTTCTATCTTTTGTAACGGAAATCTATCTGTGATAAAATAATCAATCCTGGAATAGGATTTATGTATGTTTTAAAAATATGTATAGTCTCGTTCAGTGGCATGAATACATCTCCATGGATCATATAGATCTTCATCATGAAGTAATATATTTAGACCAGGCCTAGTAGATTTTTCTTTTTTTTTTTTAAGGTATCCATAATAGGATCAATAGGAGCATTGAAATCTCCACAGATAATAAATTGTCCTTTCTGTATTTTTTTTGCTGTTATAATGGTTTTCCTTATCTGTGAGGGTGTTTATTAGGTGCATAGATATTAACAATAGTATAGGTTGTATTGTCAATTTTTTCCACCAGTATGATGTATCTACCCTGATCATCTGTTTTAAAATCTAGTAGTTGAAAAGCGACAGTATCTTTAATTGCTATGGCCACACCTTTTTTTCTTTTTTTTGTTGTTGGAAACAAAAATATGTGGAAACTTATGATTAGAAAAAATAGGTGTTTTGTCCAAAATGTGAAAAATGTGATTCCTGTATGCACACTATATTACTGTTGAATTTATTTGCATCCTTCCATAGAGCTCTTCTCTTATATGGGCTGTTAAAACCGTTAGTATTTATTGACATAAACTTAATGCCCATAGTTTTGGTGGTAATCGCTGGTAAACAAGCTTAACTTAAAAGTAATTGAAAAAACTTTACCTCTTTAATGCAGTAGTAGTTATTACCTTCAGTAAACAGTAGATAGTGGATTTGAGCCTTATAAAGCACAAAAAATAAGTAACATAAAAATAAACAACATAAACAAATTAAGATAAGAAACTAGGAGTTGGTATGCAACTCCTGTGTACAATGTTAATGTACTAAATATCCTAGGATAGGGGAGAAACAGAACTACCCAGACTCAGGACTCCCTGTAATTAGAGATCCTGGATTAAAGTAGGTGAATAATTCTAATCCTTATACCCATATATTCAGCAGAAAAGTTTTAATAGATCATTTAAAGGGGTCCTTGGAAAGGGAAGATGATGGTCTTTCTTGTTTGGTTTGCCATTGTCGAGGTACAGTGACAGGAATGGATTTGTCTGGACCTTTGTCTTCTTCAATTGGAAGTAATCCCCATTGACTTAGAATCTTCAGACCTTCTTCCATGTTATGGATATTGTATGAAGTACCTTCACGATCGATTAGTATTTTAGTAGGGAATCCTCATCTATACTGTATCTTATGGTTCCTGGAGTACTTTGGTTATTAAGATCAGATTTTTGCATTCTAATATCGTTGCTTGGGAAAGATCTGAATAGAGCATTATTCCTGTGTAAGGGTCAGGGAGAAGAGAGTTATGCCGTGCATATTGCATTAACTGATCCTTTACTATTCTAGTATTCTAGCAATTACATCTCTGGGTATCCTTTCCGGCAAATATAAGGGCTTAGGAAGTCTGTGTGCTCGGTTAATTGCTAATTCCTGCTGAGGAACAGCAGGTAATAATGCTGTAATCATTTCTTTTAAGAATGTCTTCAAGTCTGGAGGTTTTACATTCTCTGGGATGCCTCGGAACTTAACATTGTTCCTTCTAGCCCGATCTTCCAAATCTGTCACTTTCAGTTTAAGATTTTTAAATTCTTCTTCCAAATCTGTCACTTTCAGTTTAAGTTTTTTAAATTCTTCTTCCAATTCATAATGGGCTTCAACCAGATCATTGTGTGCGTCAGTGAATTCACACAATTTGTTTTCAACATAGTCTACTCTATCACCAATTTCCACTATGTCTCTTTTAGATTGTTGCATGAAATTAATCATGTCTTGTTGCAGGGATCCCCTTAAAGACATTACAATTTCTTTATTGGTTGATGGCATAATATCAGGAACATGTAAATTTTCAGTCACATTTACCTCAGGTTTGTCCAGTTTCCTCTTCTGTTTATGTGGGTAATTTGTGTCTTTATGAGATTCTTCATTGTCACTAGAATGCATTTCCATTTGTACCTTTACATTCTCTTCAGCTTTTACATCTATACTGCTTCATCTACCGCCATGCAGTGAGGAGAATCTGGCGCCATCTTCCGTTCCCTAAATCCCTGCCGAATGCCGGTATTCACTCAATTTGTGGAGCGAGTCTCTTTTCTTTTTTTTCCCCATCATGTCTGTCAGGTTCCCTTTACTGCCAGGGTTATCTTGTGTGTCCAGGGCTGCTTTAAATGGCTTTTAGCCTCTTCAGGGAGTTACATTGTCATGGATCAGGTTTACTATGAGGCCATCTTCCCTCACCACCGGCCACGCCCCCTACATTGTATTTTTTTAATGTAACTGCCTACTCCCAAACTGTCATTTGAAGTAAAACACATAGCCAAGTATTATTCTACACAATTTTTTTATTGTGCAGAAAATAAATTACACAAATTAAATTAGACATGCTATCTGCCATCAAAATACAAATAACTTAATTAAAAGTGCATTCCATGCATACAAAAATATAGAAAATATAACAAATAAAATCATTATTCCAAAAAAACAAAATAATCAAAATCAGTAAGTGGTGAAGGGGGTTAAAATCCCCAGTCCAGCGTGGTTGTTGGGGTTCTTGTGGCTGGTATTGCCACTGACCGCCATGCTGCTGTGGTGGCTGGGGTGGCTGGGGTGATGTTTGGGTTGGCTGTGGAGGTGGGGCCACAAAATCAGAAATGTGGGTGCTTTCAGAAATTTGGCCCCTCACCCCCTTGTTGAGGAGCTGCAGGATGAGTTCCTCACACCTGCTCCTTTGCTCACCGGCCATCTGCCTTAATTTATCGTCCGTCGCACACCCAAATGCCTCAGCCTCATCTGGGTCTGTCCGGATGGCAGTAGTGGCCTGGCTGAGGAAGGCAGCTGTGGCCTCCTCCAGATTCCTCCTCTTCCTGGCCCTTTTAGCTGGAGGGCATAGGGGAGGGATCTGGGACTCTGTCTGGCTGCTGGTTCCTTCAGACTGACACTTTCCTGTGTATGAAAATGGGACATAATTAGAATCTTTTTTATCTCTTCACTGTTGCAAATTGAAGAAGTGGAGAAATAGAAAAGACTATCATTCTGACTCCAGCATTTTTCTTTCTTGTTCAAATCGGTTTTGGTCACTACTGTCTAGTGATATGGAAACCACTTTGTTAAGGCAGAAATATTTTCACAATAACGTCTAGTTATCATCATTGTATTTTTGGATAAAAATATGTTCAACAATGCTATACCTGGGTCAAGCTGGGATCCTCCACATCTTCATCCTGTGCATCAGGACCTGTGTGGACCTCAGGAGCTGTGGCCTCAGCAGACGTCAAAGGGAGCGTAGACAGCGATGGCTTGGTTTCTGTCTGGTCTGTCAAAAACCACAGGCTGTGGTAATACCACATCCTGGGGACAGCCTGCTGCAGCTCCAGATCTCTCAGATTGTGTATGTGTAGGGGTGGGTGGCACCGCTGCCCATCACCTGAAGAGTGATCCTATACAGTGAATCACTCCTCCCAGGTGAGTATGCAATAGGTAGTTTATAATTGCTACAGGTGGCTTTTTGTCACATGAATAGTGATTTTCTACAGTGAATTACTCATCCCAGGTGAATATGTAATGAATGGGTGGTAGTTGTTCCCGTCACCTGAAGGGTGATTTCCCAATAGGTCACTCTTCTCAAATGGGTAATGAGTAATTCCACAGTAGTGAAATAAATGTCATAGGGGGAGTACTCACCTTGTGACCTATATTGGGTAGCATACTATTGTTGCTCTGTTAGTTGTGCTTTTTACAACCATATATCCAACACCCAGACCTAAAATGTGCAAAAAGTAGTGGTGATCTCTTCAGATCATCTAGAACACCACATTTCATCCTTAACAATTCATCTCAAACAGTATATGATGCTTGTGCAAATCCCTATATGATAAATCAATGAAAAATTGATTATCATAAGGAATTTATGGTTATCATAAAACATTTTAAATGAGCAAAAGTCCAGTGAAAAAAGAGTAAAAAAAATAGAAAAGGTATAAAAGATAAAAATCAACAATAAAGTTCAATCTCAAGTAGTGCAAAACCAACAAAATTTCACGTGATTCGTGCTTGTCCAAAGTGACTCGTGTAGCCGCAGGTGTGCAATCAATCAAGTGACTTCCGTGCTCCCCTTCAGTTCCCCACTCATCAGATTCTTGCACTCCTGCAGGGGTAAAACGCCTGTAGTGAGCATACTGGCTGTATCCAGAGCAGACACCTCCACCTCCACCTTGGCTCGGCAAACACTGGGGTATCCAGATCCCTCTGCATCTCCTGGGGTGAATCACTTCCACTAGATACAGTTGCAGCGGTCACCTCTTCTGTGTCAGATCGCAATATATCCTCATGAACCAAAGAGACGGGCACTCATAGTGTGAATCCGAATAGCTTGTTAAAAACAGAAACAAGACTTGACACAGTCAAGTTTAAAGCTGGCGTGCCCTGGTTTCAAACCATGAGCTCCGAACCAGCTTGCGTTCCACAGACCAGAACCCTGCAACCGGAAATGACGTGAACGCTTACCAGCTCTGCCTCATAGGACGTCGTCTGAGGCGGTGTCAGAAACCATGAATCAGACTAAGGCCCCTTTCACACTTATACGGCTTCAAAGTCGCCCAATTTTACCGCGATTTCGCGGCCACGATTTGCCGCGATTTTACCGCGATTTGGGAGCAGTACTACTTTGTACGACTTTGCCACATTTTTGGCATTAACAAATGAAAACATACAGTAGTTGGTATGAATCATGAGGGGGAACTCCACGCCAAGTTTTAAATAAAAAAACTGGCGTGGGTTCCCCCCAGGGGCATACCAGGCCCTTAGGCCTGGTATGGATTGTAAGGGGACCCCCCTACGCCAAAAAATCGGCGTGGGGGTTCCCCCAAAATTTATACCAGACCCTTATCCGAGCACGCAGCCTGGCCGGTCAGGAATGGGGGTGGGGACGAGCGAGCGCCCCCCCTGCACCGTACCAGGCCACATGCCCTCAACATGGGGGGTGGGTGCTTTGGGGCATGGGGGGTGCCCTGCGGGGCCCCCCCACCCCAAAGCACCTTGTCCCCATGTTGATGAGGACAAGGGCCTCTTCCCGACAACCCTGGCCGTTGGTTGACAGGGTCTGCGGGCAGGGGGCTTATCGGAATCCGGGAGCCCCCTTTAATAAGGGGGCCCCCAGATCCCCGCCCCCCACCCTTTGTGAATGAGTATGAGGTACATCATACCCCTACCCATTCACCTAGGGAAAAAAAGTCAATAAAAAACACACTACACAGGTTTTTAAAGTAATTTATTAGGCAGCTCCGGGGTCTTCTTCCGACTTCGGGGGTTCTCTTCCGACTTCGGGGTCTCTCCAGCGTCTTCGCCCGGTGTCCACATCTTCTGCCATCTCCACCGCTATCTTCTGCCGCTCTTTTGCCAGCGGTGGCCCAGGCTTCTGGATCGTCTTCTTCCCTCTTCTCTTCCAGAGATGTTGACACGACGCTCTCTCCAGCTGCAATGGTCTCTGAGCTCTCCGCAGCGGACTTATATAGGCGGTGACCCCGCCCCCTTATGCCATCACAGTCCCTGGGCATGCTGGGACTGTGACGTTTTAGGGGGCGTGGTCACCGGGTGATGACCACGCCCCCTTATGACGGCACAGTCCCAGCATGCCCCGGGACAGTGACCTGATAAGGGGGCGGTGGTCACTGCCTATATAAGTCCATTTCGGAGCACTCAGAGACCATTCCAACTGGAGAGAGCGTCATGTCAACATTGGAAGAAAAGAAGAAGGCAGAAGGCAGAAGGCAGAAGTCCGGGCCACCGATAGCAATTGAGCTGCAGAAGATAGCGAAGGAGCTGGCAGAAGATCAGGACACCGGGAGGAGATGCCAGAGAGACCCCCGAAGTCGGAAGAAGACCCCGGAGCTGCCTAATAAATTACTTTAAAAACCTGTGTAGTGTGTTTTTTCATTGACACTTTTTCCCTAGGTGAATGGGTAGGGGTACGATGTACCTCATACTCATTCACAAAGGGTGGGGGGCCGGGATCTGGGGGCCCCCTTATTAAAGGGGGCTCCCGGATTCCGATAAGCCTCCCGCCCACAGACCCCGACAACCAACGGCCAGGGTTGTCGGGAAGAGGCCCTTGTCCTCATCAACATGGGGACAAGGTGCTTTGGGTTGGGGGGGCCCCTGCAGGGTGCCCCCCATGCCCCAAAGCACCAACCCCCCGTGTTGAGGGCATGCGGCCTGGTACGGTCCAGGGGGGGTGCTCGCTCGTCCCCACCTCCATTCCTGACCGGCCGGGCTGCGTGCTCGGATAAGGGTCTGGTATGGATTTTGGGGGGGACCCACGCTGATTTTTCGGCGTAGGGGGTTCCCCTTAAGGTCCATACCAGACCTAAGGGCCTGGTATGCCCCTGGGGGGGAACCCACACCGTTTTTTTCATTTAAAACTTGGTGCGGCATTCCCCCTCATAATTCATACCAAACAGCCGTCAGCACTGCCTGTCGCTCATCGTGAAAGGAAAAAAAAAGTTTTCCTTTCCCGATCAGCGAGCCAGGCTTGTGCTTACAAAGTCGTACTGAAATTGTGTCTATATTATTCAGGCACGATTTGCATGCTACTTGAGGGTTTAACATTGAGGTCTATGGAGTACAACTCGCATAGAAGTTGGACCAAAGTAGTGCAGGGACTACTTTCAAGTCGGCACGACTTAAAGTCGTGCCAATATGAATGGTAGTCATTGAAAATCATGGAGAATGACTTGTCATACGATTTTGCAGTACAAAATCGTGGGACAAGTCGTATAAGTGTGAAAGGGGCCTAAGACAGAGGTACAGTTAAATCACACTTGTTTAATAATAATAAAAAAAGGTAAACAGAGTAAATTTAGTCAAAACATAGCCAGAGTTCAGGAACCGGAACGGATAGTCAGACAAGCCAAAATGTCAGGGAGCCAGAGAGCAGCGTAGAACAGCAAGCAGGATCTGGAGCCAGAAGGAATGTCAGCCAAACAAGTCTTTAAAAGGAACACAGGAGAGCATCTCTAAAGATGTGACCAAGGCGAAGGCAGAGATCATCTGGACAGGACGGCTTAAGCAGGCAGGACTGACGAGCAGGATATCATCAACAGGAGAGTCACTGTGGAGAGATAGGTGCTGGCAAGCCTTACGTGCTTTGTCATAGGACGTTATCTGAGGTGGTGCCATCTTGGTGAACCTCACATCTGTTATAGTGAGCGGTCTGCAGGGTCCACCCCCCGTGGGTGGGTTTGAAGTCGGGAAATCAGATGATTACAGGCTTAATAACATATAACACCCCTAGGTCTGATTCCCTACTTCTGTGTGCACCCCACAGATCACTCTTCAGGTGACGGGCAGCACCACCCACCCCTACATATACACAATCTTTAATACGGGAGCTTTAAACCAATGCATTCCAGGGAAATCTTAAACCTAAGCACGGAATACAACAAATTATATAACCAGATCTCTCAGAGTCCAGGACCTTGTTCTTATACACACTGCACATGCGTCAAACTCTGCTCTCAGTGTGTCATGACGCTGGGGCGTGACCATCTCTCTTCAGCATGCGACACACGGGGCGGAACATTTGGGAGGGACAACATGGCGGATTTGAAAGATTACAGCCAGCCCCGTGGTGGTGGAGCTCATAGGAAGCACAAAGCAACCCCCATGAGCAAGGGTGAGATGGTGGAGATGGTGCGCATCCTAGAAAAGCACGATTACGACTGCAAGCGCCGAAAAGGACATCATTTTGGAGAAGGTCATCACCGTTTTGCAGTGCAAATTTTCGATATCAAAGGACCAAATCCGAAAACGATTATCTGATCTCAAGTACCGTGAACAAGACCAGATGGAGTACATACATCAAATCATTAAAAAAAAAGTAAGCAATATTTGGATCTAAACTATATGTATATGTGTAAAATAGCTGTCTGTATATGTTCTTTCTTCAAGTAGCTCTAGAGAATTCTATATAAGCTTTTCTAAAATCTTTATATGACTTGGGATTCCAAAGATGAAGGTAAATATAAAGCATATATGAACATTCTTATTTGGTCATGTTTTTGGCCATTCCTTTTTTTTTTTCAACAGGGGGGCACAAAAAAGGAGGTTCCAACCAAGCCAACACAAGGGACAAAGGGAGGCTACCCTCGCTTGGGCCCCAACAAGGGAGGCAAAAAGGCCATCTTTCCCCCAAAAAACGTAAGTGCCAACTTCAAACACACTCATTTAGCCACCGACAGGGGTGTTTCTAGGTGGGCCAAAGGCCATGGGCCTAGGGAAGAACTTAAGGGGTAAAGAACACTTCCTGGTTGCTGCCTGGCTCATCAGTGCCCATTAATGCAGCATTGCCAGTGTATACATGGGTAGAGGAGAGGCCCCGGGGCTCCCAGTCACACAGAGTCATGCCTGCTAGAATGGTCATCATATATCCCGTATCCCATATCCCGTATCCCATAGGAGACAAGAAGAGTGGGGGGCAACTGCAGGACTTTTTCAATGTTGGCACTTGTCAAGTGTTTGCCCTCTGGAAAATGCCATCACCTGCCCTTTTCTATGCATGTTTCACAGAAAAAAAAAGAGTGCAGCATGGTGGAGTCCACTAGTCAGGAGCAAACATTGACATCAGACCAAGTGCAAGGTTGGTCAACTAATGTAGCAAAATGGATGCTACAAACAGATGCGACTTGGGGTTGCTTAATGAATGGTGTATTGTTTCTTTTTAGAGGAAAGTGAGTGTGGTCAGCTCACCCAGGATGTTTCTTTGGAGCCATGGGATCTGACTCCTGAACCCAGCACAGACATTGCCATTGTGAATGTCAAATCCCCTGACGCGAGTCACAGTGAGGGCCAAAAAGAACCAGAAGAGGAAGAAAGTATTCAGGAGCTTCTTGCTTTTGCGCAAGTAAGTATTCTTGAAATCTTGTTTCAAATGCGTATACATGTTGAGTGTTTAAATGTCCAAACCAAACACCCACTCCACACATTAGCAAAGTATGTAGTGCCTTAACATTAGCATTGAGAAGGAAGAGGTGGAAGGAGCTGGCAGTGTTGCTAGGTATCTGAGTTTGGGAGACCCAGGCACCAGGGCCAAGATTACAGAGTAGTTGCACTGTGTACATTCCTATTAGTGTAGGTGTCTGAAGGACAAGCAGGTTGCAAGCCACAATAGATTGGGTAGGTAAGTATTTCCTGAATTTGACTAGTAACTTGACCATAACTCACTATGTAGGGCCTCAGCCACTTGACCATTGTTCCCTTAATAATTTTTACTCTTCTTACTAGGTCATGATCTTTCACAATGTCACAATGTACTATTGGGAGAATGAGTACAGATATGTTGCATTGTTTGAAGGAACTGGAGCAAATCAAGGAGGCTGCCACTGCTTTACAGCGAAGAATAAGAGATTTTGTGGACATGCTTGCCAAATTTTAATTTCCTCTTTCCTGGTCTGAAGTTTATTGTTCCACTTGTTGGCTCCTGTTTGCCATTACCAATTACCATGTTTTTATGACTTTTAAATGTGAAAGTTTAGGGACAGAACTCAGTGTTTCTACACTCCACTCCTCTAGGTGCACCACCAGGTCCTGTTTCCTCAGTTTATAAACGACTGTGTGAATTACTGACAGTGAAAATGACATCACCTGTCGCCAAATTCAAGATATCTCGAAAACATGACCTTTGCAGCTTGAGCAGGAGAGTTGGGAAACACTGCCCTAACTAATGTGAATTGTAATGTTTATGTGTTTTTTAGAATCTAAAACCAAAAATTTTAAGGTGCCCCCAAATTGGGCCTTAACATTCTTATTTCCCCCATGATCCCATGCCTAAATTGTGTGTAGTGTCAGCTAATTGCCAGCTTCTATCTCTCCACATGTACTCAGCTGTTGATGATATCCTGCTCGTCAGTCCTGCCTACTTAAGGCGTCAAGTCCAGAAGATCTCTGCCTTTGCCTTAGTCAACATCATAGAGACGCTCTCCAGCATTCCTGTTAAAAGACTTGCTTGGCTGACATCCCATCTGGCTCCAGATCCTGCTTGCTGTTTTACTACGCTCATCTCCAGCTCTCTGACGTTTGGCTTGTCTGACTATCCTTTCTGGTTCCTGAACTCTGGCTATGTTTTGACTATGTTTGTTCTATTTACTTTTATTATTAAACAAGTGTGATTTGACTGTACTTCTGTCTCGGTCTGATTTCATGGTTTCTGACAGTGTAGTTCCATACATCTATCTATTTTTCCAAAACCCCAAAACACAGTGTGTCAACATGTGTTATCTCCCATCACAGGGTATCAATGGATGCGTTTTGGGGGTGCAACCCCTTCCTCATAACTAAAGTAGCTCAGAGGAGCTGTAACTACACACATTTTAGGCATGGGGTCATAACGGACATTTAATGGTTAGGCCTCTATGTGTACATGGCTTCAAATTTTGGCTTTTAGAGGGGTGAGATCACCCCATCTGAGAAAGGCAACATCCACACAGTCTTTGGATACTAATGTCTCATTTGGCCTTCACTTTACCAAACTCGAACTTTGTAAGTTACTGAGTTCGGGATGTGTATCTAATGTTTTAGAACATGCCTGTTTAGAAACATGTTATACACCAATGTGCTTTGAGTAAAATGTTTTTTACTAAACAATGTGTGGCTTATTATTGCATTGCTCAATACCAGTGTATTTAAGTTGTTGTAGTTACAGTGACAATGTGCTCTTAAATGTGGACAACTTCTGCAATTTTTTAGGCCTCCATAGCATAACTCTGATGGACCATAATTTATTAAAAAGGTAAAATAACACTTACAATATCCAAAATATAAAACAGCAACTAACAGCCGGCCGGCTTCTGTGAACGCCCGTCCACTTATGCCGTGTACACACGGCCGGACTTGCCAACGGGCTAAACTCCAACGGAAAGATTTAGAACATGTTCTATATCTGAGTCCGTCGGAAATGCTGACAGAAAAAGTCCGATGGGGCATACACACGGTGAGAATGTCCGACCGAAATCTCCCATCTGACTTTTTCTGTCAGGAAGTCAGGCCGTGTGTACGTCAGCATGTCAGCTCCTCCCTCTTATCTTGTAGAGTGCCAGGTTGATTGGAGTCAAAAACAGCCTGAAATGACTTGATAGGATGCCAAAGGCGTTTTTAACCACCCTTCTGGCACGAGAGAGCCTGTAATTGAAGATTCTCTGCTCTGGGGTGAGGTTCCTCATAGGAAACAGCTTCATCAGATGGGGCATACACACGGTCAGAATGTCCGACCGAAAGCTCCCATCGGACTTTTTCTGTCAGGAAGTCAGGCTGTGTGTACGCATAAGACTGCAACACGCAATGACGTCAGCTCCTCCCTTTTATCTTGTAGAGTGCCAGGTTGATTGGAGTCAAAAACAGCCTGAAACTACTTGATAGGATGCCAAAGGCATTTTCAATCACCCTTCTGGCATGAGAGAGCCTGTAATTGAAGATTCTCTGCTCTGGGGTGAGGTTCCTCATAGAAAACAGCTTCATCAGATGTTCCCCCAGACCAAAGGCCTCATCTGCCACAAAAAGAAAATTGAGGCCTTCAACATTCTCCTCAGCAGGTAGCAAGTTTAAGGTGCCATTCTGGAGCTGCTTGTAGAACTCTGTCTGCATAATCACTCCTCCTTCAGAGTTGCTGCTATTCTTCCCAACATTCAAATACAAGAACTTGTAGTTGGCAGACACTACAGCTAGCATGACTATGCTGCAAAAGCCCTTATAGTAAAAATAATATGAGCCAGAGTTGGCTGGTGGTACCATCCGGACATACTTGTCATCAATAGCACCACCACAGTTGGGAAAATCCCACTGATGATGGAACTGGGCTGCAACGTATTGCCATTGCTCTGGGTTGGAAGGAAACTGTGGATTAAAAAATGAAAAAAGAAATTACTACTTCTGCACCTAACATTGCAATCAGATTTGACACAAACATGCTTAGCCAACATAAGGATACACTTAAATGAGTATTTAAAGACAAAAGTGGAAGGTCAACTTATCTGATTCCTCCCCCCTCTGGTGGCCCATTAGACAACTTTTAGGGGGGGTAATGGGTATATGTTTTGGACAAGTAACCCTCTCCACCTCCATGAGAGCTGTTTGCATAAATAATCAGTGATACTTTGCCCAGCCCCTCCTTACTTACACTGTTGGCAGCCCAGTGGACAGGTAAGAAGTGTCATAATCTAAAAAGCTGGATACACACTGTGCAAATTGCAGCACATTTTGACATTATTATTTAACCAATCAATATAATAGACAAAAACTTAAGAAGTTTGAACTTGTAGGTAATCAGGCAGGCCCCTGCACTACAAGGTTTGGGGAATTTATACAGAAAATTGAACACAAAAGAGGGATAGTGTGTATGGGTTTTGCAAAGTCAGCAGATAGAGTATTTGGATCTGTTGACTTCACATTTTTTTGGGGGGGAGGGTTCCAAATGAGTTTGGGCCCAAAAAAATGGCCTCTTGCACTCTGCCTGAATTTGAGGACAGCAATAACATGTGTACACATTTTAGGGGTTGTTTAGGGTAAGCCCCAAAATGTAGCTGACAAAAAACATTGTGAAATTTAGGCTAGGTGTGCTGGGGAGCATGCCAGGGAGGTTAGTGAAGGATAATATGCATGTAGGCCAAAAAAGGAGCAGGAAAAGCTTACAATGCATGAAGACATATATAGGGTCACCAATGCCAAGAGTTGGTGAAAGCAGGGGTCCATCATCCGGAGATAATTCTGAAAATCTTCCGGATTATTCTCCTGGAGCTCCCGCAGCAATGGCATATGACATAATTGGTCACGATTAAGCAACCAATTTTTGGTCCGAGAACTCCTCCTCCTCCTGTTCCTGGACTGCACTTGGGTCAAAGCAATAACTCCAAGGCCAACAATCACACGTTCTCTACCCCGATTACACAACATGGCTGGTTGATGTTCAGAAACAAACTGAAAAGCACAAATCAAAACTCACCAAACTTCAAACTAACACGAAATTAGCAGGAGCCCAAAGGGTGGCACTTGAGAAATTAACTTCCTTTTTTTAGTCTCATAGTACGTCTAGTATGTCACTACGTTCGTGTTGTCGACCGACAATTTGTGTACCATTAGTATGCAAGACAAGATCCTGGCACACGCCCTGAAGACAAAAATCAGACGCTCGGTTGGCCAACAATAATACCGTGTGTACGAGGTTTAAGAATCTATGCAAAAACTAGTTGCAGCATTGCAAGTATACCAGTTTGTGTCAAAATAACACAATTCCACCTGTCCCAAAGAATAAATCAGAAATATCACAAAAAATTAAATACAAAATAAATTTGTGTGCTGGAAAATCCCTACACTATGTATTGTATAGTCTTCATATAAAATACCACCATATGCAAATTAACTACGTCAATACAGGGTACTTTCACCCCCTTCCTGCCCAGGCCATTTTTCAGCTTTCAGCGCTGTTGCACTTTGAATGACAATTGCACGGTCATGCAACACTGTACCCAATTTTTTTTAAATAATTTTCTTCACACAAATAGAGCTTTCTTTTGGTGGTATTTAATCACTTCTGTTTTTTTTTTATTTTTTACTAAAATAAAGAAAAAGACAGAAAATTAAAAAAAAAAAAAGTTTTTCTTAGTTTCTGTCAGTAAATTTTGTAAATAAGTAACTTTTCTCCTTCACTGATGTACGCTGATGAGGCTGCACTGATGGGCACTGATAGGCTGCACTGATGGACACTGATAAGGTGGCACATATGGGCACTGATTAGGTGGCACTTATGGGCACTGATTAGGTGGCATTGATGAAGAGGCACTAATATGCCACACTGATGGGCACTGATAGGTTGCACTGATATGCAGCACTGATGAGCGGCACTGATGGGCAGCACTGGTGGGCACTGATAGGTGGCAATGATAGGCAGCACGGATAGGCAACACTGATGGTCACAGATAGGTGGCACTGATGGGCAGCACTGATGGGAGGCACTGATGATCGGGCACTGATGGGCACTGAAAGGCAGCACTGACTGGCATCACTAATGGGCATGGATTGGTGTCACTGATGGGTACTGATTGGTGGCACTGATGGGCACTGATTTGTGGCAGTTCTGGGGCTTTACTGTAATCAGGGCACTGATAATCAGTGCCCTGATTACCTGTCCCCTACGAGGAGATTCCGCTGATCGGCTCTCCTTGCCACACACTCTGTCAGCGTGATGCGATGAGAGACAATTACTGGCACTTCTGCATTTACCATGTGACCGGCTGTGTCCAATGACTTGACAGTGGCCGCCTGCTCCTTAACAACCATGACAGTTGCTGGCTGTTAAGTTTGCCGGTGCCCGCCCACTCCCTGCAACACCGTATTTACTACTGTAAATAAACATGCCAGCTACTGCAAGGAGTTAAATTACTGCATGTTTTCACTACTAAAATACTGCATGACTTAATAACTCATGCAGTATTTTTGTAGGATTTTTTTTTGTAAATGCCAAAAAACTTTTTGAAAAATACTGAGTGGTACTTTACTGTATTTTTAAGGTGCTCCATACCGCTTCTTGAATAGAGCCCAGTATGTGCTAAAAATAAAAATAAAAATCCACTGGTAGTGAAAACATTAAATGCTTACATATTAACATATGATATAATTTGCTTTACATTACATGGCTCTTCTGGAAAAAAATGTTTGCTGCTTGCTATAGACAGTAAATAATTTTGGGAAATGTTACCTTCAGTGTCAGAGAAAGGAAGACATACTAAATAGATATAACCTAGAATTATGCATTTTTTTTGTCCTAAATTCTAATCTAAAATAATGCTGCAATTTGAGATCCAATTCAGGAGCAGGCTGACAAAATGAATTGTGCTGTTGGTTGCTGTAGATAACAGAAAAATATTTGTATGTAGTAAGAAATATGCTTATCCCATTTGCTTGGGAAATGTATATTATTGTTCACTGACAAAAAGATTTTTTTTATTTTTTTTTATTTATTTATAGATAATGAATGCATTTTCACAAATAGGAAATACATTACAAAAAAGCCTATTACAATATATTTCCAACAAGGTTGGAAATAATCAGGAGATGCGGGACCTGACTATAGCATTTTCTTCTATGGCTGTTTATTCATTTGGGATTTAGTAATATGTAAACATTATTTAAAACCCAACTCCAGCAAAAAGAGAGAGTTATACTTAATGCAAAGAGATTAAAATGTCTGTCAGTTTTTTGTGCACTCTCTTGTAGGGATGAGTCCGATGTTGGAGTCAAACGTAAGTTCAACTCCAACATCGGGTGTTCGCCTGTTCGACGAACAGCGAACATTATGCGGTATTGGTGGCAAATTCGAAAGCCACAGAACACCATTAAAGTCTATGGAACACTAACATGAAAAACCAAAAGTGCTCATTTTAAAGGCCTATATGCAAGTTATTGCCATAAAAGTGTATAGGGACCCGGGTCCTGCCCCAGGGGACATGTATCAATGCAAAAAAAAGTTTTAAAAACAAACTTTTTTTAGGAGCAGTCATTTAACCACTTCCCGCCCTGCCCATAGCAGATGACAGCCGGGCGGTGGTTCAGTTATCCTGACTGGGCGTCATATGACGTCCAGCAGGATAACATGCCACCGCGCGCCCGCGGGGGCGCGCATCGCGGCGATCGGTGGATCGGTGTGTCAGTCTGGCGGAGGCTCTTTACCACGTGATCAGCCATGTCCAATCACGGCTGATCACGATGTCAATAGGAAGAGCCGTTGCTCGGCTCTTCCTCACTCGTGTCTGGCAGACGCGAGTAGAGGAGAGCCGATCGGCGGCTCTCCTGGCAGGGGGGGTCTGTGCTGAATGTTTATCAGCGCAGCCCCCCCTCAGATCACCACACTGGACCACCAGGGATCGCCACTAGGACCACCAGGGAAGGGGCAACATGTGGATGGCCAGGTATGTACCCCATGGCCATCCACATGTGCCCAGTGTGCCCAGTCAGTGCCCAATCTGTGCCAATCAGTGCCCACAAATGGGCACTGATTGACACCATTAAGTTGCAGTGATGCCCAGCAATGCCACCCTTAGGGGCATCAGTGCAAACAATCAGTGTCATCAGTGCCACCCATCAGTGTCCATCTGTGCCACCTGTCAGTGCCCATCCATGCCCATCAGTGCCCACCTCTCAGTGCCCAACCGTGCCAATCTGTGCCAGCTATCAGTGCCACCCATAAGAACCCGTCAATGCCACCTACGAGTGCCCATCAATGCCACCTACAAGTGCCCATTAGTGCCGCCTATGAGTGCCAATCGGTGCCACCTATGAGTGCCTATCAGTGCCGCATACCAGTGCCACCTATCAGTGCCCATCAGTGCCACCTATCAGTGCTCATCAGTGCCGCCTATCAGTGCCCATCATCAGTGCCCGTCAGTGCCACCTCATCAGTGCCACCTCATTGGTGGCACCTCATCGGTGCCCATCAGTGCCGCCGTATCAGTGCCCGTCAGTGCAGCCATATCAGTGCCCGTCATTGAAGAAGAAAACTTACTTATTTACAAAAATTTTTAACAGAAACAAAGAAAAACTTTTATTTGTTGCGCAAAAAATAAAAACCGCAGAGGTGATCAAATACCACCAAAAGAAATCTCTATTTGTGGGAACAAAATGATAAAGAATGCCCAGGAAAAAATTCTGGGGGTGGGCTCCCTTCAGTCCACCTGCCCTCACTTATCCATTAGAATGCATGTGCCTCCACTGTGGGGACACCTAAATTTTAGTGTTAGGACCATAGATTACAGGGTGCTGTGACGTGGCTCTGTGGCTTACGCATGCGTTCGGACTGAACCCCTGTTTTTAATGCGTACCGTTAGACAGGTCAATTGGTTGTCTGCGAGCTGGTGGTAAGTAGGCTTGGAATTTTTTCCTGGGCATTCCCCAGGTTTTGTTGTTATCTGTTTGTGGCCTTCCAATGCCGCGTAAATAGGAATTTAACTTATATAGAGTGTGTATGCTGAGCGGGGGATATTAATTAATAATAATTAATAAGTTGAATGGTAAATAGATAAATATACCTGTATGGAGGGAGAGACAAAAAGACCAGCCGCACAGCCCAAATCCAGCAAGATAATCCTGGTTTGGGAGTGGTGTGGTCTGGGTATTTGAAGAGTGTCTAATCTCAGTCAGCTGGAGCAATAAGTGCTCGCAGTTAATGTCTGGGATGGTTGTCAGGGAGACCTATGACGCTGCCCCCTGGACAGAGTGTGCGCGGCGCAGCCCCCACCGCGTGTGCGCGAATTCATCTTCGATCACAGCGCCGAAGGACTGAGAAGAAACACGCAGCAACTCTGCCTCCATGGGAGTCTCCCGCCAACTGAATCCTCTTCGCGATGACAGCTGTTAAATAGCTGGGGGCGGGGGCCACCCAGTGACATAAATGGTGACCCCGCCCCCCTCTGACATGAAGTCAGAAGGGGCGAGGTCACCTGTGTACGTCACCGGGTGGGGTCCCCTTTTAAAAAAAAATGAAAAACCTAAAGGGCCTGGTATGGATTTTGGGGGGACCCCCACGCATTTTTTTAAAAATGTTGGTGCTGGGTTCCCCTGATATTCATACTAGACCCAAAGGGCCTGGTAATGGACTGGGAGGAGGAACCCATGCCATTTTTTTTCAATGATTTTTATCTGTATTGCCGGGATTCGACAATTCATTACAGCCGCGAGCAGTTTTAAATGACTTTTTTCCTTTAGAAATGTAATTTTGCTGTGGTATTGTTCTTAACACGGGAAAAATGCGCTACTTTACAGGCATACTAAGGACACCCCCAGGCACGATATTTAAAGGACTATTTCATTTTTATTGTTTCACTTTAGGCATTAATAAAATCACTGCTCCTGAAAAAATGTTTTTTGCATTGATACATGTCCCCCTGGGGCAGGACCCAGGTCCCCATACACTTTTTATGGCAATAACTTGCATATAAGCCTTTAAAATTAGGACTTTTGGCTTTTCCTGTCCGTGTCCCATAGACTTTAACGGTGTTTGTGTGTTCATATGAATTTTTTGCCTGTTTGCATGTTTGGGTGTTTGGCTCATCCCTACTCTCTTGCTAGCACCAGGAACCCAGGACACATGTCCCACCTCTAAGACTACTTTCACACTGGGGCCGCTAGCTGGGCAGTTTTAACCCCCCCACTAGCGGCCAAAGAAGGGGTTAAAATTGCCTGTGTTGCGGCGCTTCTGAATCGCTTTTCAGGCGCATTTGAATGGGCAGGGCATTTTGGGAGTGCTAAATACAACGCTCCCAAACTGCCCCAAAGATGCTGCTTGCAGGACTTTTCCTAACATCCCACAAGCGCTCCGCTCCAGTGTGAAGAGTCACACTGAAATGAATTGGAGGCAGTTTTTAGGCAGTTTTCAGGGGCTTTACAGGCGCTATTTCTAGCGCTAAAACGCCTGTTACTGTCTGCCTCTGCAACAGCTGACATATGTCCCCACTACGCTGCAGGTCAGGGCAATGCAGAGCTGAAGCTCTGAGGTACCACATTATGTCAGGAGTAGAAAGAATAACCTTTGTGATCGGACAGGATATTTAGGTTTTTGTATGTGCAAAATTACTTGCTTTGCATACATAAATGAGTTTCTAAGCATAAATGAGGCCCTTTTTGGTAATTTGTTTTTACAGATACTCTGAATCATATTTTATAACACGTAGAGAGATGGAAACAAATACAAAAAAATGCAGTTTTACATGTAATATATTTGACTTAACTGTCACTACTTTAAATTATTTTATACTATTTATCCTGATTATAGTTACCCCATATATGCCTAGATTTTTATACATATGTCAGGGTTGTATGGCTGATAAATAAATGTGTACATTTAAGATTTCAAGTTATAAGGCATTTAACAGTACTGTAGTAGTGCTTTGAATACAATGACTGTAATTCACTGATGATTAAACAAAATCATATTCAATTGCTTTCAAGCATAAAACTAGAAAACTAATACTAAAGGACTGTCATAGTGTAAAACTGGAGTTTCTTCTACAATGATGCCGCGTACACACGGTCGGACTTTCCGTCAGAAAAGGTCAGACGGAATCATTTCATCGGATATTTCGATTGTGTGTGGGCTTCATCTGACTTTTTCTTTTGAAAATTCTGACGGACCTAGAAATAGAACATGTTTTAAATCTTTACGACGGAATCAACACCTATCGGGAAAACCGTTTGTCTGTATGCTAGTCCGACGGACCAAAAACTATGCAAGCGCAGCTATTGGCTACTGGCTATTTAATTTCCTTTATCTAGTCCCGTCATACGTGTTGTACGTCACTGCGTTCTAAACAGTCAGACTTTGGTGTGATCATGTGTACGCAAGTCCGGTTCAGCGGAACTCCGTCAGAAAAAAGGTCAGAGTTTTTTGTACGCGGCATAAGCCAATATATATTATTTTTTGAATAAGTTTAAAAACATTTTTCCTTATTTATTTATTTATCCTGTGACTGTTTATCACACAGATCCCCTTCTTTGCTCACAACTGAAGCTGCTGTACGTGAGAGGGACGGAGAAACAAAGTAGCACTAGCAAACAGTGAGAAAGTTTCTTGCTGTTTACAAACTTTCCCTGTGCTCTTTGGGCCTATTCACACATAAATGAACAGTAAAGTGCATAGGTTTACTGTCTGGCAGTTGTCCTGTGGTGCACGATTCAGTGCATCACTCAGCTCTTTTTATTATTTTTTTGTACTAACTTTATTTAAAGTGCACAAAAGTGACACTTCATTTATGTCTCTATACAGCAGCCCATTGTACACCTGTATAGTGACATACAATTCAGCTCCGAACGCTGCGGTAAAATGTAGCATGTCTGTGTTTTATTGCAGATCATTGCAGTGCAGCTCTGGGCTGCATTGCAGTTTCAATAGGACACACATAAAACAATTGTTTGTAATGGTGCCCAGCATTCTTTTTGAAGAAAAACTCTAGTCACCGCACGTGTGAATTGGCATTGACATGATCACTGGTAACCCATTAAGGGCTCATTTACACGACAATCCCCATGTTCAGTGTGTGATTCCCCATATCCATTTACAGGCATTTATAATGTGTTTGTGTTGAGGTTGCAGTGGGTTTATGGTTCAGCTGTGGCCTATTTTTTTGGCATTATGTTTTTTTTCTTTTTTTTTATGAATGTGTGGAAAAATGCAGAATGCTGTACTTTTTTTGAATGCACATGAAAGCACTTAATGGTGCAAACACAATCGTGCAAACACAATAATGTAAACTGAGCTCATTGAAATTCATTCATTTTTCTGGCATAAGCATCTGTACTGTGTTTTAAAACCTGTTTGACCACATCTGGTGTAAACGAGCCCCAAAAGTGGTTATTGATCAACCAATTGGGTTCTATGGGGGCACTGTGAAGCCTGCTCTCTAGGTGGGGGGCGATCTATGGAGCATTAAGCTGCATGGGAAAAAAGATTTTTACATTCAGGTCATTGTGAATAAAATATAACACAGACTCAGATAAAAAAAAAAACAACATACCACAGGTTTTAACCCTCCACAGGTTGGTTTATGGAAAAAAAAAAAAAATAATACAATCGGAGTTGAGTTTTAATCTTGCCATGGCAGTCATTTTATTTTATTCAATTGCTTAAGCAATGATTTTGCGCTATTCATTTACAATTTTATACATAAATAATTACTGTTTTATCTAGAATGGTGAAGACCATGTAAAGCAAACAAAATGACTATCTCTGTCACAGTGATGCAAAATATTCCAGTTGGGATTGAAATATCACATCTTTCATTACATCCCTGTGCGGTTAATTAATGTTATTCATATTTTTATTTTTGCTTCTGCATGATATTGTGACAGGAAGAATCTGATGTTAGAGCTCATTTGCATTTAGACATTGGTTTGATATAATAGAAAAACAAACTATTTGCAATGCAATGCGAAAATTAGGGTATGTTTTGTTATGAAAATAAAGGCAGAAATCTGTAGAGAACTTTTGCGCCTGACTGCACTTAGAAATCACTAGCTACGCATATGGCCTTGCAGATGCAAGCTGTGGAATGGAACAAAGACTTTTCCATAGATATGAAAGCTTACTTTGAGGTGGGACAAGCGGTTCAGTGATATGAGCCAGAGCTTTATAGTAGAGCTGGGGCTTATAAATTGGGAGGGACCAGCAGATGTTGTACAGCACCTGGGAGGCTCTCGATGGAGCAGAACATGAAAATGTAGAGAACCGCAATAAAGTCTGCTGAAAGTCTTGAAAAGCGTAAAGTAGACCTTGGGGAAATGTAATATTTTCTCAACAAAAACTGTATTCCTGGAATGCTTCTTCCTTTTTTTCTAATTTAGTGCATGTTAAATTATATGATTAAGCTACCATATCTTGAAAATGAAATCTGAGGACACCCTGCTGACCACATCCTCATTTGTAACAACACCCACAAAATTACACTTCATTTGTAGCCACACCCACAGCTGGTCACAGACTTCTGGAACAAGAGATTGACTTTCAGAGTATAAAGACCAAATACATTGTGCAAGATGAGCAGAGAAATGAAGCAATGTGTGTAGAATGCTATTACAAATTGTGGGTGCTGCCAAATAGTGGTAACAGTGGAAGGGGTTAAACAGGTATGGTAAACTAAAACCTGAGCCTACAGAATTCAGGGGTCGTGAAGGAATAACACACAGATTTCAGAGATCAAGTAACACACAGAGTGCAAGGGTCAGCAGTAACTAACGAAAAGTGCGCAGATGTTAGGGGTACGTAATGCAGAGAGCAGAGGTCAGGAGTAAGTTATGCACAGAGAGCAGAGGTCAGGAATAAAACCATGGGTTGCAGGAAAGAACACAGACAGTGTTGATGCGGGAATCCCTCCCTCAAGGCCATTGTCTTCTCCCAGTGTGGGGGGGTGGGGGTGGGCGAGTAATTATTAAGCTGGCTACACACTAAACGTTTTTTTTTTTTCGTGCAACCTGCTGATGGTTCGGGTCAGAGACACTGTACTAACCATGCAAGAGTCCAACGATCTCCCCCACTGAGATGTCGTGTTCTGACAGGGAGACACCCCCCTGGCCTGAACACTCCTATCAGCGCTCTCTGCCATTAGCTGGGAGCGCTGATCAGGGGTTGGTCAGCTGCTGGTTTTCCAGCATGCACGTCCAACAGCCACACGGGCAGGATGTCGGAAGTTTTTTTTTTTAACCGGCAAATGTCTCCCGACATTCTACCCACGTATACGAGACTTTCGTTGATAATTGACTTCCATACAGATATAATAAATACCATTAAATCTAGTTATGTATCCATTACCAATATACAGTATCTCACAAAATTGAGTACACCCCTCACATTTTTGTAAATATTTTATTATATCTTTTCATGTGACAACACTGAAGAAATTACACTTTGCTACAATGTAAAGTAGTGAGTGTACAGCTTGTATAACTGTGTAAATTTGCCGTCCCCTCAAAATAACTCAACACACAGCCATTAATGTCTAAATCGCTGACAACAAAAGTGAGTACACCCCTAAGGTAAAAAGTCCAAATTGGGCCCAAGGTGTCAATATTTTGTGTGGCCACCATTATTTTCCATCACTGCCCTAATCCTCTTGGGAATGGAGTTCACCAGAGCTTCACAGGTTGCCACTGGAGACCTCTTCCACTCATCCATGATGACATCATGGAGCTGGTGGATGTTAGAGAACTTGTACTTCTCCACCTTCCATTTGGGAATGCCCCACAGATGCTCAATAGGGTTTAGGTCTGGAGACATGCTTGGCCAGTCCATCACCTTTACCCTAAGCTTCTTAAGCAAGGCAGTGGTCGTCTTGGAGGTGTGTTTGGGGTCGTTATCATCTGGAATACTGCCCTCTGGCCCAGTTCCTGGAAGGAAGGGGATCATGCTTTGCTTTAGTATGTCACAGTACATGTTGGCATTCATGGTTCCCTCAATGAACTGTAGCTCCCCAGTGCCGGCAGCACTCGTGTAGCCCCAGACCATGACACTCCCACCACCATGCTTGACTGTAGGCAAGACACACTTGTCTTTGTACTCCTCACCTGGTTGCCACCACACACGCTTGACACCATCTGAACCAAATACGTTTATCTTGGTCTCATCAGACCACAGGACATGGTTCCAGTAATCCATGTCCTTAGTCTGCTTGTCTTCAGCAAACTGTTTGCGGGCTTTCTTGTGCATTATCTTTAGAAGAGGCTTTCTTCTGGGATGCCAGACATGCAGACCAATTTGATGCAGTATGCGGCATATGTTCTGAGTACTGACAGGCTGACCCCCCCACCCCTTCAACCTCTGCAGCAATGCTGGCAGCACTCATACTATGTCCCAACGACAACCTCTGGATATGACGCTGAGCATGTGGACTCAACTTCTTTGGTTGACCATGGCGAGGCCTGTTCTGAGTGGAACCTCTCCTGTTAAACTGCTGTATGATCTTGGCCACTGTGCTGCAGCTCAGTTTCAGGGTCTTGGCAATCTTTCTTCTTAAAGCGTAGGCCATCTTTATGTAGAGTAACAAATCTTTTTTTCAGATCCTCAGAGAGTTCTTTGCCATGAGGTGCCATGTTGAACTTCCAGTGACCCGTATGAGAGAGTGAGAGCGATAACACCAAATTTAACACACCTGCTCCCCATTCACACCTAAGACCTTGTAACACTAACGAGTTACATGACGACGGGAAGGGAAAATGGCTAATTGGGCCCAATATGGACATTTTCACTTAGGGGTGTACTCACTTTTTGCGGTTTAGACATTATTGGCTGTGTGTTGAGTTATTTTGAGGGGACAGCAAATTTACACTGTTATACAAGCTGTACACTCACTAATTTACATTGTAGCAAAGTGTAATTTCTTCAGTTTTGTCAAGATATAATAAAATATTTACAAAAATGTGAGGGGTGTACTCACTTTGTTAGATACTGTATGTACAGTATACTCTATATTCAAATGTATTTTTTCATAGAGCTAGAATAGGTACCTCAGTCTGTCTCAGCCTCATGCAATCCCCTGCACATTAAGACATTTGTACTATCATTCATGTGTGTGTTCATTACATCATTGTATTGTACAGTACAGTACAGAATTTTCATTTGTGTTTTGTACTTTTTACGACCTGATCATTGGAACAGAACCTGGTCATTAAGTGAGGAGTTACCTGTATTTAATCACCACTGTTTTTTTATTTTTTGCTAAACAAATGAAAATAGACAGAATATGTTAAAAAAAACTAAAAAAAATGTTTTTCTCAGTTTCAGTTATAAAATTTTGCAAATAAGTAATTTTTCTCCTTCACTTATGTGCACTGATGAGGCAAAACTGATGAGAAAACACTGATGAGGCTGCACTTGTATGCAGCACAGAGCGAGACCAATGCGGGGGGGGGGATGCACATGTTTCTGGGAGGACGCCTATGGAAGCCCTCCAGAACAAGAGAGCTGTGCTGTAGCCGTCTTTCGGCTATAATGCAATCATGAAGTGGCTGAAGTGAAAAACTTTGCACCAGGTATCTTGGAAGAATAATTTATGTAAATGAATCAGACACCACCTTAATTGCCTATTTTCAAAGAGCAATACATTTGTTCTGGGTAATATTGTCTGATATCTCCATGGCCCTTATTAATGTAGATGCCCTTCTGTGCAATCTTTCTAGTGCCTAGAATTGAACTGTGTATTCAAGAAGAGGTCTTATTAACGCTTTGCATGCGGGCAGGATCATGTCTGTCTTTTGACTCTGTGCTTCTTTTATCTTTTATGGCCTGTGTCAGTGGGGTTTTGTTCATGTCTGGAATGCTTCTCTTCCCATACAATCTAATAAGAAAGCAAGAACAACTTGAAGCAGATTGATTCAGGTGAAATGCATCTCAATAAACTCTGAGTGATCTCAGATGGGTGTCAAACCAACCAGAATTACAAGTGAAATGTACCTAAAAGCACACGGCAATTGCCCAATGACACTAGCGCTTTAAGATGATAAGTATCCTGCCTGCTCTAGAAGCTGCAGATTGGCCTTGTATAGTGTTAATAAGGCCTCTCTCACAAGGGCGCTGAGGCCCATATACCACAAATGTTTTTTTTCAGTGTCTCTGACCTTCAGGTGCTGCGTGCAGGTAGCCCATTTAACTTTATTAGGACACAGTGGATGCATGGACACAGTCACTCGTCCTAATTTGACAGGTGAGCGACCCTAAACACATACTGTGTGCATTCTGGGCCATATCCATATGCCTGTCAATTAAAATGAGTTTAATAGATTTTAAGAGGCTGCATGTGCACAACACCTAGAGGTTAGAGACAACAGAAAAAAATGGCCCATGCAGCGCCCATGTGAATGAGGCATAAGTGTATGATCTACTAGAACACCCAGATCATTCTCCATCATTGACTCCCACAGTTATGATCCCCCTCAAACATACAGTATAATACATGTATGCACTGTATGTAGCCCCATGTGCATAACTTTACATTTATCCAAATCAAACCTTATCTGCCATGTAGTTATGTGTGTAAAATGAAGCTTAAGCTACCAAACTCTTATTTTTTTAGTCCTTCCCATACTAAAGAAAGCAAATATATACAAAACCACAACACATTACTTTTCGGAAGCAAAACAGTCATTGTTGGGTAGAACCAAAAAAAATGAAAATGTACTGGAAGAATGACGATACCATCAATATCATGAGTACCAGAAAAAACTGTAAATGTAGCCTTTCTTGTGTAATCATTTTTTTTTGTCCCTAAGGAGCTGCAAGTATGCTGGGATCCCCAACCCTGCACAGCGAGGCACACTGAATTTTCACAGGCACTTCTGAGTCAGAGAACAGTCCGTGACTTTTTTATTGAGGATAATAACTTGGATAGGGATTGGAGGTTATTGGATGCCCATTGACTTCCAGAACAAACTTCAGGGACAACTCTTCCTATATACAGTCTATTTACACATCTCATCTTCTTTCTCCAGCACACACTTGCTTGCAGAACCAAACTGGAACACTGTAAATGCCTGACAGTCACTTAGTCAGGTGAAGCAGAAACCCCATTACAGGCAGGAACCCACAGCCCCCTAGTTATGTAGCAGACTTTCAGTGCCCAGCTAGCATCACTCCTGTGGCTACTGATCCCAGCACCCCCTCTTCAGGCACTGTCAACCCACCTGGCTGCAACTGCCCCTTCCACTAGCCCTCCAGGCTATCTTCTCCTCACAGTCCTCCAGACTGACACTCACCAACCTACCTGGCTGACTCTCAGGAGATCTCCCAGTTGTGCTGACCTGCTCCTGCTGTCCCCTCTCCTTGCTTCCATGCCTCCAGGAAGGGTTTCCTCCATGTGTTTTGGTAGGTCACCCCCCAGACTAGGAGGCAGGCACAACAGCCTCCTCAGCACTCCATCTCCATCTTCCACCTGACTGCCCCTCCCTGACATGACTCATGCCTAATTATGAGGTGGCCTGCCCCCTGCCAGCCCTTCACTGGGGATTGGCTGAGGCCCTCCTAACCCAAGCAGCTCCTCCTAGCTTACACCCACTATGCCCAGAACATTCTCCAATGTCCCAGAAAACAGGGGGGAGGCATCAGAGAAGTTTCTGGGATGAGTCACCCAGCCCTGAGCCACTAAACCCTGACCCAGATTCACAGCCCAGGTTTGGCCCTAAGCCAAGCTAAAATTTTCCTACACTAACAGCTATACTAACCTTCTAGCACACTAGAGGGTGCTACATTTTGATCATAAATGATCGTCTGTTAGTCTTACCAGCTACATCACTAACCTAGTCTCAAAATACCAACCAAATCGTTCTCCTTGTTCCTCCCAAGACCTCCTGCTCTCTAATTCCCTTGTCACCTCCTCCCATGATCACCTCAAGGACTTCTCCCAAGCCTCTCCCTGAAAACATTCCTCTTCAGAGAACCCTGTCCTGCCCCCATCTGACAACTGTACTTTTGTGTTCTCCATCAGCTCATCCCCCACAGTAATTACCTTTTGTATCACTTGACCCTTCCTTTTAGATTGTAAGCTCTAATGAACAGGGCCCTCTGATGCCCCCTGTATTGGCAACCCTTCTCTGCATAGGAAGGAGGACCCTCAGAAAAAAAATGCAATGCCAGAAGTAACTGTTTTATCTGAGATTACAAACTAGGCAAGTGTTGTGGATAAGGCTCCTAAGAGACTAAAAAAGTTATCTTCTTGTTGGTGATTTAATTGTAAGAGGTGATTCTTTAGGAAATCACGTGAAGGTATCAAACAAAGTTAGATGTCTGCCTGGTGTTACTGTTAGGAGAGATAAAAGGAGCATTATAAAAATTGTTAAAAATGCTAGTGAAGAGTGCAATGTTGATGTTGTCGTGCACCTTGGCATAAATGATTTGTCCCAAAATAATGTGCATTCTGTACAGAAGGATTTTCAGAATTTAGGCCAGGATCTTCAACATTTGGGGTGTGCTGTAACATTTTCAGAGGTTTGTGCATAATGAACAAGAGAAAGTACTTTGTATAGCAGAGTTTGTGTGTATCTGGCCAACGAGCACGTCATGTGCTATTAGCGAATAGTGAATAGTGGATCTTTTCTAGTTGTATGTGTGGGTTTCATTATTGCCAATTTTATTACATGTTACCCTAATAAACTATATTTAATTTTAATCACTTTCTCCGATCATTGCCCACCATATCCACAGTAGCTGTCTTTGGACACAGGAGAGTCACTTCCTTGTGCCTCTCCTTTGATCCTCCTTTTTTTCGTATTATTTATTTCAAAGCATTTTGACTTTATTTAGTATGTTATTTTTCTGAAGCTTTTACTTGGTAATGTAACATTGTGGGTTCCATCCATTTCTGACTTGAATCCCATCTACGCAGCAGGCATTTTCTAATAAAATTTGAGGTGAAACTCTCAGAAAAAATCTTAACACAAATTTTTTAGACCATACTATATTAAAAGAAAACTTTTTTTTTTTAATGTGAGAGTGTTATATTAAAATATATTAAACATTTTTGTGTTACAAAAAAAACATATTTTTCATGCCCTGATATTTGTAGAATACATCTATTTTCAAGTGAACTAAACCAGTTGTCTGTAGCTATATTAAATCCTCATGAAGTAATCAATTTCCTCAGCACAACTGTACCAAACAGACTGTTAACAGTACCCAGGAGTAAAATGAGGAAATTCCTCCCGCAAAGTAGGTAATCGCTCTGACTGTGCTCTTTGGTAAGTGTTCTCTAAGGTAAAAAGAAGAAAGCATTTTCGATACATTCAGGAAAGAAAATCAGAATAGGAATTTGAATTTAATCTTTATCTTGAACAGTTACAAGTTTAGCTACTACTATTAATTGTACTCGGAGTCAATCTGTGGATAGTGTACAAAGGAACAAAAAGCAACAAAGAACATAGACCTGAGTTGTGCCCTGGTCAAATGGTCAGTATGCCTAAAAGGGGGCATACCCAAGTATGAATTGAAATAAAATGAAAAAAGAAAAGAAAAAAAAGGGAATGGGTGGGTGGGACACGAGATCCTACGACCATAGGAAGGAGAAGAAGGAGGGCAGGCTTTATGCAGCCTGACTCCTCCTACAATAACAGGCTGACTTGCAGTCAGCCTTACACTTGTACTCGGAGTCAATCTGTGGATAGTGTACAAAGGAACAAAAAGCAACAAAGAACATAGACCTGAGTTGTGCCCTGGTCAAATGGTCAGTATGCCTAAAAGGGGGCAAAAATGACCAGTAGGATGAATATGAAGCCAAATTATAGCCCACTGAAATTACGTATAATCTACCAAATACCAACCGCTTGTGGTATCTCTAAAGTGGCTCTGGGCCAACCCAGAGAACAAGACGACCTCCACTTACCCAATACGGCTGAAGTCCCAGGCACAAATATGCAGAACTGCTCCTGTCTCTTATGACCCAAACCTGGGTCATGAGCACCGAGCTAGTACCCAACACGAAGGAGACCATGGGAATGTGATAGATACAATACGGAAAATATGACCCATGATGAGAAGTCTGCTGATCACAGCAGGAGGGCTACTTTCAGGAACCCTGAGGATGGCTTTAATAGAATGTACAGCAAATAAAGAAAACCTGTCCGGGTCTACTAACGACATGAAACGCTGAGTCCCAATCAGATACGCCCCGACACTGCTGTGCCGATATGAGTTAAAAGAGGCAAAAACCGAACCAAGTAGGAAGCCTGCTGATACTGGCCTAGGGACTGAGAAAATTCAGAACCCACAAAAACCCCTGAGCCCGTAAAGGCTGCTGGAGCTGCCATGGCTGACTAACCAATAGTTCCATGCTTTGCCAACCCTAGCCAAGAGTAGCTAGGCAATAAAAGGTCATGTGCATGGATAAGGAGGAACCACAGTCCCCTGGGTAACCTATTTTTGTGTAAGTGACACACCACTGGGACAGCAACATGAACTACGAGAGAAACATGAGCATACTGAGAAAACCTGCACCAGGAACGAAAGCTACGTGAAGGAACGAAACCCATGTATGCGCGAGCTTACAAAATGTGAGCAGCCTAAAAACCGAGGCTGCCAGAAACCGCAAACTACCTGCGAAATACCAGTAGCATGAGAACGTGAATTAATGAACGTGTGATGAACATGAGAACGAGAATAACCTTGTGAAAACATGAGAAACCTGGAAAAAAAACGAGAGAAACATAAAAGTGAGTTTAACATAGAAACAACAAATTGCATGAGAAGCATAAAATTATATGAAAAACATAAAATTGCATGAGGAACATAAATAGCATGAAAATGTAAATAACATGAGAACACGTAAATTGCATGGGAAACGTAGATTGCATGGGAAACGTAGATTGCATGGGAAACGTAGATTGCATGGGAAACGTGAACTGCATGAGAAACGTAAGTTTGTACGAAATACATAAGCAACGTAAGAACAGATGAGAAGACTTGCCACCGAACAAGCCGATTAAAAAACGATCACCTCAATCTGTTAAACCCATAGACGTGACGGGTAATCTGCAGTGGTAGAACATGAAACAATTCAGCTGTATGAAAGCAACCAGATAACATCACAAATAACCAGCCCAAAACATAACACCCCTAATACCTGACAAGTATGAAGATGTGAGTGCAGAAATGACAAGACCAAGAGCGTAAAAAATGAACCTAATGACGACACCCCCCTACTGTATGCAGTGAGCGAGCCCGAGCAACCTACCACGCCAAGACAGGAAAATTAAAAACGAACACTCAGGGCTAAAGTACCCACAGACCGTGGTGGGTAGTAGTAAAGGTGTAATGTGAACGTGCACGTATGACGTATGGAAAACAGGTGAGAAGATTGTGGGACAACAATCAATTAAAAACGAAACCTCAGCCTGTACGGATCTGTAAACGTGACAGACCCTGAATGTGAGCACTAGCTAACGGTAATGCAGTGAACGAAAGGCTGTGACATAAAACATATGACATGAACGTAAGAGACATGGGGAAATGAGAGAAGCATGGGGAAACGAGAGAAGCATGGGAAAACGAGAGAAGCATGGGAAAACATGAGGAATATAGGAAACAAAGAAAATAGGAAAAAACATGAATAGGCATAAGTAGTGACAAATTGCATGAGAACACTGTAAAATTTGCATGAGAACACTAAAAATTGCATGAGAACACGTAAAATTTGCATGAGAACACTGAAAAATTGCATGAGAACACTGAAAAATTGCATGAGAACACTGAAAAATTGCATGAGAACACTGAAAAATTTGCATGAGAACACGTAAAATTTGCATGAGAACACGTAAAATTTGCATGAAACGTAATTGCATGAGAAAACTGTAAATTGCACGGGCAACCGTAAAATGCATAAGAACCATAATCACATGAGAAACTGTGAAAAAGCACGAGAAACCGTAACAAGCATGAAAAACCGTAAATTGCATACCAAACTAATATGCATGAGCAACCGTAAATTGCATGAAAAACCGTAAAATGAATAAGAAATCGCAAATCGCATGAAAACCGTAAAATGCATGCGAAACCGCGAATTGCATGAAAAACCGTAAAATAAATGAGAAGTCATAAATCGCATGACAACCGTAAAATGCATGAGAACACTGTAAAGTTGCATGAGAACACTGTAAATCGCATGAAAAACGTAATAGCATGAGAAACTGTAAAAAATTGCATGAGAAACCGTAAAATGCACGGGCAACCGTAAAATGCATGAAAAACTGTAATCACATGAGAAACTGTAAAAAAGCACGAGAAACCGTAACAAGCATGAAAAACCGTAAATTGCATACGAAACTAATATGCATGAGCAACCGTAAATTGCATGAAAAAAAAAAGTTAAATGAATAAGAAATCGCATGAAAACCGTAAAATGCATGCAAAACCGTAAAATAAATGAGAAATCATATGACAACCGTAAATGCACAAGCATGAACAACTGTAAATTGCATATGAAACTAATATGCATGAGCAACCGTAAATTGCATGAAAAAACGTAAAATGCATACAAACCGTGAATAGCATGAAACCGTAAAAAAAATGAGAAATCATAAATCGCATGAAAAACCGTAAAATGCATACAAAACCGTGAATAGCATGAAAACCGTAAAATGCATGAAAAAAAAATCGTAAAATGAATGAGAAATCGTAGATCGCATGTAACCATAAAATACATGAGAAACCATAATTCCATGAGAGACCGTAATTGCATGGGAACCGTAGATCGCATAAGATTGTAACATACATGAAAAACCGTAAATTACATGAGAAATCGTAACTTGCATGCCCCCAAAGGACCCCCACAGAAAATCATGAGATGATAAGCGATGAGCAAGTGTCATGACAACCCCACAGCCTGAATTGACCCCTGAACCCTGTGTTTGTGCATGCGACAGGCATAAATAATTACCTAAAACCTACAATACATGATTGTATTAACACGTTCAAACTGAAAGCCATATTAGACAGTGAGGAGTACACAGTACACTTTCCCCAGGAGGCGAAGATGTGATAGGACCTGAACTGACAGAATCACCTGAATATTCCACAACAACCTCTACCCTCCCCACACAAGACCCCCAGTGACACTAACTCCGAGTGGGGTAACCGAAAATGAAAGCCGAGACTCCCCTTACCTGCCCCTCTGCCGACCCAGAGGCACTAACAGCGTAGTGGATGCAGAGCTGAGAAGCGAAGCACCGCATGAGCTGCTCCGAAACCCGGAATTGACGTCAGAGCCGCCCGGGAATAACGCTGCACGAAATCCCATACCCTGCCCATACATACCTATGCTGCAACAAAACCAAGGCATCCCCGAAAGTCTATGTAATTGGATGTCCCTCAGAATTCCTGTAAGGATCCTTTTGTAGGATATACACTGGTACTGACATATGGCTGAATGTCATACAAAGTACGTTGAGGGATCCTCTGATAGACTGTAAAATGATTAAACCACATATAATATGGTGTACTTAATGAGTTGTGTTATAAGACCAACCCTCCTATGAGCAGCGTGAACCCAGAGTGAATAAAGGCAGCATAGCAGGTGCCAATGCCCCCTGCACATCCTGCCATGCTGCTGCTGCCACCGGACACACAGACAGCGGAGCTGACAGGCACTGCAGCAGCTGCAGGAGATCCCTCCCCACATACTTTGAACTGGGTTTCCATACTGTTACTAGCATCTTTTTACAGATAAGTCTTAGTAATGAGGACTGCAGAAAGCTGCAAGGGTTTAAGAGACAACTGCCACAGGCTGCTCTGTCTGCAACTGATCCATGGACCCCTCGACCGTACTACACATTAAATACCTTGCAACAGCTGAACCCCTTCCTCCACCGCGTAAGTACCGGCTGGCGGCTCCCACGTGGAGCTAGATGTGTACAGGGAAAGGAGCAGCCCAGTGGCCGATCACCCCCCGCGTCAGCAACGGAAAGAGCGGACAGGCGGCCCCCTTGAAAAAACGGAGCGGCACAAGGAAAGGAGCAGAGGGTGGCCGAACACCCCCTCTCCCCAATAAGGACACCAGGAGAAGCAGCGGCCTGTGAACCCGGCGGAGCCGCCGCTGCACATCCTCCTCGTTCAATCCGTGTGACACCTGAACCCCCCCAAAACACACTGCCACGAGCAGAGAGAGCAGCCGCTGACATCCTCCTCGTTCAATCCGTGACCCGGAAGTGACGTCAGAGTCACCCGGAAGTGATGCTGACACGAGATCCTACGACCATAGGAAGGAGAAGAAGGAGGGCAGGCTTTATGCAGCCTGACTCCTCCTACAATAACAGGCTGACTTGCAGTCAGCCTTACACTTGTCATCATTGCAAATTGTTTTCAATGAAAAATACTATTTTGGTTGTACTGGGCATAAGGCTTTGGGTATTTTTCTGCCCAATTATTCAGGGTTCCTCATTACTGTAGATGCCTGACATTGTATTGTGCAAACACAAGAAGAAATGTTCCTGTGTGCATACAAAACAGGTATTTCTTGTTCTACTAGAGGAATGAACCTTAATTAAACGCAACATATAATATTTGTGTACATAACTACTTAGCTAAGTCTAATGAAACAATCATAGTTATATTTTCTCTTAGGCACTAAAGTACATAGGGTGTCAAGATTCAGTCAAAAATATATATACATGTATATAGGCAACAATGACAGGGAGGCTACACTCTCTGGTACAGTTTGGCTTATTCAGCCGATCAGAAATACACTATATTGTCAAAAGTATTGGGACACCTTAGTCCGTAGGTTTCAATATTGAGTTGACCCACCCTTGGCAGCTATGATAGCTTCAACTCTTTTGAGAAGGCTGTCCACAAGGTTTAGGAGTGTGTCTATGGGAATGTTTGGCCATTCTTCCAGAAACGTATTTGTGAGGTCAGGCGCTGATGTTGAATGAGAAGGCCTGGCTCACAGTCTCCGCTCTAATTCATCGCAAAGGTGTTCTATCGGGTTGAGGTCCAAATCATTTGGTGGAGGGGAGATTATGGTGTGGGGTTGTTTTTCATGGGTTGGGCTTGGCCCCTTAGTTCCAGTGAAGGGAACTCTTAAGGCATCAGCATACCAAGACATTTTGGACAATTTCATGCTCCCAACTTTGTGGGAACAGTTTGGGGATGGCACCTTCCTGTTCCAACAGGACTGTGCGCTACTGCACGAAGCAAGGTCCATAAAGCTATGGATGAGCGAGTTTGGGGTGGAGGAAATTGACTGGCCTGCACAGAGTCCTGACCTCAACCCGATAAAACACCTTTGGAATGAACTACAGTGGAGACTGCGAGCCAGGCCTTCTCGTCCACATCAGTGTCTGACCTCACATATGTGCGTCTGGACATTCTCATAGACACACTCCTAAACCTTGTGGACAGCCTTCCCAGAAGAGTTGAAGCTGTTATAGCTGCAAAGGGTGGGCCGACTCAATATTGAACCCTACGGACTATTGCCCCGTACACACGGTCAGACTTTGTTCGGACATTCCGACAACAAAATCCTAGGATTTCTTCCGACGGATGTTGGCTCAAACTTTTCTTGCATACACACTGTCACACAAAGTTGTCGGAAAATCCGATCATTCTGAACGTGGTGACGTAAAGCACGGGACTATAAACGGGGCAGTGGCCAATAGCTTTCATCTCTTTATTTATTCTGAGCATGCGTGGCACTTTGTCCGTCGGATTTGTGTACACACGATCGGAATTTCCGCCAACGGATTTTGTTGTCGGAAAATTTTATATCCTGCTCTCAAACTTTGTGTGTCAGAAAATCTGATGGAAAATGTGTGATGGAGCCCACACACGGTCGGAATTTCCGACAACGAGGTCCTATCACACATTTTCAGTCGGAAAATCCGACCGTGTGTACGGGGCATAGGACTGGGATGCCATTAAAGTTTATGTGCATGTAAAGGCAGGCATCCCAATACTTTTGACAATATAGTGTATATTCCTGTAGTATTAAATGACACTAGGGGGTTTATTTACTAAAACTGGGGAGTGCAAAATCAGGTGCATCTGTGCATAGTAACCACTCAGCTTCTAACTTCAGCTTGTTCAATTAAGCTTTGGAAAAAAAAACTGGCAGCTGACTGGTTTCTATGCAGAGCGGCACCAGATTTTGCACTCTCCAGTTTTAGTAAATCAACCCCACAGTGTTAGGGCCTGGGTCTGAACCTGGGACTTCTGCTGTTTCTAGCAGTAACTCTTCTTGCTGAGCTACCTGAAACGCTGGACTGTGCTCTCTGCAGCCAATATCTTGCTGTTGTCACTCCTGCTGTCATCCGTATCTTTGCAACCACTTGTTACCGACCTTTGGCTTGTTTACTTACTATGCTTTTGCTTGATCCCCACCTGCTATATCTTCTACTGGACCCCGGCCTGCTCACCTCCTTGTAGGGAGATCCTGAGGACTACGACCTGGTACTAACATGCAGAAAAACCTGTCTTCTCAATCTGGAGCTCTGGTGAATACTGGTTAGTACTTAGACCCCACACCTCGGATGAGCCTGTGTCATTCACCAGGGTTACCTGCTTGTACAGTATACCTAACCTGCAGGTTGGTGGGAATCTCTTTACTGCTATAGCTACTGGTCTCTAAGCCTGATATCTGACAGAATTATTGGGCCCAGTCATACAGACATTTCTGTCAGATAATGCACCACTTTGCCCAGAAAATTGTTGAAATTACAGATGTTTAGGCATTGTCATGTTTATTTCTTTTTTTGTATTGGTATAACACAAAAAAGTGGAGAAACAAAAAGCCAAATCTGGCACGTTCCACGCAAAACTCCGAAAATAGACTGGATGAAATTATTGGCACCATCTCAAAATAATTGTATTTCAGGGTTGTGATTCTCCTGTAATTTGTAATAAACTCACCTGTATCAATTAACAGGTGCTGACAATATAGAAATCACACCGACAACCAGTTAAAATGGTGAAAAAGTTACTCAATCTTTCTGTTATGTGTTTCTGTGTGCCACACGGAGCATGGAGAAAAGAAAGAACAAAAGATAATTGTCTGAGGATTTGAGAACATAAATTTTGGAAAAGCATAGACAATCTCAAGGTTACAAGTCCATCTCCAGAGATCTTCATGTTCCTGTGTCCACTGTGTGCAACATTGTCAAGAAGTTTACAGCCCATGGCACTGTAGCTAATCTCCATGGACGTGGACAAAAGAGAAAAATTGATCAAAGACTGCAACGAAGGATTGTTCGAATGGTGGAATGGCTGGAGAAGTTGGTGAAAGAAGAGTGGTCCACAATTTCAGTAGAGAGGTGTAAGAAACTCATTGATGGTTACCGGAAGCAATTGTTTTCAGTTATTTTTTCCAAGGGGCGTGCTACCAAATATTAAATTTAGGGTGCCAATAATTTTGTCCAGTCAATTTGTGGAGTTTTGTATGGAATGTAGTAGATTTGGCTTTTATGTCATACCAATACAAACAAAAGAAATAAACATTAGAATGCCTAAAGTTTGTAATTGCAACAATTTTCTGGGCGAATTGGTGCATTATCTGACAGAGATGCAGGGGTGCCAATATTTTTGCCCATGACTGTAGCAAATACCATGGCTCCTTTCATGCAGAAAATTGCAGAGCTGCAAGAGTTCAGTGTTTCCTACCAAGAAAAAGTTTCCAAACTGGAATGTGTGGTAGAAGGGCAACAGGTGGAAATCCATACTCTGCTGAGACGATTGCTGGACTTATGTTCCCAACATATTGCTATTGCACGTATGCCTCTACCACTCACGTTCAATAGAGACCACCGCCGCTACAAAGGTTTCCTTAACCAATGTCACATTTTTTTTCAAATGAAACCTGCTGCATTCACTCCTGAGAAACACAAGGTATTGTTTGTTATCAACAGTACAAACAAATGGGCACTGCCCTCACCTATAACTGGCCTGTGCAGCAAGCAACACATGGAAGGGAAATGCATGCAAAACAAAACCAAAGAAATTCCCAGCTCAATTTACCACCCAGCCTGCAACCAACCAAATTATCCGTTAAATTATTAACAGTATGTGTTGAAAACAGGGGTTTAGCTTGCACACATTTGCAAATACATGCGTAAGCTACAGAGCCCCGTCAAGGCACCCCAGTATTTTCTGCAGTCCTAACTCTAAATTTTGAGAGCCTCTACAGAGGAAGCACATGCATTATAATGGATAGGCAGAGGGCAGGTGATGCTGAAGGGAGCCCACCCATCCTTTAACCTCCCTGGTATGATAATTTCAGATTTTTGAAGCTCAAAGCGGTACATTGTTTTGCATGGAAATTTGGCGTTTTATATTGTAGGCCTGTAATTCTTAGGAATAACACACTTAAATCTGTCCAAACAAGAGTCTAGAAGACATCCGGGGTATGATAAAGTTTGAAACATGAAATCATAAATTATAACATATGAAATAACTATAAATACTTATAAAAAATAATAATATAATAATACATTTTATTCAATAATGTAATCAAATCAAAAACACTGAAATTTGCTCAGTTGCAGAAATGTCCCTGTCATTACTTTCAGTGTTTGATGACGAATTTCCCCACGAATCACTATCGCTCAATTCTGTGAGTGATTCTAATTGACTATAGCTGTTTTTGAGCTCTAAAACCGCTTTTGATGTAAAGGGACACTTTTTGGTTGCCATGGACATTCTCAGGTTTCCAGGCAGAAAGAACAGTATATATAATATAAAAGTGCATGCAGGGCATTGGACAAAACAATGGGGACAAAATGGAGTTGAAATAATTTGATACAGTAATGTAATTTGTAAGATTACAGTGTACTCCATGTGTTATGTATTTTTTACATTTGCCGCTGGGCTTTGCCCCGTGCGTTGCAACGCTCGCAGGGAAAGGAGCCCAGCACTGTGATGATTTGAGCGGAGTACACAGCCCGCAGGCACAGCGGGGGGAAATCACAGGATCCTGGGGATAAGGTAAGTAACTTTACAAGGATCCTGCAATGCAATCCTGAGTGTGGCTCAGGGTTACCGCTTTTGCTAATGAAAATTCACCCCGAGCCACACTCGGGAATACCGCTAGGGAGGTTAAGCACAGTGGCGCACCAGACACCCAGCATTTAGCACCATGGCAGCAAAGCTGTCCAGTGCGTCCCCTCACCAATATTTCAACAGTACAAACAAATTGCCACTGCCCTCACCTATAATTGCCCTTTGCAGCAAGGAACACATGGAAGGGCAACGCAAATGCAAAACAAAACCCAAAAAATTCCCAGCTCAACTTACTGACTGGCCTGCAACCAACCAAATTATCCTTTCTAACAGTACGGGTTATAAATCTTGACTGAGGAAGCCCTAGCTTGGGCCTCCCCTTATGTAGAACAAGACAGCGCCACTTTGAATAATTTTAAGACTTTTGTAACTGCGATAAATCAGGGCCTTGATGATGGCGATAGCAGAAAAGTGACCAGGTGCCTCTAGTACCATGCCTTTATCCTGATATATAAAATACATAAAAACAAACTGTTTCAGTACTCTCACATCACTATAATAGAACAACTTTTTATGTTCAGATTGCTGTAAAAAAAGAATATAAATAATGGTGCTCTGTGGTAGAGTAAAAGGCAGTGAAGTTGTAGTCAACTGAAATGATTTAGAAGTGACTTGTTGCTAACTAAATGTACTCTCAGGTATTTTCTGTCTGCTGGGATTGATGACTCAATAAATCTGTGGATTCATTGTCCATGGTTATTTTTTGCTGCTTAGAAAACATTACTTTTTTGTAGTTCATGTTGATATTCTAGCAGCTCAACAACCTGCTTACAGCTGGCCTATTTTAAATTACTGCACCGACTGCTAATGCTATTAAAAGTTACGTTTGATTTTACTAACTGTTTTGGCTTTAAGCATTGTCAAAGTGATGCAAATCAGGATACTAACATTTGCATAATGGCTATGTTTCCTTTTGCAGTGATTCTGATTAAAAATCATGCAAGCCAAGTTTATGCAGTAGTTTATCTATAAGGAAAGGGAATGAGTATTTTGTTTTTTTTTTGTAAACGCAAAGTTTTATTTGAAAAAAAAATTGCTTTGTAATTTTAAAGATGAATTCCAGGGTAACCAAATAGCATTCAAATAATATGTAGGAGCTTCTTGTAATAAAGCCTAGTCACTGTTTCGCTCTCTCCTTATGCAGGGTGAATGGTCTTGTCTCTGCCCTCTCCTGTAGTTTTATGTCAGCAGCCTATAGTCTGTGGAGCTACTGGTTCCCTCCCACAGCTCTCCTCTCTGCACAGGCCATGTGTAGTCCAGTGATGATGTCACTTCGAGGTAATATTGGGGTGTGCAAAGGCATTTGTTGCACACAAAGTCTATTGAGCACGATATTTGAATGAAATTGTCTGTGCCTGGAGTTCAGCTTTAGGCAAGGTTTACACATGTATGTTGCAGTTTTCCCCTCCGTTTGCACTGTAAATTTCCAAAGCAGCTGTTCAGTGGGTCAGCTCTGATTTAGAGACAATTCAGATGCAAAATTTTGGAGGTGGCGGATACCAACGACTTTAACAATAGCTGGTTGCTAAGAAGCGGGCAAGGAAGCCAGCCACCACGTCCTTACAGCGGAGCTCCATCCAAAAGGGGAAGCTCCGCTTGTTCACACCCTCCACTGCCACATTTGGCAATTTTTTTGGGGGGAGAGGGGAGTGAGTACCTGGTTTTGACAGTTACCCGCCTCCACTTACTGGTAAAATCGCCGCATGACGATCTACATATTTTCCGGCCCCTTCTCCTTCCCCCAGCTGCCTTCTGGGACACACACAGGTCCCAGAAGATGGCGGGACCATTCAGAAAGTGCAGCGGGATTTGCGCATGTGCAGTAGGAAAGAGGCTGTGAAGCCTCAAGGCTTCACTTCCTGTTTCCCTTACTACAGATGTTGGTGCCTGCACCCGAAGCAGATTGACGAATCGGCTAGGGGTGTCGACATTGTGGGATCCCTGGACAGGTAAGTGTCCTTCTATTAAAAGTCAGCAGCTACAGTATTTGACCAGCGCACTGACCGGCAGCACTGATGGGCACTGACTGGCGGCACTGATGGGCACTAATAGGTGGCACTGATTGGCACTGACAGGTGGCGTTGATGGACACTAATAGATGGCACTGATGGGCAGCACTGATTGGGCAGGTACTGACAGGTCTTAATGCTGAGCACTTTGGCAGTACAAATTGCATCAGTACAAATGTGCACAGTCCTGTTTCTTTTCCATTGTGCGAGCCATTACACTACAAAACCAATGCACAAGTCTTATACACAATACTCCATAAATCCATTTTTCATAGGAAGTTTTTTAATAACTGTTCAGAAAAAAATCTCCATATTATGTCCTACATTTACCCAGATGATTTATTATACCAATTATAAATTTGCAATGCTATGCTAGATGAATGGGCACAGGCTATCGCCATAGTTTCTATGAAACAATGTAATGGAAGAAAGAGTATCAACTCATGCATTGTTCATTTAAACAATGGGAAGCATAAAGTGACTACTTTTGATAATCACAGTGGTACATGAGCTGCTCAAGAATCTTTCTCCAAACTCAGTGTTGCTGGCAAGATGGCCTGAACTGAAACTGCTGTGATTCTGCCACCCTCTGCTGGACAAAGTGTTAAACTAGATTAAGGTTATATTTCTGCTGGGATAGCTCAGCCCTGCTCTACACTGACAAATCTAGACCAGGTACAGTGTTACGAAAAATCACTGCTGCTTTCCCACAACTAACTGCCGGCTTTACAGCCAACATATACAACAATGATCTAGTTACATTCCAAGTATCCTTCATGAATTGTGAGTTATGATGCAATGTATATAATAAACATACCAGTTGCCTGCATAAAAATATATATATGTACAAAATTTGGGGACCTCTATAGAATTGTGATGAAAATGATTAGTATTCCATATTAACAGAGGTATTCCATATCAAGTATTCAATTTCAACGTCACATAACGTCAGAGGCGGACGAGGTCACCCGTTTACGTCACTGGGTGGCCCCGCCCTCAGCTATATAACAGCTGTCATCGCAAAGGGGCTTCAGTCAGCGGGAGCCTTTTTTTTTCTATTGGGTCGTCGGACGCTGTGATCAAAGATGAATGGACATCGCGGGACAGTTTTTTTTTTTAATAAAGGACTTGTACCCGATAACCATTCACTTTGGGGGGGCAGGATCTGGGGATCCCCTTGTTAAAGGGGGCTTCCAGATTCAGATAAGCCCCCGCCTGCAGACCCCCCCCAACCACCAGGCAAGGGTTGTGGGGATGAGACCCCAAAGAATCCTCCCCATGTTGAGGGCATGTAGCCTGGTATGGTTCAGGAGGGGGGGCGCTCTCCCTTCCTCCCCTTTTCCTGCGGCCTGCCAGGTTGTGTGCTTGGATAAAGGTCTGGTATGGATTTTGTGGGGGGCCCCTACGCAATTAAAAAAAAAAATTGGTGCAGGGTTCCCCTTAATATCCATACCAGACCTGAAGGGCCTGGTATGGATTTTGGGGGGACCCCCACACAATTTTTTTTTAATTTGGGTGCGGGGTTCCCCTTGATATCCATACCAGACCCAAAGGTCCTGGTAATGGACTGGGGGGGGACCCATGCCTTTTTTTCAATGATTTTTATCATATTGGAGCTCTTCTCTGTTTTTCATCCACTACCTTGGGGGCAAGTGGGCGCTTCTCCCCCTTCCAGGCAGACGATTTGGATAACACCAGGTTGGAGACGCTGGACGTATCAGCTGTGTTGGACGCCATCACTACATGGTCCCCGCAGAGGGCTAAATCTGCTTGCACGCAAGACCTCGCTAATAGGAAGGTCCACCACTCAGGGTAAGGGTCCACCTTTAGCACTTTCTTGGATTTACTTCAACTGAAAGTCACATCTATATACTCTTCTCTTCTCCCTTCATCTATATGGGGTACGGCTTGATGGAACGTGGATGGGTTTCCCCAACTCTCATGAAGTTGGCACATACTCATGGAACTTTTTCTTGCTGTTCAGTTTGTGGACCATATTCACAGTTTTTATGTGTTTTCACTACTGATGAATCTCACTTTGGTTTGTGATAGATTGATGTGATCACTAATTCAGTACTTGTTATATTTTAGTTTTTCATATACGTGTTTTTGTACACTTGTGTACACTTATCTTATGTTTTTTAATTTATTGCACTTTGATTCATGCACGTTTAATTAATTCAATTTCATTCTATTAATGTCATTACTTTTACATACAAGCTGTAAGCGCACTCATTTAGATTTATTAGTATATTTTACACAGATATTGGTGTTTTGTTTGTGCAGCTATAGTTTTGATTTTTTGAGTCGACAATTTATTACAGCTGCGAGCAGTTTTAAATGACTTTTGTTCCTTTAGAAATGTCATTTTGCTGTGGTATTGTTCCCTATTCCTGAATGGCCTAGATGCTGTGCAAGAATCTCTCTTTATTTCTAGCAGCAGAGGGGAAGTCAACCTTACAAAAGCACTTAAATTATGTTATATTACTTTAAATTTAAAGCAGAACTCCAGCCAAAATGTGTTTAACATTTCAAACAGATTGGGGAAGGGTTAGGCCCTTTGCACATAGACCGTCTAGAAGCAGCTTGCCTGGGAAGGACAGGTGCAGTGTCTAACCTCGTTGCAGGCAGCTTGTCAAAGACTATGGCAGGTTGCAGCTGGTTGGGGCTAAACACTGTACTGAGTGGTACCAACATTTAGGACCCTTTGTGTTCAGAGATGAAGGTCCAGAATGCAAGCTGCCATAAACTTTGACTGCAGCAGGGATGGAAGCTGCACCTGTCCCTTCAAGGTGCACTAAAATGCTGTGAGGGAATGCCATGCTCCTGGCTGGCTTTAACATACAAAGGGCCTTAGTAGAGCCAGGTTTTTACTGCTGTTGGTATTTTTGCTGGCTTTTCCTCACTTCCTGTTTCAATGACCACCTTTACTTGGACAGGTACTGATAATAAAGACTCAAGCCAACACAATATGGCTGCATGTACTGTTGTTACTTAGGAAATTTTGAATCTAGGTCTGCATCACATTAATGAAGTATATTGTAAAGTCTTATTCAATTAGTTTATTTCATCTACTGATACTTTTTTTTCTTTAAAGCTGAATTCCACATTTCTTTTCACTAGAACTGAATGGAATGATCAATCCCAGCATAGATCATACCTCTGTACTATGTTGCTCAGTTGTGTCCAGATCCCCTGATATTCTGGGTTTAGTTGTTGCCTTGGATCATGTGACACTCTTCATATCCTGCTGATAGACTCTGTCCCTTCCACAGCCACCTCCTGCAGCAGCTAGAGTCTATAACACTCCCCTTTGTAATCTTTCAGACTCTGCAAATGCTGTAACTTGCTTCACAGCTGTGATGGAGGGTGGGATTGAATACATCCTAATTAGCATTCATTCCCGGCCAGTCACACCTGAAGGAAGAGTCCAAACCTCCCAAGTCCCGCCTTACAGATCACAGCATTATTCAAGGAGCAAACCCCTTCATGCACACATACACAGCCTGTTCTGAAAGGAGGCTATGCTGCTGCTCGGCAAGATTGAATGGATCACAATTAGAATCCAATCCTACCCAATTAAATATGCTGACCAGTATGAACAGGGAAAGTCCCACCCCTCAGATCCCGCCCTCCAAGAGCCCTGCTCTCTGTGAAGTGATTCATTTACATATGAAGAATACATCTTCATAATCACCTCCCAGAGCCCTTCCCCTGTATTCTTGCAGGAAGCCATTATTCTTTGGCATGCTGCAAGACCGGACTAACACAGGAGGCGATATGCCACATTTACACCCACATGAAGGCCCAGGAACATCCAAAGTATCCCTAGGACCTACCCACACCAACTCCCAGAACTCCTGAAACTACAGAGGCTCAAAGGATGATGAGATATGTAGTATCAGGACTGGAAAAGGAAGGAAACAGGAAGTCAGAGAACTTTGAAATTCAGCCAGGAGGAGGAGTGACATCACAGAAACCTGCTTTATACAGCTAAAGGAGGTAAGATACACACAAACGGACACTGGGGTTGTGATTAACTTGCATTCATTTACAGCATCTGTTGTTTTGGGGAAGAAAAGCTGGAGTTCTTTTTTAAATGTCTCCTACCCTATAGCAAGTAAACGAATTGACACATACATAAGGATACAAAAAGAATGAAGACAGAACAGTATAGACTTGCTTCTGCATAGATCTTAGTCCTGTCTTTGGGCCAGTTCACACAGCGCATTCCTGTGCGATTAATTTTGAATGGGCTGAAATAGCACTACACTTCACCAAAAGTAGTACATGCACTACTTTTGGAAACTCACTTCAAACTGATTGCATGATACTTCTGTAGCATGTGCTCCAGTGCAGGCAAACGCACTGCGCTTGCGACCTGCGTTTTGGGTATCATTAACTTAATTTTAATACCTGCTGCAGATCGCAACTGCAGTGTGTCTTTAACACGATGTTAGGCCTTATGAGGATCAATAACATGGTAATATTTCAAACCAGATGAGACTTGAAACATCCAGATTTCAGCTGTTATTATTACCATTTCTTTTATGTTTTTCTAAGCAAATGATGTAAACAGTGGGAACATTTATCAAGCAATCTAGCCAAGCAATAAGGGTTCATGTACATGGCTGCAAGGGGGTCGTACTGCCTGCAAAAGCAGGTACATGCTGGTAGTGGCATAAACACACACACATGGACAAATAACCCCGGGAATAGACATGCTGCATTCAGGGTTATACATCTGTGCATGTGTTTATAGCAGCACTGGCATATACCTGCGCATTGCTTTCTATAGGCAGGTGTACACTGCAGCTGGGGCTCCCATGGAAGATTTCACAAAGGTTTTGTATGCTTTTGCAGGATGTACAGTACCCTTGAAGAAGTGTGCATGAGCCTTTGGACACAAATCTAGCTGCATCTTTTTGCGCAGGTTTTTTTTTGTGTATTTGGGACCTCTGTGTCTGGGGTCTCAGGCAACCTCTCAAGAGCCGATGCACAGGCAGTGGGCTGGCACATAGGAGGAATTATGCTAATCTCAAAATGGCTTGATGAACATATGTCAGTCTGGATGAGTGGGTATTCATTGGCAGGCTGCATTTGCATACAGGCCACCCTATGTAATGCAAACATGTGATGCTGAGTCTCCATGATTAAAAAAATAAAATCCATTGAATGAAAGGGGTGGGCAGTAAGGCTGGGGAGGGATGGGAAGAGATAGCCTGGCTGCTGCACACCTCACCCGGCCTGAGTGGTTAGCAGGTAAATGCAGCCTCAGCTTGATTCATCCAGACCACAACTGCCAATGGCATCTAACGCATCGGACCTTGACAGCCTGAGTGGGGACCCATAAGCATTTACTATGGGTCACATGGGGAGTGATGGGCTATATGGTGTTGGACATCCTCTAGTCAGAAAATGAGAAAGGCTCTATCTGACCTGCTGCATACTGTAAACGATTTCAGTACAGAAGAGGAGCCTATACAATTGTGCAAGACCAACGGTAAGTCTGGAGTTCAGCTTTAACACTATAAAAATCTATAGTGGGAACATTTGCAAACTGCAGCGCAGGGGTAAATTGAGTGAAGCATCAGTAAAGCAGATTTTATGAAGTCCATTTATCTCCGGTATCTACCTCACAAGCATCTGGAAAAAAAGGTACCAAAATGTACTGAAGCAGGCTAAAAATAAATGATCTACTATTTTAGTTCAGAGGAGACATGATGATTAAATATAGTAGCTCTGGCCTGTAGACTGCCATGTCAGCAAAATGTAAAACTAAACTATGGCATATTATTGAAACAAACCAAGTTCTGCTTTATCTTGACACAGATCCTTCATCTGTACCGACTGAGCTAAACAAAACCTTACAGTTCTGGTATTTTTTTTTCATTTGTTCATCAGAGGTTCTAAATATAGCAGTTTTAATTACTATGGATTTATCTAAAGTATGTGAAAAAAGAACTGCCACTGAAATTCCAGACAATAATGCTTAATTCAGCAATTACCTTTTATAATGAATGGATATTCTCTTTTGCCTCCTCTGAGAGCAACTAAAACTGGAAAACTATAGTACAACTTCAAGCCCCTTATTAAAAAAGAAAAAAAAAGTTTGCTCTCAAACTTTGTTCTCTTACATTAGGGAGCTTACCACTTTCCTCATTTCCTAGGACTCTTTAGATCTGTATATACATTTCCCAAATAAATAAATGAAAAACAGTTTCAATTCAAACTGCACAGCAATGCTCGTAAAACCGCAAACATGTATTTTCATGCATTCCATTGTTTTGAATCTCTCGTCTCGCATTTAAAATCCTTTACAGGTTACCACTTTAGATTTACAGAAGAGTTCTACTGCTAAAGCTACTGCCCTCGATCTAACCTTTGCAGTGATACCTCACATGCATGGTGCAATTGCTGTTTACATATGACACCAGACCGATGCTTGCGTTCGCCTTTGCGCGTGAGCACGGGAGGACAGGGGTGCTTTTTTTTATTGTTATCTCAGGGAATGTAAATATCCCCTATGATAGCAATAGGTAGTGACAGGTACTCTTTTTTGAAAAAATTGGGGTCTATTAGACCCTAGATCTCACCAGGTTTAGTCTCTGTCTTGTCGGAAAAGAGTTCCACAAGGAGAGATGACATCACTTCCCCTGATTGTGTTTACACTTACACAGGCAGGGGAGGATTTCATTCGCCAGAACCGATCAGAAATCATTGGCCTGGGCCTGGAGACTGACCAGTTCTGAAGTGAATCCGATCGTCGCGGCCACGTGCCCACCGTACAGCTACGATGCTTCGCCCAGCCGAGCCAACCTGCCGCAGTATTGCCCCATACACACGGTCGGACATTGATCCGACAACAAAATCCTAGGATTTTTTCTGACGGTTGTTGGCTCAAACTTGTCTTGCATACACACGGTCACACAAAGTTGTCCGAAAATCCGATCATTCTGAAAGCGGTGATGTAAAACACGTACATCGGGACTATAAATGGGGCAGTAACCAATAGCTTTCATCTCTTTATTTATTCTGAGCATGTGTGGCACTTTGTGCGCCGGATTTGTGTACACACGATCGGAATTTCCGACAACGGATTTTGTTGTCGGAAAATTTTAGAGCCTGCTCTCAAACTTTGTGTGTCGGAAAATCCGATGGAAAATGTGTGATGAAGCCCACACACGGTCGGAATTTCCGACAACAAGGTCCTATCACACATTTTCCGTCGGAAAATCCGACCGTGTGTACAGGGCATAAAACTGCGGCGGCTGGTCCGGAACTGATTGAAGTTAATTTAAAGAAGGGTTTATCAGACACTTAGGGTTGATTTACTAAAACTGGATGTACATGGTAGCAAATCAGCTTCTAACTTCAGCTTTTTCGATTAAGCTTTGACAAAAAAAATGGAAGCTGATTGGTTTCTATGCAGTGCTGCATCAGGTTTAGTCTCTGTCTTGTCCCCATTTGTTGAAAAAAGGACTCCACGTTGCGCCTGTGCATCGTTTACAGAGATTTAAATAAAGTCACTATTAAAAGCTGTTATCCACTTCCTTTAATCTCTGAAATGTTGGAAAGACTCCGTTTCGCCAATGTCTTAATCAAATTAGATCTACAGGGGGCATATAACCTTGTCCACATTCATCCTGAAGACAAATAGAAAACTGCCTTTAGACCCAAATATGGGCATTTCGAGTGTTTGGTTATGACATTTAGACTTTGCAACGCTTCATCAATCTTTAGTATGTTTGCACTGTCTTTAAAAGATTGAGAAATAATCAAGTTTACACCAAACTGCAGAAATGTGACGTTGAACAAACCCAAATCCAGTTCTTGGGATACATTATTTCTTCAGAAGGAGTGAGCATGGATCCTGAGAAGATCAATTTTTTGGATTTGCTATCTTTTACAGTAGATTCAATAAGGAATGTCTCCAAGGCAACTGAACCAATTACACAGCTGAAGAAGAAAGGGGCACCCTTTTTTTGATCACCTTAGGCAGAGGCTACCTTTTAGTATGCAAAAGACTCTTTTCACTTATATGACAACACAAGTCATCCTGAACTATTATTTAGCATTGAAGTTGATGCTTTGAATTCTGCTGTGGGAGTTATCATTTCTCAGCAAACTGGAGATAATAGGCAACTTAATGTGCTTAATGTCTTCAACCGAAAATTATTATGGCATTGGAAATAAAGAGTTGCTGGTAAGTAAGGAAGCATTTTCCAAGTGGAAACATCTTCTGGAAGGGGTCAAGCATCCTGTAACTGTCCTCACTGATCATGAAAATGTAGAATTTAATCATTCTCTTTTAGACAAGCATGTTGGACCGTATTATTTTCTAGGTTAAATTTTGTTATTTCGTATTGACCTGGGTAAGGGTATGGCAAGGCCGATGCTTTATCAATGCTGTCAGATAACAGCCAATATGGATAGAGCTGTAAAATTGAAAACAGGAGAAGTATGTGCTGTGTTCTGTAAAGCTCACCATAGACTATACAATCTAATTGTACAATCTCCATTAGATCTACCATCAACTATGCAGTGCAAGGGCCTGATTAGATACAGAGTGATTGGATAGATGGTGTCTCCTCTGATTATATAGTTTTGGTTAAACTACAGGGGATTATACAGAGATTGTACAATCAGATTGTATAATATATATCCACCTTTATACACCTAAAATGAACTAGTTGCGCTTTGGGTGCCAATAATTAACCGCATCCAATTCGCATGACAGGCGAGTGTGACTGGCTCTCAATGGAGACGGTTCACACAGGTCTGGGACGGCCGCGGTCTGGATTACAGAAGGGTCCTGTGTGTCTTTGTGTCTGGTTCAGGTGCGAATTCAGGAAAAAATTTGGACCTGAACCGGTGAATAGGGACGCACCAGACTCTATGCTGGGAACTGTGGCTGGAGATATGTAAACCCGGCCTTTAGCCAGAAAACTGACCGATCACATATCAGCTGATTGCTCAGTCCTCAGTCCAATGAGCAAAGAGCTATGACTGGGTCACAGGAGACTTTGATTGACAGCAGCGACAGCCAATTGCGCCGCTGCTGTGTCTCAGCCAATCAGGAGGGAGAATCTCAGATGGCTGAGACACTTGTGGACATTGCTGGACAGAGAGGGACCTCAGGTAAGTATTAGGGGGGCTTCTGCACACAGAAAGCTTTTTATCTTAATGAATAGAATGCATTACAGACATCCCAAGTCTGCCACGAGGTGTGGGAGAGAACCGCATTTCAGGAGCGGCTCCTGGACACCCACAAGGGCTTTGCAACATCCTGGAAGGGCCAATCCTGAGCGAGTGTACAGGGTGGGGGTGGTGTCAGGCCGTCTGCTGTGGTGAAATGTTCCAATCCTGGTTGATTCCTCTGTCTTCAATCCACACTCCTCCTCTCTCATTGGCTCCGGAGAAGCGTATATTGATTGGTTTGCACAAAAGTTATAGCGTTTAAAAAATAGGGGATAGGTTTATGGCATTTTTATTATTTTTTTTTTTTTAGTAGTAATGGCGGCGATCTGCAGTGTGGGGGGAGGGAAGGAAGGGGGAGAATAGACTCTTTCACTTACCTGTTTCCATGCTACAACCAGCTGCAGTGTTCTCTTCCTCCACCCAAACCTCAGCCTCATCACATACCATATAGGGACATTAAACCTGTATGCATACCTCCCAACTGTCCCTGATTTTGAGGGACTGTCCCTGATTTGGAGCAATGTCCCTCTTTTCCCCTCATTTGTCCCTCATTTTGGTCTGATCTATATAGTTGTATATAAAATGCACTTTTTATGTTTCAAAAAGTTTTTCCCAGTGCTAGACCTTTCATCCAATTTCTAAATTGCTGCATTTGTACATTTTAAAAGCCAATATAAAGGAATAGTACTGGTAAAAAAAAGTCCTTGGATTTATTTAACCTTTTTTTGGTTTATTCTACTTTAAGGGGGTGTGGCAGGAGGCGTGCCCTATGCCTTCATACGTTTGTTAGTAGGTGTCCCTCATTCCCATCTCAAAATGTTGGGAGGTATGTGTATGGTATGATAAGGGGGCCGGGGTGTGACCATAGTCAGTAAAACATACGCAGGTGCTGTGGAGAACCAGTCATTGGTGAAAGAAACCACCTGATGCAAGGAATTAGGTAAAGCTGGGTACACACAAATGGGAGGGAAAGGAAGAGAGAGAGAAGCAGGGGGGTGGGAGGGGTAGGGAGAGGGAGGGGGGAGGGAGACCTGTTTATACTCCAATGTTCCCCATTTCTTAGCTCTGTAATGATACGCAAAGCCTTCCTCACAGTACAAATAACAAGACGTCCGGGTTAAATGTAATCTCATACAACGTAAGGGGTCTTAATTCTCCCATAAAATGTGCGAACATAATGGGCGAATTGAAATTCCTTAAAGAAGAGGTGGTCTTCTTACAGGAGACGCACCTTTACCTCGGTAAGAGCCAGAGAATATTCTCTAGAGAATACCCGACGTGGGTCTACGGGGACTCCCCGATAAGGGGAGCAAAAGGAGTTGCGATCGGTTTCGCAAAGGATGTTAGGTTTACCTTGGAGGAAAGCATGACTGACCCAGAGGGACGTTTTCTGTTCCTAAAAGGTAAACTTAACGGGCTTGAGTGTTCATTAGCAAACATGTACAGCCCGAACATTAACCCTGGCAGGTACCTATTGGGAATTCTTTCAAAGTTCAAGGTCTTTAAGAAGGGGAGGGCCATTAAAGCAGGAGATTTCAACATATGCCTTGAGCCAGGGAAGGATAGTACGTCGTGTGCCCGGGGGGACAGGAGGGGTATGGATGAATAAAATTAAAAAGAAGCTGCGCCAATGCCAATTGGTTGATGCCTAGAGGTTGCAACACTTTAATGTAAGAGATTATACATTCTACTCCCCCGTACACGCGACATACTCCTTTAGGATGGGCTCCTTGAGGAGGTGGAGGGCACATATATAAGTTCAATGACGTTCTCGGATCACGCACCCGTGAGCTTACATTTGAAATTAATTTAAACGTAAAAATCTTTGTAACAATTGGAGATTAAATGAAGACTTTCTCCAGGATAGAGAAATCGATAAGCGCATTAAAAAGAAACTGGAATTTTACTTTAAAACTAATACGGTGGGCGAGACATCAGAAGCTTTAGTCTGGGAGGCTCACAAAGTTTATATCAGAGGTATCATAATGATGGTGGGGTCGGAGAAAAGAAGAAAACAGGTCAGAGACAAACTTGCCCTACAGAAAGAAATTCAAGACCTAGAACAACAGCACAAGTTAACAGGGGATGGAGAGGTATTGGTGGGCTTATATAGGAGTAGAGAGGCTATGCGGGAGCTAATTGAACAACAAAATCGAAAGGTATACAACCTTGTTAAAAAAGAAAGATACTTAGGCGGTAAAGACTCGGTAGACTCCTGGCAAAAATTTTAAGCAAAAAGAAAAATAACAAATATATCGATAAAATCAAAACCAAAACAGGTGAGATCAGTTATAAAGATACAGATATTGTGACAACTTTCCAGGAATTCTACGGGGGGCTATATGCTATGAATAAAAACGACACCATAGAGGAGAGGGAACAAAAACGAGTGAAAATAAAAAATTATTTAAAAGATATTGGAATGGCTAAAATAACCGGAAGGGAACAAACTTCCTTAGAGGCCCCTATTTCCGAGGCCGAAGTAAGAAAGGCGCTTAAGGAGACACAAGTAGGTAAGAGCCCAGGTCCTGATGGACTGACGGCTCTGTACTATAAAAATTTCAGGACTACCTAATACCTAAAATGTGTTCCTACATGAATGATATTGGGGATAAAGGGGAAATGAGGAGAGAAGCATTGGCAGCCAATATAGCTCTTATTCTTAAAGAAGACAAAGACTGTACATTATGCTCAAGCTACAGGCCTATTTCCCTCTTAAATGTGGATACGAAATTATTCGCAAAAGTGATCGCAGAGAGACTGAAACAGATTATAAATAGGATCATACACCCAGACCAGGTCGGGTTTGTATCAGGACGGGAGGGACGCGACAACAGTATCAAAACCCTCCTAGCAGTACAGGAAATCAAAAAGAGAGGAGTCCCAGGTCTACTTCTGTCAATCGACGCAGAAAAAGCGTTTGACAGGGCAGACTGGGACTTCATGAAGGGCACAATGGAGGAGATTGGCATTGGGGATAGGATCCGCAGATGGATAGGGGCATTATACTCTAGGCCCTCTGCGAGAGTGAGGATAAATGGGGTCCTGTCGGAACCTTTTGATATGTATAACGGCACAAGACAGGGGTGTCCACTTTCCCCTTTGCTGTTTGTGTTAGCTCTTGAACCCCTTCACTCTAAGATTAGGCAGAATCCGGATATTAGTGGGGTAACGATAGGTAAATATGAATACAAACTAGCTGCTTTCGCAGAAGATATCTTGCTTTATGTTACACGCCGGAGGATTTCCCTTCCAAATATTATGTCTACCTTATTAGAATACGGGAAGTTATCCAACTTCAAAATTAACCCGACTAAATCTGAAACACTAGAGATCAACACTAGTAAAACTAGGGACCACTCATATCAAAAGCACTTCCCTTTCTTGTGGGGGAAAAATTAATTAAATTATTTAGGGATCAAAATTACTGCATCAATAGAGACTCTCTTTCATGCAAATTATATATCGCTACTAAATGAGATAAAGCAAGAACTAAATAGAATCTCACACGGACAGCTATCCTGGGCGGGGAGAATAAATATCTATAAAATGGTATTACTGCCAAAAATTACATATAAAATGCAAATACTTCCAATAACGCTCCCACAAACATACCTTAGAAGATTACACTCAATGCTCTTAAGATTTATTTGGAGAGGAAAAGCACCTTGATTAAAATTCACACAATTGATAAAAGCTAAAGGCAAAGGGGGATGGGGAGCACCAGATGTCCGTAAATATTATGAAGCTATCGCCCTTGCTAGGGTTATAGATTGGGTTAAAAACAATGTAGAAAAACACTGGGTAAAAATGGAAAATAAAATTAGTGACACTAAACTGAATAAAATAATATGGATCCCACCCCACTTAAGAAAATATAGCACGGAAACACACGATATCACTAGACACGCACTTAATATATGGGATACCCTGCACAAAAGGGAGCACTGGGGGTTCAACTCACCTTTAATTACACTTAAAGATTATTTTGCACCAGGGAAAGAGGAGTGGTTTGGTAGGTGGTTATTGGAGGAGAATATACAACTAAAAGATGTAATGCGCCAGGATAAAATATGTACATTCCAGGAGCTCAAAGATAGAAAAAATCTTCTAGTCATCAATATATGGTGGAATAACCAACTGAGCCACTGTATAGATACCTTACCGCAACCAATTAGATCAGCAGATCTCCCACTGGAGAAAATTTGTATTGATAAAGATGGGAGGGGGGTTTCTCTAGGATCTACAAAGCGTTAATAGGGCTGGGGAGTACAGAAGCCCCGGCTCTTATTGGGAAATGGGAGAAAGAACTAGAAAGAAAGCTTACAACCCCAGAAGTATCACTGATACTGAGGAGAGTTTCTGCTACCTCGGTTAATTGTAAAGTTCTAGAATTAAACTTTAAATGCCTGGCTAGAATGTATCTGACCCCGGATCGTATTCATAAATTTCAAAATGAAGCTTCACAATTTTGCTGGAGGGGCTGTAAAGTACTAGGGTCAATGGTCCATATTTGGTGGTCCTGTCCGGAAATCAAGATATTTTGGAGGGAAGTGAGGGAATATATTAAAGATATCACTAGAGTAGACATACCCGATGACCCTTGGGTTTACCTATTTCATATGAGCGAAATGCCCACTAAAACCTATCTGAGAACGCTCCTACCACATCTGACCGATGCAGCCAAAAGCCTTATACCTAAGTACTGGCAAAAGAAAGAAAGACCCACGTTAAGAGACTTTAACAAAATTAATGAGATCTATAGCCTAGAATACTTAAGGTTTAGTGAAGGGATGAAAATGGGGGCCTTTGAAACTAAATGGAGAGCATGGGTAGAATTCAAGGAATCCCTAAGAGCCGCCGAGATATGGACTACTTAGACTAGAGCCTGGGTCGTCATCTCGTGGAGAGAAAGAGGTTAGAGAATCAGAAATGGATGTAGATAAGAGGAGTCTAGAAGGGGAGGGGACATAAGTGAGGTATGGTTTTGGGATTGGGGGGGGTCCGGAGAGGGGAGGAGGAGGCGTCTCGGGAGGGACTAAATTGGAAATATGTATAATTAATATTGTTTGGATTATCCCTGTTTTGCTAATATGCAGATCAGACTGCCACCATGATGTGATGAAATGATGGGAAGAATTCGAATTTTAAATAATTGAAAGATTACTCCCGGAGAAATAACTCGCTGATGTGACAAAAAAAAGGAAAGCACCTTGAGAGTGGCTCCACCCACTTGTCAGGAAACACACCTCCACCAAACTTCTTTAAAAGGAGGCTCCTTCCCACTTATCACCAGTTTTCGTGTTTCCTCCGAAGGGAACACTTGGGGGAGTTAGGAGCTCTCAAGGTGCTGTCCTGAGAGGCCAGGCTCCCTACTCCACTTTTTTTTTACTTGCCTCAGGGGCCGGTTCCTCCGATCTCCACAGGCTGATGTAGAGCCGGGTGGATGGGCTCCTTCTCCCTCATCAGTGCTCGGGGAGAGCGAGGACTGCTCCACGAACGCTGCTCCCAGGCGGTGGCAGGCGGCATGCAGTCGTTCTAGTCCGATCATGTTTTTTTCCGGACGCCACCGCCAGCTTGGGAAGGGCAGTCAGAGGTCCTAAGAGGAATGGTGCAGCGCTAGAAATTTTAATGTCCCAATAAAAGCTAAACAATGTTCTCTTCATCCGAAGGAAATGGTAACACTCTATTTAGCAAGATCCATAATGAAAGGACACTCAAAAGGGAGATGTAAACACCATCACCAACACCCAAACAAACTGACCCTTATCATCAGTGTATGGGTTATACACGTGTGTGGAAAACAGATAGCAAGAGGCAATCTTCCTCGGATAGACCAACAATCCTCCAGTGGAGTAGCATAAACATATTCATTCCCCTCTGAACTAAATGGAAGGCTTAAGGTCTCCTCCTTGTGACAGGTTTAAGTAACAAGTATAGTCCAGTGGATATATGCGCCTCAACAATCGTTAAAATGGGGAGTAAAGAGAAATACGCTCGTTGCGCAAATTCCATTAACAAGGATATTTTATTATATAAAGGTAAAAGACACTCACATTTGGTAAGAAGGTATAAAGCAGAAAGAAGTGTCCAGCGCTTCCAACCACAAAGATGGCCACCGTGTCACCATCCAACCGCGTCCTGCGTCGCCAGTCTCTGGTCGCCCAACGTTTCGTCATCAACGATTATTATTCGGCCCCGATTTGGATTCAGTTCTTGACAGAACTGCAGATAAAAAGAAATCTTTTCCTGTCAAGAAAAAGAAACAGCCAAGCAAATGTTTTTTTCCGTCCTCAAAGGGCTCAGGAACAAAACAAGCCTCAAGAGAAAAAGAAAAGTTGGTCGGGGCAGAAGGGAAAAGGCAAGGGAAATGTCCTTTTCCATCCTCCTGCCTCAACCAGCAAGACACAATGATAGCCGGTTACAAGTGGGAGGAAGACTTCAAAGTTTTCTCCCCTATTGGGAAAGCATAGCGGAAAACCAGTACATTCTGTGCATGCTGGCCCAAGGTTATAGAATAGAATTTTCGGATCTCTCCTCAGAGAGGTACTTTATAACAAAACTACCAAGAGATGCAACAAAGGCCCTAGCTATGAAGAACCTGTTAAAGGATCTGATAAATCGGGGGTTGTAACTCAGGTTCCACAGGGGGAGCATTATCAGGGATTCTATTCCCATATATTCCTGATAAAAAAGCCATCCGGAAGTTTTCGATTGATCCTCAACTTGAAACCACTAAACAAATCGGTCCTATACAAGAGGTTTCATATGGACTCCATCTTCACGGTCAGAAACCTATTAACAAAAGAATGCTTCATGGTATTAATCGACCTATCTGCATATCCCTATAGCCCCTCAGTCTCAGAGATTCCTAAGAATGGCGATAAACATGGGGAACAAGGTTCTGCACATACAATTCAAGGCCCTCCTCTTCAGCCTTTCTTCTGCCCTGCAAATATTTACAAAGGTGATGGCAGAAGCGCTCGCACCTCTCTGCCTGCAGGGGATCGCTGTAATTCCATACCTGGATGACCTGCTCTTCTTTGCCCCTTCTAGGGAGAAATTTTTAGAGGACCTCGGAAAAAGCCCACAGTCATCTAGAGGCCTTGGGTTGGATCGTAAATGTGCACAATTCAAATTTCAATCCAGCCCAAGAAGTACAATTTCTGGGGTATCAAATCAGTTCAGTGGAACAGAGAGTTTTTCTCCCAGAGTAGAAAAAGGTCAAAGTCCAAAATGTTGTGGCCTCGCTACAGGCAAATCAGGAATTATCAGTCAGACGAGTCATTTCAGCCCTAGGAACCCTAACCTCGACCATGCCAGCCATTCAATGGGCAAGGTTAAATTTCAGACCTCTTCAGAGTTTCCTCCTGAGAGCATGGAATCACAGGACAGAATCTCTGGATAAAAATTCCCATGAAAGTCAAGCGATTACTTTGGTGGTGGAGAAATCAGGCAAATCTGTCAAAGGGCCTACAATGGTCTTTGCCAATAGAAAAAGTGGTAACGACGGATGCCAGCGTGTGGGGATGGGGGGCGCAGCTGGATCAGAACTTCGCACAAGGAGTTTGGTTCCAGTCAGAGGCAGAAAAGTGCTCAAATTGGAGGGAACTGAGGACAGTCGCCTTAGCATTGGATGCCTTCTCTCCAATCCTTCAAGGTTTCCATGTCCAGGTTCTTTCAGACAATGCCACTACCATAGCCTACCTGAACAAGCAGGGGGGCACAAGAAGCAAAACCCTTCCGTTATTGGCATTAAAGATCCTAGGATGGGCGGAAAATAATTTGCTGTCCTTATCAGCACCCTCAAAACCACTCTAAACATAGTGCCAGATTTTCTGAGCAGAAGACGGATTCAAGAGGCAGAATGGAGCTTGAATCCAGAAGTTTTTGCAATGATCACCAGGGCCTGGGGCCAGCTACAAGTAGACCTGTTTGCTTTAGAAGAAAATACGCAACTCCTGGTTTTCTTCTCCATTCACAGAAACGACAGTTCCTAGGGGATAGATGGGTTAACAAAGCCTTGGAACTTTCATCTGGGTTACGCCTTTCCCCATTTCAACTAATCCTGTTAGTATTGGGGAAAAGGTGGCAGTAATTCTAATTACTCCATTTTGGCCAAAAAGGACATGGTTTACCACCGTTCTGCTGATGGCAGTCAAACCATCTTGGCAGCTGCCTCTCCGGCAAGACTTACTTCTGCAAGGTCCGATACATCATCTGGAAGTAGCCAGTCTAAGCCTCACCACCTGGTATCTGAGGAGCAGTTGTTAAGAAACAAAAGTCTGTCACAACCTTTGGTAACTACCTTACTTTCCGGTAGAAAAACAGTAACCAGAAAAATCGATGCTAAATATTGGAAAGTCTACAACTCCTGGTGTCATTCGACAATTAGAACGGTAGAAAATTTGGTGTAAATTTTAGAATTCCTTCAAAATGGGGCAGACAAAGGCTTGTCAGTCAGCACGCTTAAAGTGCAAGTAGCCGCACTGGGGGTCTTTCTGGAAAGACCAATCTCTTCTGAGCCCTTGGTAACAAGATTTTTTAAGGCGCTTACAAGATCCAGACCAGCTCCAGCTAAGCACTTTCCCAATTGGGATCTATCAGTGGTCCTACAAGCCCTCACAAAGGAACCTTTTGAACCACTACAAGCTATTTCGCTGAAGAATCTTACTCTTAAGACTTTATTTTTGGTTGCAATAACATCAGCAAGGAGAATTAGTGAGCTGCATGCTCTATCGGTTAAAAAACCCTTTGATCCATCTACACGGATAGGATTATACTCAAAACTGATCCGGGGTTTTTGCCAAAGGTAGCTTCAACCCACAACAGGTCGCAGGAGAACATCCTACCAACCTTTTGCGCAAACCCTTCAGTGGAGAAAGAAAGCCAATTCCACAATTTGGATGTAAGAAGGACTTTATTACATTATCCCGAATGAACAAAGGACTTTCGGTCTTCAGACTCTTTGTTTATACTTTTTACTGGAAAAAAGAAGGGCCACCAAGCATCAAAGCGGTCAATAGCTAGATTGCTTAAATCCACTATTCTGGCAGCCTACTCTCAGTCGGAGCTATCTCCCCCGCTGGGAATTAAAGCACATTCTACCAGGGGTCAGGCCACTACATGGGCAGAAATAGCTGGTGCCACCCCAGATCAAATTTGTAAGGTGGCTACGTCGTCAAGTTACCTAAAATTTGTCCGTCATTACAGACTGGATCTTCTGTCAGCACGGGATCAGGCTTTTCGCAGAAAGGTCTTGCAGGCTGTGGTCCCTACCTAGTAGGTAAGTGTCTTTTATCCTCTCAAGGTGCTGTCCTGAAAGACGTTAAGGGAAAAATCAAGTTAGACTTACCTGTAACTTGTTTTCCAGTCTTTTAGGACAGCAGCAACCCGCCCTTGTTTGATTATTATGCTGTGACTAACCATATTATGATTATGTGTTCCAGCTTGGGCTGGAGGTTTCTCTACTACTATTGGTGATAAGTGGGAAGGAGCCTCCTTTTAAAGAAGTTTGGCGGAGGTGTGTTTCCTGACAAGTGGGTGGAGCCACTCTCAAAGTGCTGTCCTAAAAGACTCCTGGAAAACAAGTTACTAAGTATAACTTAATTTTTTTTTAATTTTTTTAAAATTCATGAACGTGTGTATTTTTTCCAAAAAAAAGTGTTTGAAAAATTGCTGCGCAAATACCATGTGACATAAATAATTGCAATGCTCGCCAATTTATTTCCTAGGGTCTCTGCTAAAACATATATATATATATTTTATTTCCCCTAGGTGAAAATGTCCAAATTGGGCCCAAAGTGTCAATATTTTGTGTGGCCACCATTATTTTCCAGCACTGCCTTAACCCTCTTGGGCATGGAGTTCACCAGAGCTTCACAGGTTGCCACTGGAGTCCTTTTCCACTCCATCATGACCACTTTACGGAGCTGGTGGATGTTAGAGACCTTGCGCTCCTCCACTTTCCGTTTGAGGATGCCCCACAGATGCTCAATAGGGTTTAGGTCCGGAGACATGCTTGGTTAGTCCATCACCTTTACCCTCAGCTTCTTTAGCAAGGCAGTGGTCATCTTGGAGGTGTGTTTGGGGTCGTGGCCCAGTCTCCGAACGGAGGGGTTCATGCTCTGCTTCAGTATGTCACAGTACATGTTGGCATTTATGGTTCCCTCAATGAACTGTAGCTCCCCAGTGCCGGCAGCACTCATGCAGCCCCAGATCATAACACTCCCACAACCATGCTTGACTTTGTCTTTGTACTCCTCACCTGGTTGCCGCCATACATGCTTGACACCATCTGAACCAAAATAAGTTTATCTTGGTTTCATCAGACCACAGGACATGGTTCCAGTAATCCATGTCCTTAGTCTTCTTGTCTTCAGCAAACTGTTTGCGGGCTTTCTTGTGCATCATCTTTAGATGAGGCTTCCTTCTGGGACGACAGCCATGCAAGCCAATTTAAAGCAGCGTGCGGCGTTTGGCCCCCCACCCCTTCAACCTCTGCAGCAATGCTGGCAGCACTCCTACATCTATTTCCCAAAGACAACCTCTGGATATGACACTCACCACGTGCACTCAACTTCTTTGGTCGACCCTGGCGAGGCCTGTTCTGAGTGGAACCTGTTCTGTTAAACCGCTGTATGTTCTTGGCCACTGTGCTGCAGCTCAGTTTCAGGGTCTTGCCAATCTTCTTATAGCTTAGGCCATCTTTATGTAGAGCAACAATTATTTTTTTCACATCTTCAGAGAGTTCTTTGCCATGAGGTGCCATGTTGAACTTCCAGTGACCAGTATGAGAGAGTGAGAGCGATAAAACCAAGTTTAACACACCTGCTCCCCATTCACAACCGAGACCTTGTAACACTAGTGAGTGACATGACACCGGGAGTTAAAATGACTAATTGGGCCCAATTTGGACATTTTCTTGTACAAAAGGTTTATTGAATAGAAAGACCATCAATTATACAGTAACAAAGAGAACACATAAGTGAACATAATGCATTGCTTGCTTACATAAGCTTAATGAATAGGCTCAAATTACATAACAATAGCGATATGTATAGTGGTGTATTGTAGGATACACAAATAAACGTATTATCTGACCATAAAGTGATGAACAATACTCTAAGGTGGTAATATGTGCTCATATTATAATGTCATCTTGTACTCTGTCCCAGACAGGAGTAAGCCCATGGGTCAGAGACTGAAAAAAAAAATAAAAGGGAGCCAGAGAATGTTAGAGCAGAAAAGAGCAGAAAGGAGCTATAGTAGGTTTATAGAGTAGAAAAGATAGGGGGAAAACAAAGGAGAGAGTATGAGGGAAGAGGGAAAGTAGTAGAAGGGAGGGGGGGTCCACGGAGTGAAGGGGTGGAAACCCATTACAGTGAAAGTAGCATTGAATCAAATCTGGAGGGATGGGCATAATTCACCCATGGCTGCCATGTCCGAAGAAATTTATCGTGCTTTTCTGATAATATTGCAGTTAATTTTTCATTGACCATGATGTCATTAACGCAATTTTTTACCGCTTCAAAACTGAGAATTGGGGTTTTCCAGGCTTTTGCGATAGTTAATTTAGTTGCAGTAAATATATGGAATGCCAGTTGGCGTTCTGGTCTCAACAGTTCAGTGATTGGTTTCCCCAGGATGGCCTCAAATGGGTCCCTTTTTATATTAGTGTTGAAAAGACTACAACTCCACCAAATATGTGCCATCGTGCCCTCTTGCCTACATCCACGGAAACATAAAGGGGAATATGATGGAATGAAACTCGCCAGTCTGGCTGGAGTATAGTACCATCTGTATAGTACCAATTTGGACATTTTCACTCAGGGGTGTACTCACTTTTGTTGCAAGCAGTTTAGTCAATAATGACTGTGTGTTGAGTTATTTTGAGGGGACAGCAAATTTACACTGTTATATAAGCTGTACATTCACTACTTTGCATTGTAGCAAAGTGTCATTTCTTCAGTGGTGTCACATGAAAAGATATAATAAAATATTTACAAAAATGTGAGGTGTGTATTCACTTTTGTGAGATACTGTAATGAAGACCATAACACAGGATTTTATGCTGTATGGGGCACGTGTGGTTTTGCCTATACAGCATAACATGCCAGTGTTTCTGTGTCAGTGCATCACTCGTGCTTACGCTCATATGCGTGCACCGATGTAAACCCCCAATTGCAGGAATTCCATGCTCCGGGGCCGGGACACATGTTTCTGAATGCATATGGCCCTAAACGCAAGTACAACTCAGAACAATGTTAAGTCACACACAGCTTTTTCTATATAATTCTGCCTCACAGAGGGCTGTACACTACTCCTGTGCCTCATTTGTGCTCACAAATGGTGGAATTTCATGCTGCATGGGCCAACCCCAACTCCCATCCTCTCCTGTGTGCATGAGACCTTACTGTACCCTGATCCAGAGATATAGCTTCTCTGTTCCCAGTACTGGGGTTCTTTAACATCTACCCCAAGTAAACACAGGGAGCCTTGGGAATTTTGGTAAAATAGAGTATTGTTTTTTTTTTTTTTGCCTTGAATATTAGTCATTAAGCTTGTAAAATGAAATGCATCCTCTAAATATCTGTGGGACTGCAGTATAAGGAAGTGCTGGTACGCCCTCTAATGGAAGTCAAGAAAACAATGATACAGAAAGTAAATTCAAGCTACTGCACATGAGATTCCCTGACAATTATCTTAAGCTGTTTGTTTTAACATATATCTATATGCGTTCAAAGGTTAGGAAAAACCGTGCATTGTCTTTTTTTTTTTAAATGATTAAAAAACATATCCAAGACATAACTAATGATGCAAATGGCTAATCCTACTTGAAATGTTATAGGTTATATTACTGTATTTACATGTGACCACAAAGCCCCCTTTTCTGAACTGTTTTCCCCAGTGCATACGCTGAAAGGATTTGTAAAGCCAAAATGTTTCCTTAAAGCGGTTGTCCATTTATCTGTTCAAAAATTCAAAGTCAGCAGCTACAAAAATTGTAGCTGCTGACTTTTATGATACTTTCACACTTAAAGCGGCGGGCGGCGGCGGTAAAGCGCCACTAGTTTTAGCTGGGCTTTACCGGCATTTTAGCAGCTCTTTTCGGCCACTAGCAGGGCGCTTTTAACCCCCGTTAGAAAGGGTTAAGAGCGCCCCCGTGTTGCAGCGCTGCCAAAGCGATTTGCAGGCGCTTCGGCATCGCTGCCCATTCATTTCAATGGACAGGGCGCCCAAAAGATGCTGCTTGCAGGACTTTTCAGAACGTCCCTCAAGCGTACCGACCCAGTGTGAAAAGTCACACTGAAATGAATGGGGAGGCGGTTTTCAGGCCTTAGTTAGAGGCTATTTCTAGCGTCTGAAAACTGCCATAGTGTGAAAGCAGCCTTAATAATAGGACACTCATTTACCCTAGAATCCAGCGATGTCCTAACCCAGTCAGTTTCTTTCCCGGGCTTCAGTCGCTTACGCCGGCATACTAACTGTGGGCAGCCATCTGTGACTGCTTGCTGCTTCTCTGTCGGCTGCTTACTGCACATGTGACATGTCCCAGAAAGCTCTGGGGGAAGGGGGGGTTAGAATTTCCACTCGGATTGAAATGAGGGAGCGGTACCTTCAAAAACCAGGTAACAGCTTCTCCTAAAAAAAATTAAAAAATAAAACGATGTCCCAAATGTGAAGGCGGGGGGGAGGAGGAGGAAGAGTGCAACTTCCCCTTTTGGGTGAAGTTCTGCTTTAAGGGCCAGGTCACACCATAGAAGTGCTGTCCGGATGCGTTACAGATGCTTTTATGCATGTGTGTTTTTTATGCGTTTTTTGGTGCTTTTTTTATGCAGTCCAGTACATTTTTCCCCCTCCTTTTTTCCTTAACCTTAAATAAGGACATGTGTGTTTCAGTGCATTTTTGGTGCGTTTAGGTGTCTTTCGGTGCGTTTTTGATGCGTTTTACAGCATTCCAGTACAGTCCAGTGCAGGAAAAATGCAGCATGTTCTACTTTTTTTTCTGGAACTGGAAATGCACACACTGGTGTGAACAATGCTATTGAAGACCATATAACCTACTTTCCGTGTGTTTTTGATGCAGAAAAAAAATGCACTGGACTGTATGTCGTGTGAACTGGCTCTAAATTTGTTTAAAAAAAGGGAAGGAAGTATTATTTGTTGTTAGTGTTCCTTCTGTGGAGATTCACTCTCTATTTGTCCTGGAGCAGAAAGTTATGAGAAACCCAAAATGTTACAGCTGTCATAGGAGTAGGAGGTGAGGGGATGTCTTCCAATGAGCACACCTGTTCCGGAGACAACTGTTTTTTATGCTATGTCTAGCGTAAAGTAAAGCAAAATCTCCCTGACTGGACACCGCAAAAAAAAAAACAAAGATGACAGGGGTCCTAACTATTCCTTGCCAACCAGGCTTTTCTGGCACTTTTTGTTTGCAAGTTTAAATCAATATTTTTTGCTAGAAAATTACTTATAACCACCAAACATTATACATTTTTTTTTTTAGCAGAGACCCCAAGGAAAATGGCGATCGGTGCAGTTTTTTTATGTCACATGGTATTTGTGCAGGGGTTTTACAAACACAATTTTTTTTGGAAAATATATTTTTCATGAATTAAGAAAAAAAACACACTATTTACCCCCATTTTTTTAATATAATGTGACAGATAATGTTATGCCCAGTAAATAGATACCTAACATGTCATGTTTTAAAACTGCGCACGCTCGTAGAATGGGGATAAACTATGGTACTTAAAAATCTCCACAGGCGACGCCTTTAAACGCATTTACAGGTTACCTGTTTAGAGTTACAGATGAGGTCTAGTGCTAGAATTATTGCTCTCCCTCTAGCATTTATGGCAATACCTCACATGTGTGGTGCAAATACAGTGTACATATATGCGCGCGACTTAGGTATGCATTCGCTTCCGCATGCGAACACAGAGGGGAGGGGGCCTTTAAAGGGTTCTTTTTCTTATTTATTTTACTTTATATTTGTACACTGTCCCTTTATTTATTTATATATATATATGTATATATATATGTATATATATATATATATATATATATATATATATATATATATGTAGCACTAACTCACGGTGGAGCTGCTGGTTTAAGCCGGTCTGTTACCTTCACTCTGCTTCCCTCTGTTTCACCGGCACCGGGTCTAGGGTTCCGTTGAGTTTACTTCTGGACGACACACGCACCAACACTGGAGTACGTTTTCAATGCTTTATTAAAACAAACGACTTAGGAAGTAGCAGGAAATAGGTAGAAAGGAAACTTGCAGAAGAAACTCAAACATTCTCTGGTAGGGTTCTCTTGACAAAATGTCCTGTGTCCTGGTAGAATTCAAACACTATTTGAAATGCGCTCCCCTTGTGGGACACACTCCTTTCTCGTCTGGATAGGCCTCTCTCACCGGTCTAGCAGCCAGTACATAGCACGAATCAAAGTCTCTGCCACAGACTTGGTTGGGAACAAAATCCATACGATCCTCTGCCACAGGATGTATAGATTTTCTGTAGTGAAAGTTAGTCACAGTGCTTGAAACTTTTAGCCGAGCCGGCAACACTAAGCTGTATAGCTACTTTTGGATACGTCCTCCAACCGAGTCACCAGGCCCCTCTATAGACCAGCACGCTGCGTGATCTCTCCAAGATGGGTCCTCCCATGGGATCATTTTAAAGGCTTATATGCAAGTTATTGTCATAAAAAGTGTTTGGGACCCGGGTCCTGCCCTAGGGGACATGGATCAATGCAAAAAAAAGTTTTAAAAACGGCCGTTTTTTCAGGAGCAGTGATTTTAATAATGCTTAAAGTCAAACAATAAAAGTGTAATATTCCTTTAAATTTCGTACCTGGGGGTGTCTATAGTATACCTGTAAAGGGGCGCATGTTTCCCGTGTTTAGAACAGTCTGACAGCAAAATGACATTTGAAAGGAAAAAAGCCATTTAAAACTACTCGCGGCTATTGCATTGCCGGTCCGACAATACACATAGAAGTTCATTGATAAAAACGGCATGGGAATTCCCCACAGGGGAACCCCGAACCATAATTTTTAAAAAAATGACGTGGGGGTCCCCCTAAATTCCATACCAGGCCCTTTAGGTCTGGTATGGATATTAAGGGGAACCCTGGCCAAAAAAAAAAAAAAAAATATGACGTGGGGGTCCCCCTAAATTCCATACCGGGACATAACGGGACTTCCCTGTGGCATTCCCCGTGACGTCACAGGGAAGTCCCGTCAAGTCACCGTGCGTCAGAGCGGGCGGGGTCACCGGGTGGCCCCGCCCCCGTTATTTAAGAACCGTCAGAAGAGGAGACGCCGTCACACAGCGGGAGCCTCCCTCCATGCCATCATGGATGCGGAGCGGCCCGAGGAGAAGAAAATGAAGAAGAGAACAAGATGAAGAAGAAGATGAAGAAGAAAAGAAGAAGATGAAGAGAAGAGCGGGAGCCTCCCCCCATGCCATGGGTGCGGAGCGGCCCGAGGAGAAGAAGTTAGAAGACGCCGTGGAGGAGATGCTGGACGAGAACGCCGGAGGAAGAACCAGAAGAGCCAGAAGAACCAGAAGAAGAAGAAGAAGATGAAGGAAGATAGAAGAAAGAAGAAGCATTTAAATAAAGAAATTGTCAAAAACTGTCTCTTGTCATTTTCAAAATTTTTGACAGTTTTTTAGTGAAATGGTAGGGGTACTTGTACCCCCTTACTATCTCACACAGGGGGGGGCCGGGATCTGGGGGTCCCCTTGTTAAAGGGGGCTTCCAGATTCCGATAAGCCCCCCGCCCATAGACCCCCACAACCACCGGCCAGGGTTGTGGGGATGAGGCCCTTGTCCTCATCAACATGGGGACAAGGTGTTTTGGGGGCTACCCCAAAGCACCCTCCCAATGTTGAGGGCATGTGGCCTGGTACGGTTCAGGGGGGGGCGCTGTCTCGTGCCCCCCTCTCTTCCTGCGGCCTGCCGGGTTGCGTGCTCGGATAAGGGTCTGGTATGGAATTTAGGGGGACCCCCACGTAATTTTTTTTTTAAATTTTGGCCGGAGTTCCCCTTAATATCCATACCAGACCTGAAGGGCCTGGTATGGAATTTAGGGGGACCCCCACGTAATTTTTTTTTTTAATTTTGGTTCAGGGTTCCCCTGTGGGGAATTCCCATGCCGTTTTTATCAATGAACTTCTATGTGTATTGTCGGACTGGCAATGCAATAGCCGCGGGTAGTTTTAAATGGAATTTTTCCTTCGAAATGTCATTTTGCTGTCAGACTGTTCTAAACACGGGAAACATGCGCCCCTTTACAGGCATACTATAGACACCCCCCAACTACAAAATTTAAAGGGATATTACACTTTTATTGTTTGACTTTAAGCATTATTAAAATCACTGCTCCTGAAAAAACGGCCGTTTTTAAAACTTTTTTTTGCATTGATCCATGTCCCCTGGGGCAGGACCCAGGTCCCCAAACACTTTTTATGACAATAACTTGCATATAAGCCTTTAAAATTAGCACTTTTGATTATTCATGTTCGTGTCCTATAGACTTTAACGGTGTTCGCGTGTTCGAACAAACTTTTTTCCTGTTCGCATGTTCTGGTGCGAACCGAACAGGGGGGTGTTCGGCTCATCCCTACTCTGGACTCTCCCAGCAGGGTAAATAACCTCAGAACTGCAGTGGTTGTAGAACTACAAGTCCCATGCTGCATTGCAGGACTCCCAGAGGCATGATGGGATATATAGTCTCTCACCACATCTGAAGTGCTGAGGTTGCCTTCTCCTGCTGAGCACATTTCCAATCTTCTAAACCAGGGATCTCCAAACTTTCTAAATAAAGGGCCAGTTAACTGTCCTTCAGGCTTTAGGGGGGCCGGACTGTGGCCACTGGAAGTATAAAAGGTCCCGACATAAGTGCGGTAAAAAATAATGCCCTTTTGTTGGTCTCATTAAAAGGAATGGTTGGTGTCAGTGGAGGGAATTATGGCCCAAGGGCTGGTGTTCTGTCAAAATATCCAACTCGTCAGAAACTCCAACTACTTGACTTCCAGTTTCTTTAAAGTGGTGTTCCGGCCGAAATCATACTTTTTAAATAAAAATACCCCTATAATACACAAGCCTAATGTATTCTAGTAAAGTTTGTCTGTAAACTAAGGTCTGTTTTGTTAGTTTATAGCAGTAGTTTGTTATTTTATAAACTTACAGCAGGCCGTGGCCATCTTAAGTGTGGGCATCTGAAGCCAGACTGTATTTCTTCCTGGATCTCATCCTTGCAGATCTCGCACATGCTCAGTGCAGCACAAGCAGTGTAATAGGTTTCAGGTCAGGTTTCCATAGCAACGACAGTTTCAGAGGAAGTTGCCGCCCCTTCCCAGAAGGCATTGGAAACAGGAAATGATGCGATGGGCCGCGGCCAGGGAGGAGGAAGTGAAAAATTAACACAGCAGATATACAGTAGGTGCTGAGAAAAAAAATAAAAAAATAACCAATTTGTTTACAGTGCACAGTTTAGTGAGGGATGCTGAAGAGTTGTAAAAGTGGGTGGAACTCCACTTTAAACCATTAGTAATTGAAGATTTTGACGAATTGCTGTTTGGACACAACAGAATAGAGTCTGGTGCATGATATTATGAGCGGAGATTGTTACTCCGCACCGATACTGGCCAACAAAATGGCCAGTGCCGAGTTGGCGACAACTTTGTCCTCGTTAGCCGATGTGCTGTAAAAACAGCGAAATCTTTCTGTATCGGACTGTATTCGGTTACCGGTGTTGTGTCCAAACAGCAGTTCATCAAAATCTCCCATTACTGATGGTTTAAAGAAACCAGAAGTGACGTGATTGGAGTTTTTGACGAGTTGGAGAATTTGACAGAACACCAGATAAAAGCAAAAAAAGGGCCACAGTTTGGAGACCACTGTTCTAAACCTTACCCAAACCCTCTAGCAATGTGACCAGCTAGGTGTGGAGACCCCGGGACCTGAGTGGGATCTGCAGTCAGCACTCAGTCTAGCTCCCAGCAAAGCACCCTCCACATTCCAACCTGCCGCTGTTTCATCAGATTAGGCGACCCGTCAGAATTTGTAATGAAGTGCTGTTCTGTCACCGCCATCTTGCTACACCCTGCACTCCTCCACAGTAAGGATATAGTAAGAAGGCGGCAAGCGGACATCTTGTTACACCCACTGGAGTCATGCATTTCACACTTGATTCTAACAGTAACCAGAGCTTGTATGGTGAACTACAGTATTTAGAAATCCGACGGACTGTTTACATGTTGAATTTTAAAAGCAGCGGCAAACCTACTGATCTCACAGGTTAGCTAATCTGACAGAATGCCGCTGCTTTTCTAATTCAATACGTAAATAGTCAGAGGGATTTATAAATACTGTATTTCACCATATAAGCTCTGTTTACTGTTAAAAATAATTGTGAAATGCAAGACTCCGGTGGGCATACCTCCCAACATTTTGAGATGGGAATGAGGGACACCTACTAACAAACATATGTAGGCATAGGACACGCCCCCTGCCACACCCCCTTAAAGGAAAATTAACCAAAAAAAAGGTTAATTAAATCCACAAGTGCTTTTTTATACCACTACTATTCCTTTATATTGGCTTTTAAAATGTACAAATGCAGCAATTTATAATTTGGATGAAATGTTTAGCACTGGGGAACACTTTTTGAAAGATAAAAAGTGCATTTTATATACAACTATATAGATCAGACCAATATGAGGGTCAAATGAGGAGGAATGAGGGACAGAGGGACATTTCTCCAAATCAGGGACAGTCCCTTGAAATCAGGGATAGTTGGGAGCTATGCCAGTGGGTGTAACAAGATGTCCGCTTGCCGCCTGCTCACTGTATCCTTACTGTGGAGGAGTGCGGGGTGTAGCAAGATGGCGTCGACGAAACGTCACATCCATTACAAATGGGTCGCCCCATGCTGAATTTTCAAAGCAGCGGCAAGCCTTCTGATCTCACAGGTTTGCCATACCTCCCAACTTTTTGAGATGGGAATGAGGGACACCTATCAGCAAAAGTATGCAGGCATAGGACACACCTCTTGCCACGCCCCCTTAAAGGAGAATTGTACAAAAAAACAAGATTTGTTAAACCCACAAGTGCTTTTTTTACCACTAATATTCCTTTATATTGGCTTTTGGAATGTACAAATGCAGCTATTTAGAAATCCGATAAAAGGTTTAGCGCTGGAAAACACTTTTTTATAGATAAAAAGTGCATTTTATATACAACTATAAAGATCAGACCAAAATGAGGGACAAATGAGGAGAAAGAGGGACAGAGGGACACAGGGACATTGCTCCAAATCAGGGACAGTCCCTCGAAATCTTAGCCACTTGGGAGCTATGGGTTTGCTGACGTGACCGAACACCGCTGCTTTTAAAATTAAACATCAAAACAGTGTTACGGACATCTAAATACTGCATTTCAATTTATAAGCTGAGTTTACTATTAAAAATAACTGTGGAAAGCAAGACTCCGGCGGGTTACAAGGAGCTTGCTGACAGGCTTACTGTGGACGAGTGCGGGTGTACCAAGATGGCCGCAAGGCAAAGTCACTTCAGCTGCGCATCGCGCTTGCGCAGTAGGCCGGGTAGCGGCTATCTAATAGAATACCCGTCCATCACATGACCCAGTCCCGGTCTCCGCCTAGCAAAGGTCACGTGAGGGTGATGATCACGTGACGTCCTGTTGTGGGATGGCGGCGGTCGCCGTGTGCTGAGAGGTGGAGGTGTGTGCACAGTGTGTGTCTAGTCCGGGCTGTGATGGATAAAGACCTGGTCCGCCAAAGTCTCAACTACCACGGGCCGGCCCTTCTGTCCTTACTAAAGTGCGAGCAGCATGAGCACGCCGGCTTCCAGCAGCTGTTGGGGGACCTGTCCAAGTGGCCGCAGTACAGGTAATGAGGGGGCAGTATAGGGGGTCTGGACCGCCACTAGTCATGTGACCACACTGTGGCCCGCCCTGTGTGTGCAGACTGTTGCTGCTTCCATCGTGTGTAGACGTGTCCTTACAGCTGCTCCATTACAGATACAGGGAAAACTTGGCTCTTTATTTTGGATGGAGCAATGGCTCACTCCCCATCTAGAAGAAAGCCTTGCAACAGCTCAGGGCCGTACATATGCTGCATCTGTGATCTTTGCCTCTCAGCCAACGCAAAAATGACACCAGCCTGTCACGTTTGATGGTACGGGCTGCGCCACAACCAGGTGTAATGCATGTGGATGCCGTGCGGTGGTCGCAGCATTTACAGCAACATCTCGCTTCTTTTCTGCCTGTCAAATGTCTCTTAAAAGCAATCCACTGCACATTGATTTTCAGAGGGCTGCCGCACATGAACAAGCCCTAAGCAGGGACATGTTTTCAGTTTTTTTTTTTTTTGCCATCTATGTCCCATTGGGAAGATTTTCCTTCACTTCCTGCCCCATAGCCCCAACAGGAAGTGATACGAAATCCCTTCAAAGTGAGCAAATTCCTGGTTGTCTCCAGCGTTAGTGAATTGGAAGATTTCTCCTTTTTATTCCAGTGCTGGTGACAATGACAACCCAAATTTGGGATTTTCTTTCACTTTCTATGATAACTGTAAAGAGCACAAATACGGTTAAAGTGGTTGTAAAGGTTCATTTTTAAAAAAAATAACAAACATGTCATACTTTCACTGTGCAGCTTGTTTTGCAGAGTGGCCCAATCCACCTGTTCTTGGTTCCCACTCTCTCGGCTCCTCCCTGCAATAGCTAACCCCCTCGGGAAGCTCTCCCCTGAGGGGGTTACCTTGCGGGCGTGCTCCCGTCTCATAAACTCTGCATCCATAGACA